>OY856186.1:325840291-326238291 GCA_963693315.1 Diogma glabrata | reverse complement strand
CCACCATTCTCTCTTCGTTCGTCTACATAGCTTTGAAACGGCTTGTCTTGCCAGTTTATAGTTATCCTTCGTGGACCTGGTATTGCGTCCTTGTAGACATTTTAGATAGCAATCTCTTTTGTATTGAATAGCGTCAAGACATGCTTGATCCATCCATGGCTTCTGGGAGTGGTTTTGTGGTCGTCCAAGTATTCCCTCAGCAGCACTTAAGACAGCATCACTGAGTAAATACCATGACTTATCGACGTCTCCATTAATGGTTTCTGATTTCTCCAACGTTTCATTAATGTGGTTTTGATATCTCTCTTCTGTTTCAGCATTCTTTAGTGATGAGATGTTAAAACGTTTCCGTTGATTAAATTTTGGAATGCCTGGATTTGGAAAGTGGAACCTTATTTTAGCACATACAAGGAAGTGATCACTTCCTATGTATGCACCTCTAAAGGATCGCACATCCCGAACACTCGAAAAGAAACGTGTTGTTACCAGCAAATATATATATATATATTATATATATATATATATATATATATATATATATATATATATATATATATATATATATATATATATATATATATATATATATATATATATATACATATTATATATATATATATATATATATATATATATATATATATATATATATATATATATATATATATATATATATATATATATATATAAGTAGAGATCTTAACCAAAAACAACTTAAGTTAATGTAGAATATTCTTTCCAAAAACACGTCTTGATTTATTGACTTCAAATTAAAATGTGATTTTATAATAATTTAACAAAATTAATGATACATTATTCTAACTGGTTTTACTGTTATATTTTATAGCTTTAAAGTTGGTTATTAAAATAGGGTGATCCTACTCGGCCCTCCTGGATTGACAGCCGCCTCGGTGTCATCTAACTGTCAAACCCTAAAAACCCGCTTTCATCAGTAGATATAATCGATTCATTTGGTTTATTCTGCGTTGGTTCCCTTTCCTGTTCATCTTCTGTACTATCATCTTCATCGGATAAACCTACATAATATTTCTTCATAAATTCGGCTGATGTAGAAGTCATCTGTGGTCCTTCGGTGTTACTGAATTTTTTGACATCATAACGATCGTTAGGTTTCACTCTAATGACCTCATACGGTCCGAAGAACTTAGGCTGAATCTTAAGACCACTTCCGAACTGAGTTCGTTTAATGACTACCCAGTCTCCTACTTTGTACAAAGTAGCCCTTTTTCTCTTTTTGTTATAAGTCCGTTTATTTTCCTCTTGAACCTTCTCAATTTGTATTTTAGCCTCATTCCTCGAAATCTCACGTTCATTACAAAATGACTCCGTTACTTCAGCTTCCAAAACCTCTTGAACACGTAAGTCTTCTGGACTGCGCATTTTCGTTCCGAATAATAACTCAAACGGAGATCGACTGATGGAACGATGAAAAGTATTATTGATGTATCGCTGTACTCTATCCACGTATTTCCACCAATCCTCCGGATTCTCGTGTGACAATTTGGCTAAAACAGGTATGATTACATGGTTGATCCTTTCGACTTGGCCGTTTCCTGTCGACATACCAGTAGTAATCATGTGATGATCAATACCTTCATCTTCGCAATATTGTTTAAATTCCTTAGAAGTAAAAGCAGTTCCCCTGTCCGAAATAATATTCTTTGGACTGCCAAATACCGTTTTCTGTAGTTCCAATTTTGTAATAACTTCCTTAGATGCAGTGGTTCGAGTCGGATACAACTATACAAACTTGGTGAATCCATCTACGATACAAAATATGTGTTTATATTGTTTTCTAGAAGCGGTAAGACTGCCAAGATGATCAACGTGGTATGTATTTAATGGTAGGTCGCCTTTCGGGATTGGGTTTAATAGGCCATCTTGTTTTCCATTCTTTCGATTGATTAAGATGAACCTTACACAATTCCTTATAAATCCTTCCACTCTTTCACTCATGTTCGGAAAATAGTATTGCCGCTGAATAAGCTCTAATGTTCTCCTTGTCCCTAAATGACCCTGTTCGTGACATACTCTTATCACTTCATTCTGCATTTTCTTTGGCACCATAAGACAACTGTTACCCCTTAAATACTTAAAAATAACACCGTTAGTTTTAATATAATCTTCATATGTACCTGAATCCAAAAGACGGGAAATAAGTTGAATGTTCTGATCATCTTTCTGGGCAGCTTTTACTTGACAAGTGACATCATCCTGCAACACACATAGTATTGGACTTCTTGACAATGCGTCTACATGGCGCATTCTATTCGATATTCGATGCTCCAATTCGAAGTCGAACTCTTGCAAACACAACGCCCAGCCTGCGATACGGGATGATAACTCTTTCTTTTCCATAGTACTTTTGAAAGCAGCACAATCAGTAATGATTTTTATGCGAAGACCCAGCAAATGAACACGAAACTTCTTCAATGCACACACTATAGCCAACACCTCTAGTTCATAGCTTGTATATTTTTCTTCACAGGCAGTTGTCTTCCGACTGTAATAAAATACAGGATGCATTGTGTCATCCTTCATACTTTGTTGCATTACAATAGCACCAAGACCGATCTTACTGGCGTCCGTAAATAACTCAGTGTTTGCTGTTGGTGAATAGATTTGTAGCACCGGCTTAGAGGTCAACACATGTTTTAACTTCTCAAACGCCCGTTTTTTCTCTGGACCGAACAGAAATTTGACGTTCTTTCGAAGAAGATTAGTTAACGGTCTAGCTATCACGGCATATCCTTCTACAAACTTCCTGAAATATCCCGTGAGGCCAAGAAATCGTTGAATCTGTACTACATTCCTTGGCTCCGGAAACTTTAAGATGGCAACCGTTTTATTCTTTGATGGTTTCACGCGACCACCTTCGATTTGATATCCCAAATAATCGACACGCTTTACCAAAAATTCACACTTGGACCATTTAATTTCTAGTCCATTATTTTGAGCGACATCTAGAACACGCTCTAATTTCAGTACTGCTTCCTCTTCAGTGAGTGCTGGGATTATTAGATCGTCCATGTACACACATACAACTTTATCCAGACACAGTTGACGAAAAATCTCGTTTATGAACCGTTGAAACACGGCAGGAGAGTTGCACAACCCAAATGGTACTCTCAGAAACTCGTACTGCCCAAAAGGTGTGACGAACGAAGTATACTTGATCGAATCTTCAGCTATAGGTACATGAAAGAAGCCATTACGCAAATCGAGTGTACAAAACAATTGAGCATCTTGCAGTTGGTCAATCTGTTCATCTACAATCGGCAGTGGATACCGATCCTTTATAATGACCTTATTGAGCCTGCGGTAGTCAACGCATAATCTTTTCTTGCCATCCTTCTTATTGGCCAAAACTATAGGACTGGCATAGTTGGAGATACTAGGTCTAACAATTCCTTCCGATATCCATTCCTCAATTTGGTTCTGTACCACAGCGGTTTCTAAAGGCGACAATCTTCGTGGCTTCTGGTAGATTGGCCTGTAATCTGATAAAATAATTTTCATTTCCATTTTTATATTTGACATACCTTTTTGACTGTCATAGCCAACAATCATCTTCTGGACTTTGTCTGCTAATGCACGATCTTGAATGTGATCTAAATTTAAATCATCCTCTCTTTCAATGGCATAAATAGGAAGTTCAGACCCCAATTTCCGAACACTAACACCATCCGGTCTCAACACAGTTTCAGTTTGTGCTAGCAACTCGTTCCCAACAATCACATCATAGGGCAGGATCCCATCCTCAGCAACATGAACGGTTGTTCGATATGTCTCACCATCTATAAACATGTTACACGTTATTCTGCCAATCGTATACATAGTGCCTGAGCCAACTCCTTTAAACGATGTTGTTACCCGCTCCATTTCTGGTTGATACCACTTTTCAAGTTTTCCTTTAGCTATGAAATTAAGATCACTTCCACTGTCGATCAGTGCATACATCTCATAACCGTCAATAGCAATCCGTTTGACGTATCGATCCCGATCTTGTCTAACTGCTGCACATACATTTGGATTGTTATCGTTTTTTTTCTGACATTTATTGGCTAGATGCCCATATTCGTTGCAACTATAACACTGAGGACCTCGTTGTTTATTGGAACAATCTTTTGACATATGACCCACTTCATGACATTTGTAGCACTTAACTCTTGGTCTTATCCGCGGGATCTCGGTTTTATCATGTTTGCTTGAGTAAGATGGTATTGATGTTGTTGATTGTGATGTCTTTTTAGGCAACTTTTTATTTATTTCTTCATAATACCCCAGCTTTTTCTTAAATTCACTAATTGAACTGGCCCCATATAAAATAGTTTTGTTTGGTTCATGGTCTTCTATACCTTCTATGCAATATTGGATGATTGCTTCATCTTCCAGCTTGGCCATGTTCCCAAGCTCACGTAAAGACAGTAAATAACTATAATAGGACTCATCTTTATGCTTTTTCCGTTCACGCAGTTTCCTATGAATGGATGCACTATTTTCAGATGGAGCAAATTCGTTCTTCAAAAAGTTTTGCAATTCTTCCCACTTCGAAATTAACGTTGTAGTTCGAAGTGCTTTCATTGCATCACCATCCAACAATTTTTTTGCATATGTTGTTGTCTGCACATCAGTCCACTTATATATTGTTGCTGCTTCACTAATATCAGCTATCCACTTTTGCAACATATAACCATCTGTACCGTTAAATTTTACCATGGAATCCTCTATCTCTCGAAAAGAAAACGATTGTTGAGACTGCGTCAAACTTTCTCTTTCTTTAAGTTGCATCTCTCTTTTCAATAGTTCGATTTCTTTGTTTTTTAATTCTAAGTCTTTTTGTAGAGCTGCATTAGACGATGTTCCACCTGAAGCAGTAACTGAAGATGTACGGGAATAATGCATTTCACGATCAACAGCTCTTGCAAATTCTTCACCCATTCTTCGGTAAAATTCTTCTCCATCTGAACCATCCTTCATGCGACCACGCGTCTTTTTCTTCTCTTTCCCCATAAAGAATTATAAACGGGATTAATGCTACACTAACACGTTTTTGAGGTTTTTCACAAAACTCTATATTAGATTAATCACTCTAACAATCGATTATTCTAGCACACCGCGTATTCTCACTACAACACTTTGTTGAACACAACACACGATCTACCGTAAGTACACACCACTGTTTCAGTATACTCACGCCTTTTAATAGCCAGAATCTTCCCGGACGATCCCACTTCTGACACCAAGTAGAGATCTTAACCAAAAACAACTTAAGTTAATGTAGAATATTCTTTCCAAAAACACGTCTTGATTTATTGACTTCAAATTAAAATGTGATTTTATAATAATTTAACAAAATTAATGATACATTATTCTAACTGGTTTAACTGTTATATATCTATATATATATATATATATATATATATATATATATATATATATATATATATATATATATATATATATATATATATATATATATATATATATATATATATATATATATATATATATATATATATATATATATATATATATATATATATATATATATATATATATATAAAGTAAGTCCTGTATATATAAGTAAATCCTGTATGTGCACTTTATATGGCACCGGTCAATCTCCTACTCGATGTTCTATATGTAACGGATTTCGGCAGAATCTACTAGTGCTCAAGATTCAGAATTGACATAAATTGATTTTTGTGAAGGTGGACAAAAATTCAAAACTAGAATTTTGGTAGACGTTCCACATCTAACAAACTTACAATAATTTTTTTTTTATTGGCGTTCATGCTCCATGTTGCAGCGTTGCCAGGCTAATCAGCTTCGAATATTCACCACGGTCATTCGCAACAGCGACATAATTACCATGGCAGTCGATTTTTTTAAGGTCGTTTATTACGTCCGTCTCCCATTGCAGTCGTGGTCTACCTCGCGGTCGCCCACTCCTTGGGGTACTAACGTACATTTTTCTAATCATTCCAGACTGTGAATCGGCTCGTAGAACATGCCCAAACCAAGCAATCCTGTTGGAAGGGACACAACCTATTATATCTGGACCCTCAAGAAGGTCTCTGATCTCAACGTTATATCGCGTTCTGTACTCTCCATCGTCTGTCTTAAGTAGACCAAAAATGTAGCGTAGGATCTTACGCTCAAACACAGATAAATGCGATTCGTCATTTTGTGTAAGTGTCCACGTTTGTGACCCATACATCACCACCGGTCTAATCAACGTCTTGTATAACTTGAGTTTGGTGTTAGTGGATACATACGGTGATCCATTAAGAGGTTTAATTGAGTAGAAAGTTCGATTACCTGCAGCGATTCGATCTTTTATATCTGTAAGTATGCTGTTGTTTGAGTCAAGCATGGATCCCAAATATTTAAAAGATTCAACTCCCTCAATTCTTTCATCGCCGCACATCAAATCTTTCTTCTCAGCCTCTCTTGAAACATTCATATGTTTGGTTTTCTCATAGTTAATTTGAAGACCAATTTTTCTAGCACCACTCTCAAGCGACTTGAAAGCCTCACTCATAACAGCTTCACTTCGGCCGAGGATGACAACATCATCAGCGTACGCGATCATCTGTACTGAGTTTATTGACCAGATATTGTTGTTAGTCGGTAGTTTCTTTTGACGGCACACATATTCCAAGGCTAGATTAAACAGTATAGAAGAGATAGCATCACCTTGTTTTAACCCGGAGTCGACTTTAAAAAACTTTGATATTTCGTTCTCTACTCGTACACAGCATTGAGAGTTCTGTACTGTCATTTTGCATAGTGATACCAGTTTAGCAGGGATTCCCTATTGACACCAGAGTAGACCATAGAGGCTCTCGTTCGAGAGTCGTAGGCCTGCCTGAAATCGATGAAGAGTTGGAATACAGGTATGCTGAACTCTCGACACTTTTCCAAAATTATCCTTATCGAGAAAAGTGCATCGGTGGTACCTCGGCCTTGCCAGAAGCCGCACTGATATTCTCCAAACAGTTGTTCAGCAAAAGGATTGATTTTGGCTAGCAAAATGTAGGAAAAGATCTTATATGCTGTGCAGAGTAGAGCAATTCCCCTGTAGTTTGCACATTGTAAGCGATAACCTTTTTTATGGATTGGTATCAGCATAGCTGAGTTCCAGTCCTGTGGCATGGTTTCAGTTCTCCAGTTCATTTGAACAAGTTCAAACAATCTTAAGGATAGAGTTTCACCGCCATGTGCAATGATTTCGGATGTTATATCGTCGATACCAGGTGCTTTATTGCGTTTTATTTTCGAAGGCGCCGCTTCGAATTCCTCTGTGGTTGGTTCGTCTACATGTACCTTTGATGCACGAATAAGCTTTGCTCGTCGCCCGACTTGTTGCTGGTCACTTAAGTTGAGAAGTTTCTCAAAATAAGCGGCCCAAGTATCTAAAATATTTTTAAGGTCTACTTGTAGCTCCCCATCTTCGTTTTGAATAGCAGTCGATCTAGTTTGAGGGCCCTTCTTTAAGGTTTTAACCTGTTGAAAGAAGTTACGCGATTGATGTTCCTTATTGAAGCTTTCAATCTTCTCTCACTTTCTCTTCTACCATTCTCTCTTCGTTCGTCTACATAGCTTTGAAACGGCTTGTCTTGCCAGTTTATAGTTATCCTTCGTGGACCTGGTATTGCGTCCTTGTAGACATTTTAGATAGCAATCTCTTTTGTATTGAATAGCGTCAAGACATGCTTGATCCATCCATGGCTTCTGGGAGTGGTTTTGTGGTCGTCCAAGTATTCCCTCAGCAGCGCTTAAGACAGCATCACTGAGTAAATACCATGACTTATCGACGTCTCCATTAATGGTTTCTGATTTCTCCAACGTTTCATTAATGTGGTTTTGATATCTCTCTTCTGTTTCAGCATTCTTTAGTGATGAGATGTTAAAACGTTTCCGTTGATTAAATTTTGGAATGCCTGGATTTGGAAAGTGGAACCTTATTTTAGCACATACAAGGAAGTGATCACTTCCTATGTATGCACCTCTAAAGGATCGCACATCCCGAACACTCGAAAAGAAACGTGTTGTTACCAGCACGTGATCAATTTGATTACGAGTGTTTCCATTCGGTGAGACCCAAGTCTGCTTATGAATCGATCCATGGCGGAAGAAAGTACTGGCAATTCTCAAATTATTTGATAATGCAAACTCAGTCATTCTCTCACCATTATCATTCGAGTTCAAATGCAGGCTGTTTGGACCCACCACATTTTCATAAGAGATATCTTTTCCAACCTGCCCATTAAAGTCACCAAGAACCATAATGAAGTCGCGTGTTGGTGTTTGTTTCATAACCTCTTCCAGTGCTATGTAGAAATTATCCTTCTCGTCGATGGTTTTAGTTTCAGTAGGTGCATGCACGGTAATAAGAGAAATATTGTTGTATGTACCCCATACCCTTAGATATCAGATCCTCTCATTGACCGGGATGTATTTCATCACGGCTTCATGTATACGTGCACCCACAAGAAAACCAGTTCCAAATTCTCTTCGAGAAGGATGACCACTACAGTATAAAGAGTGACTATCCAAATCTTGTTTTCCGATTATTGGGTGTCTAATTTCTTGCAGAGCTATGATATCCATCCTATACCTTTCAGCCTCTGTTTCTAGACTTAAGAGCATCAGGAGCGCTCAGACTGCGCACATTCCACGTTCCGATTCGGTAGTCTGGTCCTTTTTCACGTCCAGGTAAAATTCTGTTGTTTTGTCCGGTTCTGTTATTCTTTCTCTGATTTCCAAATTTAACACAATAGTTTTTTTTCGGGGTTTGGGTGTTAACCTTAGGCCCAACCCAAATTGTAGTGAATGGGTCCGTTCTGCATCTTAAGGTCACCAGAAACAACCTTTTTACACGTTTAAATAGCGAGCCGCTTAATCCAAGACAGACGCCCGCTCCCAGCCGCCCCTAACATGGAAAACAGACGCTTGGGTCACATTGGTTTAAAGGCACCAATTTGCCGTGATGTAGCAGTCTTTGCCCTGCTTGTGTCTGATACACCAACCTAATTCTGTCGGCATTACCCAGGCAGCACGGCGTGGACGTCGAAATTCGCTACCCGCATTATTTCAACTAAACCAATTTTCCTCTGCATCTAAAGAATCGCAAAAAGTTTGACATGTATGTCAATAAATAAATAAATGTCCCAGGACATCAGTCCAAAATTGGTTCAAGCTTGGACCGTCTGAAAATATTAAGCCTGGCCCGAACCCCAAAAGTTGTGCCACAGTTTTGTTTGGTTCTGTTCATGCGTTTTTTCTTTCCCTGTTCTTCACCAAAGGCTCAAGACACATTTAATAATTTTTTATGAAACACCATTGCAGAACTCAGATGGTAATCCTAAAACCAAACTAGAATTGTTGACCTTCTCGATAAATAAAATATCTTGAAAGTTGCTTGAAAGTTGCAAAAATTTAGAAAATTAGCAAACATTTAGGCGAAAATATTTTGTATATACAAACATCAAGCTTAGTATTATGGAACACTGACAAAATAAGGTTCTCTATTACATAATTAAGCTTAAGTCTTTAAGTTCGACCAATTAATGTTTATAGAAGACAATTAAAATCCCGAGCGAGATATGTCCGATTAAAAGAGGTAGATTCTTGACCAGAACGATTGGTGTTGTGTTAAACCTCTTTTGTTAAGTTTTTAAAATTAGGTGTCTGTCCTACTCAGATTCAAACAAACCCTAGCAAAAATTAGTCAGGGCAAGCCTGAATACAGTCTGGAAATTTGATGTGGGTCTCTCCAGAGCCTGATTTAGAATACCCCTTTAAGGTTAAACTTATTTGGATACATCCGGGCCGGATTTGGTTTTTCGTATTTGACGAATAACTGAGTGATCTGAACAGGGCCTTATACGAAATGCCTTACTATGGTTTGCCCTATTTAATTGTATCAGGCCCCTATCATAATTATATATAATTTCCCTATTAGGATCTGTCTTATTTAACCTGATCTAATCTCTATTTGATTTGATAAAATTTCATCCATTTCAACATCAGTAATGGAGACTCTTATAATGTTTCTTTCTAATGATTTCGACGTTTTCTTCATCCCAAAACGCAAATTTACTCTTTTCGTGCCATCGGTACCCGTACCGCCCGTTTTATGTGGAATACGAATCTTGGTGCAGTGAACAAACAAGAAAGTACAAGGCAAAACGAAAACCGGTTTTGTTCTTAAAGCGTCTTGTTCTGGCATCTTTTTTTTTAATTTTGGAGCAATCCATAATATGCCCGATACGAGGGATCGGTTGGATTGGATTGACTCAGGTAGATTGATCATGATTGATTTGTTTGTTGAGGTAGGTGGAAATGTTATTGAGGTAGGTGGAGTAATTGAAAAATTTGCCTTCTGTCTCTCTCTGTGACTTTTGAATATTACACTGAAAGAAAAAACGAACTTTAAAATTAAAAATAAAATTTTTAATTTTATTGTTTTCCAATTTTAGTTAGTAAATACAAATCATTTTAAAATTAAAACTGATCTTATTAAAATTTAGATACAACTATATATAATTTTAGTCTGTACATTTTTAAATGTGTATTTTAACTGGCTAAGCTTGAAATTTGATTAATATCATTTTCAAATTAAAACTTTAACGTTTTAAAAAGCAATTGGGTATTAATTAATAAAAAATGGAAAATTTCAAACATTTAAATATTGTAATTCTGACGCAGATTATGTATACATATATCCAAAGCATAAAATTATGTTTATAAATTCATATACTCATACTCAGAAAACGACATAATAAATTTAAAAAAATATTTTTAAAAAATATGTAATTCACCGAACATTTTGTTATGGTTCTTAGAACGTGGCTTACTGTGTTTTTAACACATTTGAATTAAGGTGTTCTGAATTTGAAATCATATACGGACGTTTTAAAATGTAAAACGTGTATACCGAATAAATTTAAAATCAAAAACGATCGTTTTAGTTCTAAAACTGTTTCCTTTAAATATGAATATTGCATTATAAAACTTCGTGCATCATGCTACATTAGCAGGATCCGTAATCTGTTCATTCAGTTTCATACTTTCAATAGTGTTGCATCGCTTTTAATTTGAACAAATTAACTCTGTGAATAAAGAGAAAGTGAATAAAATTAAATTATATTAAAACGGTATTTTCTACCTTTTTTTATATTTAATTTAAAAATAAAATAACATAAAATAAGTAACATAAAATAAGTTTGTATACTAAAAACTATTAGTGTAAAAAAAGTTTGAAAATATTAAATAAGAAACGGTAATTTTTATGTTTTTATTTGTGTGTATGTAATTTTAATTAAACATTAAAATATTAGTGCGTTGTTAAAATATTTAGTGAATAAAAAATAAGGATACTATATAATCATGGTCAGAATTACAATTGGTTGATGGCATTTTATACGATGAATTTGGCCAAACCGTTGAATTTGTTGACTGTGATCAGACTGATCACTAGTCTAACATTCATTTCAAACCAAGTTGCTCCTGAACCTGAATTACCCAACGGAGTGGAAGCATCAACGTAACCAAAGATGACGATGACGAAATAAAGCTAAAAAACATACTTCGAGAGTTTGATTTAGAACAATTATTACCAGATTTAAAAGGTAAATTAATGAGTTTTAACAATTAGTGTACAATTAAATTCAATATTAATTACTTCCAGCTGTTGGCATAACGTATAGAAGTTTACAGTACGTTACAAAAGATGAAATATATAACATAACATCATCTATAACATCATTCGGATTAAGAGCAGAGTTTCGAGAAAAATTTCTAATTTGGAAGAAAAAAACGGTAGTTTGTTACACAGATAATTTTTGCAATCAATTATAATTTTTTTTCATTTTAGTTCGGTATTGATAACAGCACTATTTCTGTAAATTCAAAGGTAGATGACTGGTTGGTTAAAAATTTAATAACTCCAGATACCCCGTTCACATCGCGGTCAAGCGTCAAAACTGCTCTACCTCACAGTCCTTGTTCGCATCTGGTATAAAATATATCTACGTAACTAATCATAATGAATTTAGTTTACATTTTTTTTCTCTAAATAAAGGATGTCGTAAGTTTTCTAAACGATACCTTAAAAGGAAGATAATCTACGTTTAAAACGAATGCAAGTCTATCAAATATCAATCGATACGATCTTATATCAATTTTGATAGAAGAAATAATATGCAGTGATACGTATTTAAGACCGTGTGATTTTCCACCGTTAATAGACCAGATTTGCAATCTATTTCCTACTGAAAAAGAAGCATAGGTAAAAAATATCGCAATACTACAATTTACAAATTCGCAACTGTACGAAATATGTAAAACATTTTTTTTAGGAATATTACTTTATTTCACGAGAGGGCAAATCAAATCCCAAAGGTAAATTATACTCTAAACACGTAAACGTGCGCAACAAGCGTCGAAACACAATTGCTTACACTAGTACGGAACCAACAGAAAACATTGAGGAGCTACAAACTGAGATTGACAAAACTATAGGCAAGGCATTGAAGTTATTTTTAGCACTATGCAGATTGGGAAGAACTATGCGATGAATGGCAAAAAACCTTCAGTTTATGGCTGACAAATGATGAATTTTTAAAGGAATGGCCAAAGTTTACAGATTCTTGGGCTCCTAAATTGGTATGTTTTGACTTGTTTATACTCTTAAATTCTTTTCTTTGATTTTGATGCGCAACGTCCCTATAATTATACATTTTTATTTTAAATGTTGCAAAATATTCAAGTAATTTATGTACTTAATTTTATTTCTACCCTTTGGCTGCACACTTTGTTTTACAATAGCTTATGATCAAAATCGGCTATGTAAGGGAGAAGTGAATTTTATCTTAGTTGATGGAAAATTTTTAATTAGTATTTTTTTATTTTTATATTTAATAGAAGCAATTAAATTAATTAGTTATTATTATTTGATTTCTGTGCTTTATTGAAAACAAATAAACTAATTAAACAATATATTTCCATAGATCAATATCGATTTAAAAATTATATATCCGCACAAAGAGCTATGTTTGTATGGGATTGCCAAATGGAAGACTAACCATATTACTTAATTCAGTAACATTACCAACTGCTCGCTTCAAAGACAGAAACGGAAAAAATAAACGAAAGGTCACCATTAGCGATGCACAAGAAAGTTTTGTTATGCGGCTTACATGCATCAACGACTACGAAAACAAAATCAACGAATTTGTGCAGAAATACTATTCAATCGGAACCACCATTCAAACTTTCCTAATTGTAGAAGGTGAATCTTGGTGAATCACCAGCCATAACATCGCTTCATCGTTATTGTGAAAACACAAGTTCTAACTAAAACATCAAATGTAACAATTAACATCAAACAATTTACTTCAAATTAACAATGTAAAACTTATGTAAAAAATAAATTTATATGAATTACTGTATATAATACTGTTATGGAGTAAATTTGAATAATAAAGTTCGTTATTAATTATAAAAATAAATGGAAATTGCGTTTATTATTTATATTGTTGATCCGGATGATGATAGTGTTCATAAGAGCTTGTAGTAATGTAAGTATTTTAGTACATGAATATAAAAATAGAATCTAAAAAAATCCCAAAGAATATAAGAATATATAATTTGCGAAATATAGCAAGGTTCTATTATTAAAATAAATTTATTATATATATATAAATATATATATATATATATATATATATATATATATATATATATATATAATATATATATATATATATATATATATATATATATATATATATATATATATATATATATATATATATATATATATATATATATATATATATATATATATATATATATATATATATATATATATAATATAATATATATATATAATATATATATATATATATTATATATATATATATATATATATATATATATATATATATATATATATATATATATATATATATATATATATATATATATATATATATATATATATATTATATATATATATATATATATATATATATATAAATATATATATATATATATATATATATATATATATATATATATATATATATATATATATATATATATATATATATATTTATATATATATATATATATATATATATATATATATATATATATATATATATATATATATATTTATATATATATATATATATATATATATATATATATATATATATATATATATATATATATATATATATATATATATATATATATATATATATATATATATATATATATATATATATATATATATATATTATATTTGTATATATATGTATATATATATATATATATATATATATATATATATATATATATATATATATATATATATATATATATATATATATATATATATATAGATATATATATATATATATATATATATATATATATATATATATATATATATATATATATATATATATATATATATATATATATATATATATATATATATATATATATATATATTTATATATATATATATATATATATATATATATATATATATATATATATATATATATATATATATATATATATATATATATATATTGTTTAATTCTAGATGGTACGCTTTAGAATTAAAAATTTGGCTTTTTATTCCCAAAATTATAAGCTTTTAAATCAAACCTGAAAATTTTTAATTTTAATTCGGAAAATTGTAATATTAAAAGCAACTCACGTTTGAATTAAATAAACTAGATTTAAATTCAATAAATTTCTTTTTTAGTTCAAACAAACACATTTTAAATATCGCAAAAATCTCTATTAATATTCAAAATAATGTATTTTGATTTTAAAAAATATCTTTCAAATCAAAAAGGTAAAACTTTTAAATTCAAATATTTCATTAACACATTTAAGTGGTAATCAATTCAAAATAAAAATGACAATTTTTAAGTTAAAAATTGGTAGTTATATATTATTTTAAGTCAGTTTTTAAAAACTCATATATGAATTTAAAGGTATCATTTTTAAATTTAAATATCTCGTTCTTGGTCGGAAATGATACATGAAATTTTTTGAATTTAAATGGTTTTTTTTAATTTTAAGTTGTTTTTTCGTTGAGTGTAGGGAGTGACAAATAGCTATACAAAAATTAAAATGCACACAAGTGGTTTTACTAACTTCCAATTGTCGTCAATGCATCAGAACTAACATATCTATACTGTTTTAACTTCAAAGTAGATTTGAGCTTCACTAGAAGACAAAATGGAACCGCGATGTTTTTTTTATTTAAAGCTAGGCATGATTGATGTTAATTATATAATAAATTCTAAATTAACGTCTCTGAATATCCGAAGATACCATGCCAACTAGGGATTAGAATTATGTTTAAATAAATTAAGTTTCTTTCAGAATCTTATTAATATTAACTTTAAAATTTTGAGGATTAAAGCTATCGTGGAAAACACACGAAGAAGGCATTCCAGAGGTGACTCTTTTGAAAAAATCACGTTAAAAGGCGGTAGTTCTACACTTTTTTATTTGAACCGTAAATGGATGGGCCACAACACTTGCTCTGGTGTAACGCATAGGTTTGGGCTAGGAAGCGATACGAAGTTCGTTCATCCATAATGTATTTGTAGAAAATAGTCAGATGAGCAACATTTCGTCTGTCCTGCAAGGAATCAAGCGTATTAGTAAGAGTCGAGTTACCAATTTTTAAGTTTAACAGCTCTGCGCTGAACAGAATCAAGACAGTTCAAACTACTAAAATATTCTCCACTCCATTTATGAGAACAATATTCCATACAGAGACGCATAAATGATTTGTATATGTATTAAAAAAAGTTGCGCTATTGAAAAATCTAACGGCATCGTCCCAAAAATTCCAATTTTTGAACAGCGTTCTTAGCTAGGCTAAAAACTTGAGAATTCCATTTCATATTATTTTCAACTTCTACTCCTAAAAGTCTTGCAGATCCTTTCTTCACAAGATCTTTGGAGTAAAACTTTAATAGAAACGGATTATGTGTGAATAATCTAGAAAAATAAAAAACCTGTGTTTTACTCGTATTAAATTCAACACTGTTAACGAAACCCCAATCCAAGATTGACTTTAGATCAACGTTTAAGGAATTTATCAAATTCGATCTAGAGTTGTAGAAAAAACTCAGAATCATATTATACTATATATTTGACCTTACTATAAGAAATTGATTCATTCACAATTCCTTTTTAATGTGAGGTAAGTTTGACAATTGACAACTTTTATTACGAACCGACACTAAAGAATGGCATAAAATTTTAAACATGTCTATAGATGGCATTAGCATCCATCTAAGATTGCTTTTTGAGTAAGAAAAAATTGGCCAACCGAATATTGTTTTACATTCAAGAGATTGCAATAAATTTTACAAATATTTGATGGTTTCAAACCCAACTATCTTTGCTCTTTGTGGTGAAGCAAATTTTTAATGTTCATTCACAAAGCAATGCGCAAACCATCTCGTGTTTCACTGCTGACAAATGGAACAAATTATATACTTCCAAATCAACACGGTTCTAAGCGGTTGTGTATGAAAGATTGAGCATATTGCCAATATCAAAATAACGGTGGCATGTTCACGTTATAAATTGCTTCTGTAAAACCATTTCATGATCAACATTCAACGGAACATGATTTTTATTCAAATGTTAAGTCGTTTATAAGGAAAATATGAAACTCGTTTAAATGTCTTATGATTTGAGTCTGACGAATGGTCAAATTTTATAAATGGCGAGAAGATTTCAGCTTTATACAAGATTGCTTTTTCACGTGGAAGAAAAATCAACAGATACGATTTCTCAACAATATACAAATTAACTTTTTGAGGAAGAATAAACATCCAAAAAGCAAATGGTATTGTTACGTCAGCACACGGTTCTAACGTAATGTCAAGTCAATTGATCTGACGTTATCAGTCGTTAAGTTCCGTTAAGTTTCTCTCTATTTTTTTTTCTATTTTTCATATTTATTTGTATTTTTTTGATTTTTGTTATAAATATTTGTTTGGTTAATATGAGATATTAAATTAATTAGATAGAGATTTTTCTGGGTCAAAGACCATTTGTTGAATTTTTTATTATATTCCGGTAGTAACCAGAAAACTGGTTTCTAACAATTTGGCTTGTACTTAATTTTTCACAGACCAACGGCCATCAACGGCCATCTACGGCCATATTTCACAGACCGCGGCTCACTACATAGTCTATACGGTTCATGACGCAATTACAATTTTTATTTAAGATTGCTGAGTTTCGTTTTAAACTATTAATAAAAGTTTCAAACAATTTAAGTCTAAAAATATGAAGGTGCTGAAATCTCACAGCTCTGAGATATCAAGACTTCGGTCTGGGTTAAGGATTTTGATATAGTTTTCGGCAAAATACTTTTATGAGGACATGGTTTTTACTTTTGGGCAGCGATGTATATCAAACATAACTCTAAAGTTAAAGTACAAGTATTTTTTTATCGCTGTTTAGAAATGTATTACAAAACTAACACGAAACATCAATACGTTGCCAGAAAATCATAACAGATCATAAATTAACATAATTTAGGGAAAAGATGATACACTCAGCAAACTACTCAAAAACTTCTGCATTTAGCGTTTCGAGAAAATATTACAAAATCACAAATTCATATTTCTTTCAAAATTCCAAAAATATTGTAAAAATTAAATAATATAAAACTTTTTTCAAAATTCTAAAAATATTTCAAAAATTAGAATAAATCATAATGTATTTAAACTTTTTTTAAATTCTAATAATATTCCAAAAATTCTTAAAAATTCAAACTTTTCATTCAAAATTCTAAAAACATTCCATAAATTCTTACAAAATCAAAAATACAAACTTTTTTCAAAATTCCAAATATATTTCAAAAACTATAACCAGGGTTGCATTGATTTAAATCATTTGATTTAAATCAGTGATTTAAATCAGATTTAAATCAACTTGATTTTTTTAAAAAAATCATTGATTTAAATCAATAGAAGAAATTTCTAAAATTTAAAGCAAATTCAAAATAAACATTTGATTTTTTTTTGATAAAATGTTTTGTGGTAGGAATTTCAACATGTGTCACAACTACACATAAAAGCCTAAGGAAACAATATCCCACAACAACAAGATGATGAACGAGATACGCTCACCATTTTTTAACCTACATCTGAGCTATCTTCACCTGACCAACGGCATCTGTATCAAGTCATGCTAAGACAATTGCATTGTTGTGCTTGCGACTGAGAATAATTAAGATGTTAGCCTATCGTCGTAAAACTTCAACAACAAAGTCACAGATTAAACCACAACTAGAAATATTGACAAACCCACATAAAATGCATATGAACAGATTCTAGAAATGAATCTAGAATTAATAAATAATTACATATCAAATAGAGTATTAAATGCAAATCAGCACAACCCGCTTACGAAAAAAAAAAACATTTCCACTAAAAACTATCGTTACTATTAAGATCTTGATGGTATATTAAATCCTTAACACTTTCCTGACACAAGTTATAAGGAATTGTTCCATATGACTTGCCGTTTAGTGTTTACCAATTATCTACATGTCTGAGAAACTTTTCGAATCTGCAGAATTGGATATCTCTGACATCACTCTAAAGCAGTGACAAAGTATCTTAGTTTGGCAAGTAACGCTTTTCATGTCGCTAGAACAACAATCAGTATTTCAGTATTTCGTTATTTCAAATAAAACCTGTTCCTTTACTTTTGTCTAGCCTTGCATTTCAAAAAATATAACCATAGCTAACGATTATATAAAGTAGCATAAGAATATTCAACTTCTTCAAAAATTAAACCACATTTTTTTAAAAATCAAAAAAATCCGATTTAAATCAAAAAAAGCGATTTAAATCAAATAAATCCGATTTTTTTGATTTTTTTAAAAAAATCAGATTTTTATGCAACCCTGACTATAACAAATTCAAAAATGTCCATGTCCAATTTCATTTTTACGTTATAAAAACAGCTACATTTTTTTTCCAAAAAATTGGCTAAAAAAATAAATGAAATCGTTTTTTGACACACTTGACATTATTTTTTTGACAAACTTATAATGACATAATTCTCACATTTTTTTTACAAACTTATAATGCCATAATTCTCAATAATAATAATAAAATTTCATTTCAAACAAACAATCAATTTTATTTTTTTCCGAAAATTGGGTAAAAAAATAAATAAAAATCTTTCTTTTGACACACTTGACAACATTTTTTGACAAACTTATAATGCCATAATTCTTAATAATAATGATAAAATTTCATTTCAAACAAATAATTAATTTTATTTTTTTCCAAAAAATTGGGTAAAAAAATAAATAAAAATCTTTCTTTTGACACACTTGACAACATTTTTTGACAAACTTATAATGCCATAATTCTTAATAATAATGATAAAATTTCATTTCAAACAAATAATTAATTTTATTTTTTTCCAAAAAATTGGGTAAAAAAATAAATAAAAATCTTTCTTTTGACACACTTGACAACATTTTTTTGACAAACTTATAATGCAATAATCTAGATTTTGGTCTCACATACCAATTCCGACCATCAAGATTTCTCCAAAATCAATGTTCCTACTTGTAATCACTTAAAATGAAAGTTTTTTAAGCAAAAAATATGCAAATTTCCTTGTTTTGACACACTTGACGATTTTTTTGACACACTTCCGGTAAAGTTATCGAACACATCGTCCTTTCGGCTCTTCCCATTGAGTAAACCTATTTTTAGAAAAATTTTGAAATCTGTCCAGCGGTTTTCTAGATTTCGGAGGTAATGACGGACGGACGGCAGACAGACACATTTTTTTTTGCTTTTTTAGAATCAGTAGGTCCTAAAACGTCGAGAAATGCCAAAGAAGGTGGGGGTAAGAATTTCAGTTTGAGCTTATGAATGTAATACTTAGGTCTTTCAGACCGAAGTAAATGATTAGTATAAACAAATTACAAAACGTTTAAATTTTTGCTGAATCAAATATCAAAGGAAACAAGATCGGCTAATGTGAATCATGTTCTTTATTCAAAGTATTAAAATAGTTTTCAAATGTCCAGATGACAAATTCTGTATGCATTACATCACACCGGGTAATCCAACTCGTACTCCACATCCAACGAATTTAGAAAATGCTTAGATGAGCCGGGATATACATAGATTCTGTTTATGGTGGACAAAATACCTAAAACTAGAAACCGTTTGCTTTGATTAAATTGAATCATCATGCTCCATATCCAACGACCCGAGCAGAAATTTTTTTGGGCTCAAATAGGGCCTTGATAAGGTTTGACTTAATTTGATAGAGCTATGATTATGAGTGTAACGCTTTTTCCTAACCAACCCTTGATTGGCATGGTCGGATTAGGCTCTGATCATATTGCCTAGCTAGGTATCAAATACGAAACAATAAATAAATCAAAACAATAAATTAAAAGGGCATTCTAATTTAGGTCCGGAACAGGCCATATCAGATTTTCCTTATAGGGTTTGGCCTTTCTGACCCTGATAAAATAAAATTTGTTGTGTAATAAGAATTACAGTTTGTGTAAACACATAGAAATCTTTCAAGATCTAGGTCCCATAACAACATGTTTTCTAAGGTATTAATGGACGCAAATTATATAATGAAACATAATTATATAATGAAACTATCATATATGCCAACTGTTGGTTTGATTATCACTGAATTCATTAGATGATCGTAGGACTAAGATCCTAGCTACATCTAAAGGATCGGCAGTATTGCAAAAACGAGATGACAACTTTCTTAATTTTTTGTGTTTAAATTAAACCTTTAGTTCAAAATTATGGATGAAACTTTTATGCCTCAAAACTTAACCTCATCCTTTTAATTTCATGTAAGCCAGTTAGACCTCTTTTGAATGTATAAATACTACAATCATTAACTAAATGATTCATGGTTTGGCTTACTCCACATTCACAAAATGGATATTCTGATATATTCTTCCACTTATTTAACAAATATATACATCTTCCCAAACCACAACGAAAACGATTTAAAAGTAACTAATATTTTCTTTTAAAGTCAAAGCCAGAACATTTACAGTTACATCCTTAACTAGTTCATAGTAATAACCTTTGCTACTCTGCGTTTAAACCATTACTTCCTTTTTCAAGTAAGAGCCAAGATGGTTCTCTTTTATTTCATCATATAAACGATTAAATTTACATTTTTCGATTGTAGTGAAAAGGAACTTTTTTCTTCGTAAATTTGACGGAGCAATATTGCATAGTACCTTTAACCATTGCGATGGAAACTACTTGAGAGCTCCACTTATAATGCGAAGAGTGTTGTTGAGACATCAATTTTATTACAATGTGAGCTCACAAGCCAAGATGACATACAATATTCTGCAGGATATACAATCGAAAGAGTTTATTGTCTCAAACAATTCGCATTTGCACCCCAAGAAGTTCCAGCTAAAGTTTGTATCAAACTATTTCCTGGCCGAATTTTCTTTACTTTCTCTTCCAAATGTTGTTTTTCATGTTAATGACCTATCCAACTTGACTCTTTAAATATTTAGGATTATGATTGTGATTTAAAAATGCTCCATCAATAGTAATATTGAGCTTACGTTTGGCTTCCCTGTTATTTAAGTGAAATGCAGAAACCTGAGTTGCCATTTTCTAAGATAATCAAAAGTAACGTTCGATCACTTGTTAAAAATTCTGTGAAATTTAATATACTTACTGGCTATCATTGAATATTCTTGATATCTATCATATATTAAGAATTAGTTTTTCAAGTCCTTTGAGATATCGGTCTATATTTACAAATCGCTATTACTTTTGATCTCTTAAATATTTTTGTTCCACTGTTCAATATATTTGAATAAAAATTAAGTAGCCAAAAATTTCGTCAAAGAACCACAGGAGCCAAAGGATTTTTGAGCATCTCCGGAAATATTATATCAAAACGAGCTGCTTTACCATTTTTAATTTGATTTAATGCAATTATATTTTCTAACATTTTAAACTTTAAAGTTACTACCAAAGCCTGGATTAGGAGATAAAGATTGTTTCATTGATCTTAATTTTTGTTTGACGATTTCCGTTTGTTTGCTAATAATTTATGAGCCACTTTATTCGGTGTTATAGCTGAATTTGTTTACAATTGCCATTTGTTTTTTATGAACTCGTGACTAGTTTATGCAATATTTTCCAAGCTTTTCTACTTGAATGTTTTAAAGTCCATGGCTTCTGTGTTCTGTTGCCACTTTTTTTTTTATTTTATTTTAGAAGATCCATTAAGCGATGTGCAACACCAACAGAGACCGCATTTTGATATTTATTTTTGATATTTCCACTAGAAATAATTTACGTATTATAAATTACTCTACTAATTTACAAGATAAAACACAATATAATAAAACACAATTTTGATCTCTCATACAGAAATAATACACATATTCATGAAACCAGACTACAAAACCAATTCAATCTACCCCAAATAAGAAGAAACATTGGACTTACACTTTTATACAAAGGAGTAAAATTATTCAACAAATTACCAGCCACAATCCAAGATAAACTCAGTACTGCGCAATTCAAACACGACACACACCAATATTTCTACAAACTATATTTACAAAAAAACAAATTGAAATTAAAATGTAATATCTCTTAGAATAAAATCTCTTAGAATAAAATTAATAAAATAATAAAAATTAAGCTTAAACTTAAGTATAGACACATATTAAAAAATTTACCAGTCAAGATTAATTATTTTATAGCATTCAACAACATAATAAAATAAAATTTAAAAAAAATATATATATTTTGGACGATGACCTCTTGGAATTGATTTCTTCGCAGCATATTTAACAACATTCATAAAATTGTCGCATTCATTAGGCAATGGTAAGATTTTTCCTATTTTATCATCCAATAGTTTAGCAAATAATATCCAATTGCCTTTTCCAAGTTCCAACGATGTTTCTTTAATGAGCAAACATTTGGAATTGTTAAACCAAAACTACGATATTGACTATGAGGGAACCCTCCTAGAATTTCCTTTGCTTGTCAACACATGTAGATGCTATACAAATATCTGGATTATAATCACGATTATGACGACCTGAATGAAATGAACCTCTTTATTTAGGGTCATAACCCATTCAATTGATTCATGGTTATTTAATCAAACAACAAATTTGCCTTTCTATCATTACGATCAAACCCCCAAGTTTGATGGTGACTGTTAGCATCATCATTTATATAAACAGCTCGATGAAATTACAACGAAAATGGTAAATCTGACCAATTAGCGCTTGACGGTTTGTAAAACGACTATTTTCATTTCATTGATTTGAACTCAAATATCAACAAAGTTATTTGAATTTTTAATCAACACTACCCGACAATCGTTTATTTCATCTCTTACGTACGTAGCTATACCAATTCTTTTGTCCACACCAGCAACCAAGAAGTATCCAAAAATTTGGCCTTTTCTTACTAAATCTGATTCATCTTTACATAAGTAGAAGCTCTTTACTATTTATTACATCTATTTTTTTTTCTAATGCCAATCGATTTAGATATTCTGATTTAGAATTAGATATTCTTACAATATTTATAGAGTGGCTAGAGTGGGAGAAATCAATGGTTTCCACCAAATTTATACACTTTTCGGTGCGTGCGAGATTTACCTCACTAATTAGTTGATCAGCAACATCAGAAGATTAATTTTCTTGATATAGATTCCATAGGCACATTCAGTGTTGCATTTAGGGATGTAATTTTTGCGATATCCCCTTGGAATATAGTTTTTTGCTGCTCCAAGTATAACACCTCGAAAACGATCATAATTTTCTATATTGGGATGTATCCACCGAATATTCATATCTACAGCCTTTCCAAATGCAGTCCAATTTGCCTTTTCGAAACTCCATCTCGGTTTAGGCAAGGATTGAAACATAGGAATTTGAATACCGACACTTAAACTAACTATTCGGTGTTGACTCCTTGGGAACTTATTTTCAACAATTCTGACGGCTGGTAGAGCTGACATGGAATCATCTGTTGAAACAAAACAGAGATCTGGATTGGTGCCACTATTCCAGCGACCAGAATGGAACGTTGGTTCATCTTTTGCATAAAATATTAGATGTATTCCATTTGTAACCATCCAGTTCACAAGGAATTTGCCATTTTCATCATCATCGTCATATCCCCACAGACTATAGTGACTGTTAAAATTTCCCATGTAAACTTTTGGATGAGAAAATGTTGGTAGTATGAAATTAGGTTGCCAAAAAGTCCTCGGAGGTTTATACACATTTAAAATTGTAGTATTAGTTATCTTTATTACTAATATAGCGATATTGTTTTCAAAACTTTTAAGTACCACCGAGTATTCATCGCTTATTGCACTTCTGACATAAGTTGCAATTCCATGGTGTGGATGATGAATTGCATCAATGCAAGTAAAGTCTCTATAATACCACATCTTCCAAAATGATCCACATCTCTAATGTCTCTTGTAAAAGTAGGACATCACATTTCTTTTGATTAATCAGTCTTGATAAGTATTCCAGTTTTGCCCTGGTTAATCCCTCAACATTGATTTGACATATCTTCAAAATCGTTCCAATATTTCGATATTGTTGTTGGGTTTCTTCCTCATCTTCACATAAAAATTCTTCTTCATCCTCCAAATTTGTAGCATCGGGAGATTCAATATAGTTGAATTGGTCCGATGAATGGTTTTCCAACATTTCATTCTCCATTAGAGAATATGGTGGACCTATCAGGTTGTTGGAATCCACATAGGCAGCAAATTTCACTAATTTACATTTTTAATAAAATAATAAAAATTTAAACTAATGAAATTTCTTTAAGAGAAAAATCACGAACTTTTCAACTTGACAGCTGGCCTACTTTGTGGTATGACCCAGACCAAGACACGAGCAGACAAGATAGATAACCGTTTCCCCCACATTCTCGTCATTGCATCTACAACAGTAATCACGGGAAAAACACCCAATCCTCCCGTATGTTAGCCGATAAGACAGTGCCCCGTAATGACAGTCACAATAATGCTGATATCTCTGCGATTTATTGATATGTTGATAAGTTGAACATATCTGGAGCGGTTCAGTGCAGGCCAGAACTGTGTGGAAATCACACAGGTGGCGCCCTCTGACCATCTACTATTTGTACGAGTATTCACCTCTTTCTGGAGTAGCAATAAGCACAAAGCAAGTGGTATTTACCCTCAGCCATACAAGGCAGGAAGTACCTTGCCGAGCAAATTCGTCGGCCTTCAAGTTCCTCGTTATACCGAAATGACCTAGGATCCAGACATGGTGGATTTTGAACTGCTCAGTCATCTCGTTAAGAGATTCCAGACAGTTCCGGGCTACTTTTGATATGGTGAGGCTGGACTATAAAACATTTATTACAGTCTCACTGTTCGTAAAGATGTCGAAATTTCTTACAGATATTACATTGTACTTAAACCAATAAAAGGCCTGTTTTATAGTTGCAAGCTCAGTCTGAAAGACACTACAAAGATCAGGTAGACGAAAAGAAAGGTTTAGATTTAGTTCTTTGCAGAATGCTCCACTACCAACCTTCCCATTTATTTTCGACCCATCCGTGTAGAAGTTAACAACACCTGTATGTTGATCTAATTGAGTCCTGAGTCCTTTCTGGAAGGAATAGCAGTTATGAAGCCAACTGCCAAGGATGGTTTCGGAATGGAATATTCTGTGGTCGAAGGAATATTAATATATACCAGAGTTGACGAGTGCCCTTCAGTTCCACATTCAGGTAAACTTCAGCCTAACTGCTGTGCTGGTGGCTATTTGTCTGGCTAAGATGTCGAAAGGAGCAAGATGAAAAGGAATTGAGAGTGCTGCATTAGGTGCTGCACTGCTTAGAGTTCCACTAATGCACAATCATGCGGACCTATAAGAATTTTCTTAATGAGTTTGACAATTTATTTAGGGCCGGCACCAAACCACCCCATACAGCAAAATTGGTAGAACTATTGAGCTTTATATCCAATATACAACGTTGGGCTCAAGACACCATCTTCGTCCAATATCACGAGTAAAGTAATATAGCTTTCCTTACTCTTTTAAGAATGTTGGATTTCTAGCTTTCAAATTTACCCACAGTCCACAGGATATTTGCCGAAAACAACAATAGTAACATCATTCGCATGAGCGATCACCGTGAAGCCAGGTCCTTCCAGGTCATTAGTACCAAATTTCAAAAGAACGGACGACTATACTCCACCTTGCAGTGTGAATCTTCTTACGAACTTACGAGTAGAGTACTCACCGAGACAAGCTCTGACGACCCTGTCTCCAAGAAGTAGTAGTGAACCTTGTATTGTCACTAGTAGTGATCGTTTCAAAAATCAAACTGTTGCATAACATTTTTATCTCTAGATAAAATTTTTAAATTAAATGGAAACATATTAAGAGGCACAAAATGTTCAATATTATGTAAACATATAATTTATTTTGGTAAAACTTTAATGTGTCTGCACACGCTGTACAATTCGTTTGGTGCTCTCTTTATTTTAACATATTATAATTCGTTTTATATCTTCATCCACCATTCTACCATTCTTTCATCTCGTCATCTCTTGACCACGTATATATGTATTTGTTGTTTATTATTTAATTCTCTTTCTTCTCAAGAGTAACTGAAAGTGTATTCCAAATAAAAAAGTATTCAATTAAAACTACATTTATTCAAGACCCAGCTTTATTATTAATTAACCGCGCTTGATTGAATATTGGCAACAGCGGAAAAATAAATAAAATTTTTAAAGATATAATATAAATTGATGTTGCCCCCATACTATTGAAGCAGGCAATTATTTTTTATACTTTCTTTATGATTGCATAAAATAAAAATAATTATTATTAAAGAAATGTCAAACAATGCATTGTGAGAAATAAAACAAAACGTTTGTTGATGATAAATTTCGAAAAAATTTGTATAAAGGAAACTATAAATATGACTTTTTTTTCATACAACATAGCTAAGTTGAAGGTTTGGAGTTGATGGCTCTCGGAAAGAATTGGTACTAACAAAAATGAATACAAGCTACATATTTGGTTTTAAATTTTAATATGCGTTTTGTTTATACTCTAGCTCTTACTTGTTTACATTGCATTTTTCTTGGTCGTTTTACTGTAAGATGATGAATAATGGACTCGTAAAAATAAATTTGAAAAAAATTCTATTATGTACAAAGTCATGGTACCAAATGCTTATGCTAAAATGAAACTAGAAATCGGTTTGCAATGACAGTTTTTACCAGAAACTATTCATTTTAATCTGGAAACGTCTTTCTCAAGGCTTTTTTTGGTTGAGGGTAAATATCACTAGTCAACAAATGAGTCATGTGTTAAGATGGGAATCTCATTATGTTCACAAAATACAAGAAAAATGGAACTAACGCTATTCGACGTTTCTATTGAGCCTATCGACCCTTTATAACTATAACTATCATGCACGACAAAAAATATTTGCCACAAATACGATTTGATGACCCTCGAATTTAAAATTAATATACATTTGTTTATATTGACGGACCTCAATAAAATCCAAATGATATTTCCAAATACCATTAATTATCGTCTTAGTTTTATAACATTTCATGATGTTATTATGTAAATAAAAGTCTAATCTTATGCCAAAAAAGTTACATAAAATTAAAACCATCGAAATATTCAACAAACATTCTCATCATATTTTGTTATTTTACACATCTCATTTTTTTTGTTGTAAATGCAAACATTTTTACTCACAGCATCCAATTGGAATCCTGCATGAATTTAAAATTGACAACAATGTAAACGAATACGTTCTTTATAATATTGTTAATAAAATTATTATAATTATAACAAATTTAATGTCAAAACATATTTGATTTCTCTCTTCAGGGTCTAGAGTAAGATTAATAATTTAATTATGATAAATCTTAACCTAACTTTAATTACTCGACTTACCAATAATTATTTGTGAGATAATCAATTTACAACAATCCTTTTCCTTTTATTTTTCTACAAACAAAACTGTAACTTGAAATTAAAATTTTCACACAATTTTATATAATATATAATTCACTATTATTCATAATACATATTGATTTTTTTATATAAAAAATTTCATTTCAACTTGAAACACAAAAGAAATTCACATTATAATAATTTTTTTTCTTCTAATTTGTCAATTTTTTTTTAGTTTTTAATCCTGATTTTAAAACAAATAACACTATCATTTATAATTAATGATTTGTATAAAAATTTATGTAAAATAATATAATATAATGAAAAATGCAGGTGTCCGTTCCGATACAAAACTAAACTATTCTCCAACAACAATCTTAAGAAAAAAAATTATTTTAAATATTTTTGTTAAAAGCCGTGTTCGATTTGACTGAAGCAACTGATACAACTGAAAAATTGAATGCAATTGTTGTTGTTTTTTCAGTTGTTTCAGTCAAATCGAACGCACCTAAAATATAAATTTCTTAAAATGAGCAACTGCGCACAATATTTATGATTTAACAAAAGAAGGAATTTACCTATTTCTATTCCCTTCGATCGGTGTAATCAAATGAAATAAAAATATTGAAACTTGTGTTTTCTTGGTTCGTACAAAATGTTAAATTTGAAATAACGAAAATACGTTACCATTTATCGTAGGTGAGGTGAATTTGACTTCAATTTTAAAATCTTTTGTTTTTCTTTTTTATATAAATTTAATATAAAAATGGTACGTAGGATTGAGATTAACACAGACGTATTTTGTTTTTTGTTTTTTTTTACGTAAAGGTGAGAGAGAATGGTAAAAAGCAGATTGTGTTGAGATTTTGTTTTTATTTTATTCATTTTTAGAAATCAATGGTATTGGTTTAAAGATGGACGTGCAAATTAATTTATAAATTTTATCATTACTTCACAAAAATTACTGTTAATAAAATTTAATTGCACTGTTTTTGTTCCCTTGAAAATTGGATTAAATTTATGTTTCGGTTATAAAATAAGTTTTGTTTATTGTTATGTTTGTTTTTATTCGATTGAGTTTGTATTTGTGTTAAAGGTTTATTATATCAAAGTTCAACCTTAATCACAATGGTTTAAAGAAAAAATACATCAAATGACGGTCAGTTTGAAAGAATGGTCTGAAGGCTTTTGTATCATATAAAAGCTCTCCTTTCTCTTTAATCACTGTTATTATAATGTTGAAATAGTTTATGCATTCATATTTTTATATGCATTGAACAATAACAATTAAAAAAGAACAAAACTAATAAAATGACAATTACTAGCATTTTTCGTGCAATATTATAATTATACATGTAAGAATAACTTATTACTCAATTGCACAGTAATAAATATATTATGGGAAAGTGAATCAAAAACAATCACAAAATACAATTTATGTGGTTTGTGTTAATAAAGAATATACAGTTTTCTGGTAAAATGCAATATCTTATCTATTGCAAATTAAAAAAAGCCAGACAAGGCGAATAAAATTCGCTCACCAAGGGTTCCGTGAATGTAAAAGAACACAATATCAAAAATTATTGACAAAAAGTTGTGTTGTAATGTCTTTGTATTTTCAGACCATAGACGCATTACAAAATAAATATTTAATCGTAAATGTCAATAGTAATATACAATCAAATCTACATTTATCAAAAATGACTCAAAAAATGTTACTTTAGTTAAATGTCATCCCTAGATGTTTGTGGTAACCTTAGAGTATATATAAATATAGAGAGAACATAACTTTAAAATTGTATGAAGAGAGACATAAGAAATCGTGTTTGCTAATATGTCATATTCAATTTCTCATTTCGCCATTTGCATTTCTGTTTATTTACAACAACCAACTATTGTATTAAATTATAAATTAAAAACAATTAAATAATTTAAAACGAAACAAAAAGTACAATCTATTATTTTTAGTTGTGCTAATTTTTATAAAATAAATGAAAATAATTACGAGAGTATTTTACATTTATTGTATTATTTCCAGTGATTTTATAATAGTGAACATTTTATTATTTTATAATGCAAATGTGCAAATATTTAAGTTATGTATACATCCTGAAAGTATATTATGAAAACTAGCTGACGACCAACTTTTCATTATTGTGTAGTTTATTTTTAATAGATAAAAGATTAAAATTTATATGTTTGGTTAGAATCAAATCCTAATCTGTCATTTTTCTTATTTCTTTTTATATGGTAGCAGTGAGGGAGAAACTATTATTTTTTGTGGTAGGTTTTTTTCTTATAGATTTAAAAGAAACTCGCAATAATTGTACAATTTTGAATCAAATGAAAAATTTACGCACGTCTTTGGGAAGACAAACCGGTTTCTCTCTCAGAGAAATAAAGGAAAACAAACAAACAAAAAAACGATTTGACAGAAGATCGGTCACGATTAATATTAGTTATGGTGGTCGGTTGGTGGTAACTCAAGAAAGATTCAATTACTCCAGTTTGTAAATAGTTTAAATTTGATTATTTTTTCGGTTAATCAAGTGTTGAAATTTTAGGGGGGGGGGGGGGGGGGGGTGGGGGGTGGAGAGACTACATACTAAAAATATTTTTTTTTTCAATAACACAAAAACTGTGCATTGCAAAATTCTAAAAAACGTTGTAATGTTTCTTAAATTAAGTAATCCTTCATATGACATCCCACTCATTTGGGTCAAAAATGATTTTTTTACTCTCCCCACACCCATCCCTTAAACACAAATCTAATTATTTGAGACTTCGCTATGATTTTCATTCAAAATTTACCAATCTTCCCATCTCTGTGAAATTTTTCAAACGGTCTGAATTTTGCACTTTTTTGCAATAACTCAAAAATTGTGCACCGAAAAATTATAACAAAAATTGCAATGGTTTTTAAATTAGGTGCTCTTTCAAATGACACCCCACTCGCTTGGGTCAAAAAAGGTTTTTTTTACCCTGTCTACCCTGCTCCCCTAAACACAGAAATATAATTATTTGAGACTTCGCTACAGTTTTCATACAAAATTTCCTAACTGAATTTTTACAAATTTTCTGTCAATCAGTGTCGAAACGTAAAACGGTCTGAATTGTGCACTTTTTTCAGAACGATCTGAAAGCCACACCCTAAAAAAAACAGCAAATTCTTAGGATACTAATAGAATCCTCAAATATACTTAGCTAAAGTAATTTAAAAAATATTGGCGACATTTAATTGTTTTCGGATAATGCGTCGTCCGCGAGCGTTGATAACCTTTCGAAAATTCGACAAGTCGGCTAAAGTGCGGTTAGTGTGGGAAAAAATTTTTTTTTCTTTTAATAAATTTTTTTTTCTTTTAATAAATTTTTTTTTTTTAAATTTTAATTGTTACATAAAGCTCTGGTATCGACAACAGCTTCACTGAATTTTCCGTAAAAAAATTAATTTCAGTTTTAATAACAGAAAGGGTATAACATAGCGTTTTTAGAGTTTCCCACACTAACTGCACTTCCCCCGACAAGTCCAGATTGGGCAGACTGAGTTGTTGCCAAAGTTTTAAATTCTGTGATCTTGGTATGAACAAAAAAGTTTTGACGGTTTCAGTTTTTTTACGCCTTTTGTGATATACCCCAAAAAATACTCATTCGATTTACAAGCTGGGCAGTTCAAAATGTACGTATGGAAGATAAAGAAAATTTTATGATCTTGAACATTTTCTTTTCGAAAAATAACGGTAAAATATAAAGTATGTCAAGCAGTATATGGAAATGGTGTAGAACCTAGTTCTTAGAAGAAAACAGATATGGTGAAATATGTTTAGCTTTCGTTAGAGGCTTACGGTGCATGCACAATGTATGAGTTTTTTACTCATGATTATTATTTTTTAATATTAGCACAATGCTTTAAAATGTAGAGCTTCATTCTTTATTCATGAGGAAAAAGTTTTCTTTTTCATTGAGGAAAATAGAATTCAAAAATAAATTTTTTTTCTGAAAATAAATTTTCATACAAACTTGGATCTTAATAAGACTGAATCTAACAAAATATGGTGTGCAATTTATGAAATTTTTTTGCTATCCATACAATTGTCGATCGATCTAGTTTCGAACCGATAAGAACTTTTTATTAAACTTTAAAAAAGTATATTATTCCCATCAGGACTAGCCGACTAGATACACTACCAAAAAAAGTGAACGCTTATAAACCAAAATTGGTCTACTGTTCTAGCGAAGTATAAGAAAAAAAAATTTTAATCAACATATGTTCATTAGATTCAGGTTTAGTCATTTTATTTCTCTAGTTGATCACTATTGTACTCTAACCAAGTTGGAATTGGATACCAAACTTGTATCGGCGAGAAGAAGATGTCCACCTTCACTTGTGTCCATCGACACATTATCTACAATTAATTCAATGAATTATTTGTGATATAATATCACTCCGATGGAAGTTATCCCATCATGAATAATAAGACTGAATCTAACAAAATATAGTGTGCAATTTATGATTTGCATCTTTTGGCATCTTCAAGTTCCAGTTTGAAACCGCAGCAGATCAAAACGTTTGGAACGCTGAAAATCGTCTAGCAGCATTGATAGTAGGGCTTCCAATATCGGTATCGGTATCACCGTTAATACCGGTATTTACCATAAAATTTTATTTCGGTATTACCGGTATTAAGACTCGGCATTACCGAATTTTAAAAAACTTAATATTTGGCTACAGAATATTTGACACTTTAAATAAAATCCATAATAATACTAAAAAGTTAACTCCACCTTTATTGATAGGTGAAGGTTAGGTAAAGTTTTCAGTGGCTGTCATCATAACACCAGGTCAGGTGAAGCTAAGTATTTCTCTAATTTTAAAATTACTCAGGTCGGTGAGAGTGTTTAATGTGTGCGTTGAAAAATCAATTTATCAAATTCTAAGGGCCAAAGCTGGACACGTACCAATAGATGGATCTTTGATTGTAACGAGTTATTCTGTATAAAAGGTTGCTATCACTTTATTTTTTATCTATTGAAGCGTTTTTTTAAAGTTTGCCACATTAATTTTCTTGCATTGAAAATAATAATTAATTTTAATTGCACTCTTTAATCTACTAATTGAACTAAAATAAATCTTACTAAAGTGTGACCAATTTAAATATTTTGTTTATATTTATTTTAATCAATTTTTAATCAAAAATGCTCTAATTATTCTATTTTCTGGAATTTCGGACTACCGGTAGTACCGGTATTGTGAGAAACTTAGATCGGTATTGAAAAAATCGGTATTCTTGGAAGCCCTAATTGATAGTTGCTCTTAAGGGGGAAGCAGCTGAAGCATTACAGGTAGTGCCGGAAAATGACCGGAAAAGTTATGCAGAGGTGATGAATGCATTGGAACGTAAATTTGGCAGTGACCATAAAAAGGAGCTATACCGGATCGAGCTAAAGGGTCGCTTGCAACGGAATGGACAAAGCCTTCAGGACTATTCTTCGACAGTGGAACGGCTTGTACATTTAGCACACTCGAATACTCCAAAATATTTTATGGAGAAAATGAAGATCGAGGCCTTCATTGATGGTATCCAATATCCAGAAACCAGGATAATAAAAGTAATGACTACACCTAAGGCGAAACAGTCGCGTTCCATGAAACAGTCGCATACGCAATGCAATATGAGATGGTACAGAGAATCTGTAGGCCATTTATTGGTATCAGAAAAAGGGACGAAGAGAAGAACATCAGATTGGAAGTTTTGGCACACAGAAATAGAAGCGACATCAAATGCTGGGTATGTGATGAAGAGGGTCACGTGGCATGGGAGTGCAAGAAAAACGGAGAAGCAGAGAGATTGTCGTCTTCTGTGAAGAACAGAGGAGCCGAAAAAAAGGAACACGTAGGGTTCAGAAGCAGCAGTAGGAAGCCCCTGTGCTGGATATGTAGGAAATCGGGTCATATCTCACAGGACTGCTGGAACAGGAAACGTGAAAGATCTTCGTCTCCTATTCAACGGAAGCCCGTTGAAGATAGAACTGTGAAGCCAAGAAGTGAGGAGAATGTTAGCTACATCCCAATTTCGAGAATTGCTGTAAATGGTGAAAATTTGGGTATCAACGGATAACTCGAAAATAAAACTTGCTTTATGATACTGGATACAGGTTCAGCTCGAACTCGTTTTGGAACCATCAAATGGATTGAAACTCCGAACAGTAACTGGAGAATGCACTGATATAGCTGGGAAAAGGATCCCTGAAATAAAATTAGGAAACAACTGCTATAAACAAGAGGTGCTAGTGGCAAACATTATAGACGAAGTCGTTTTGGGGATGGACTTCTTGAAGGCGAACGGATTCGTCATCGATTTTGGACGTGGAATCCTAACGGTTAATAATGTTGAGATGCTACTATACTTGTAGATGAAGCAGAATTCACAGATATTGGCAGCGATGAGAAACTATGCAGTGCAGAGGAAAATCCAGAACCATCATCCAAACAGATGAGGGAAAGAAACGTCAACCGACGCAGACGTGTAAACAAAAACCGAAAGTTTAAAAGGAAACAAGTTCAGGTCCATAACGAAATGAGGAACGTAAATGAAGTGGTTCAAATAGCTTCAAACGGGGTCGAATTGTAGCTTTCAGCTACCCAAGACAAAGAGGAATCGTTCGGGGATGGATACGTAGGAATGAAAAACTTAAGAAGCAAAGATAACGAGAACGCCCAAAGTAGTAAAAATCGAAACTCAACAAGGTGGACCGACATAAAAAATGAATTATGGTCAAAGTCTTACAAAATGAGCAAAAGGACCGAAAGTAATTCTGAACAGCCTGGGAAATAAATCTGGATCCTGTTCGGGACAAACAGGCTTAAGTGGAGGGTATTGTTACGATTACAGAAAAATTCAGACGATTACAGTCACTTCCAGAAAAATCAAATCACAACAAAACACAACAACAAATTAATGAAATGAATAGTGTTGTTGTTGTATTTCGTGGATTTTGGGTCAACAATAAATAAAATAAATGATTTTATGAATCAAATCAACATAACGTAAAATAATCGAATATTCTAATATTTTCTCAAGGTTTCTAAAGAGCGACATCGAATGGTCGAGAACTATGCAGAATTGTATATAAGCAATTTACCTCTTGTAGAATAGATTAGTTTTATTTTTAACCTGCGACGGTAAAGTTAAAATTATAAAAGTGATTTTTAAATAGTTTTTGTGAATAAAGTTTTAAGTGTTATTGAAAAGAAATATTTTGTGTATTATTTTGAACGTGGTGTACTGGAAACTTCTACAATAAACCGTTGGACTTTCTGAAGCTGTTGAAAGAATATCCTAGCTAGGAATATTGTTTGCTGTATTCTTCCCCGTTGTTGTGGAACAATTAAGATGTTGAATACTTGTGATTTGGGGATTGCGTTTATCGAATTGTGAGTAAGGCCAATTCGAGTTAAGGTTGGAAAAATGTAACAATATGTATAACCATTACAAACATATTTTCACTTTAAAAAAAGAAATGTCAGAATCATTTATTTTTTCTAAATTTTCAAGTAATTTTTATTGTGGTAACTCTGCCGCTGCGCAGCGAAATTAGGATTAGAGGTATCTTGCAGAATTTTTATGAATGCAGAATTTACATGTAATTTTTCTCATCTTATATAACAACACATGTTCTAATTTCACTGCATGCAGAATTCTGCCCATGTATTTCCAACATAAAACAATGTTATGTACGAACAAATTAAAATGGTATAGGTTTTTTATTTCTGCTCATAAATGTATTTCTTATGTCCTTTAGTTTCAAACTTTAATTTTAAACTCATCCTATACAGAGTTATTAAAGTTTCAAATAAAAAGGTGCTGAGAATACTCCTCAGCTAAGAATTGTTTGGCTGTACAAAATTTGCCCGAGCATTACAAATTCATTAGAATTGATTCATGAACGAAGACTGTAGTGTGCAAATAGACCTAAATTTTTTTGCAATGTGACAACATAAAAATACTGGAACGCGCTTTATCCACGAAATATGCATTCCATGTGTATGTCTTCCATTGTAATGTTATACATTCTCTAAACTGTTGTAGAATGTAGCGATCATTAAATATTCTCTAGTTTGTTAAATATTCACCTAACAAAATCAAATCTTAACATTTTTTGGCATAGTAATATTAAAAGGTTAGAATGATAACAATAGATAAAATGTAAAATTTAACGTGAAAATGTTTTTCTTTTTTTATGGTTGATAAAAACATTATCAGGCAAATTATTGGAAATATTTTGCAGTCGTGGATAAAATAGCATCTTGGATTCGCATAGGATAATGGCAATTCTTCACTCGAGTGATTCACTCCAATCGCTTCGCTCGTGCCGTAAACTTCATCCTCGTGAAGAATTGCTCGTACCAGAATCTATTCTTATTTATCGGTAGTGACAAACTAGAAGTTAAATTGTTGAATTGTTTTGGTTCTTTTTAATAGATTATACACCAAGTTTCATAAAAATCAGTAATCGGAATTTGAAGTTTCAAATGAATAGGTCACCGGCAAACCTCCCTTCCAAAAATAATCGTTTTTTTTTGTTCAAAGCCACATCATTTATAAAAGTATGCGAACAGATATAAAAAAAACGTATTTTAAAGATTTGCAGTTATATGATAAATTCCCGCTACTTTTCTCGGCACACCCGAAAAGCTATAGTTTTATCAAAATCGTGTAGACGTATGGATAAAAACCATAAAAATCTAATAAAAATGCTCTAGTGGTAGTGAGAAACCGGCAGTTGCGATGCAGAAATATGGGAAACCAGACCAAAAGCTTATGTACCGAGTTTCGTTAAAATTGATATTAAGATTGCTTAATGGCCAAAACGTTGGGAAGTTTTGTATGAAACTGACCTAAAATCGGTCACTAAAACCCTTTTTAAATCCAACCGAAAGTATCCTGACATCTAATTCGGTTGTAGTGTCTTCATATTTGGTTTTTAAAGGTCTTTCAGAATAATTATAATTTAAAATGTTTTTATCAACAATGGATATTTTTGAACATTTTTTATAGTGAAACTTCTGTCAAAATTCGTGGCATTATTTTTTTATGACTGTTTTAAACTATCTTTCTTGAAAAACCTTTTAACCTACCGATGGAAGTTATCCCATCATGAATAATAAGACTGAATCTAACAAAATATAGTGTGCAATTTATGATTTGCATCTTTTGGCATCTTCAAGTTCCAGTTTGAAACCGCAGCAGATCAAAACGTTTGGAACGCTGAAAATCGTCTTGCAGCATTGATAGTAGGGCTTCCAATATCGGTATCGGTATCACCGTTAATACCGGTATTTACCATAAAATTTTATTTCGGTATTACCGGTATTAAGACTCGGCATTACCGAATTTTAAAAAACTTAATATTTGGCTACAGAATATTTGACACTTTAAATAAAATCCATAATAATACTAAAAAGTTAACTCCACCTTTATTGATAGGTGAAGGTTAGGTAAAGTTTTCAGTGGCTGTCATCATAACACCAGGTCAGGTGAAGCTAAGTATTTCTCTAATTTTAAAATTACTCAGGTCGGTGAGAGTGTTTAATGTGTGCGTTGAAAAATCAATTTATCAAATTCTAAGGGCCAAAGCTGGACACGTACCAATAGATGGATCTTTGATTGTAACGAGTTATTCTGTATAAAAGGTTGCTATCACTTTATTTTTTATCTATTGAAGCGTTTTTTTAAAGTTTGCCACATTAATTTTCTTGCATTGAAAATAATAATTAATTTTAATTGCACTCTTTAATCTACTAATTGAACTAAAATAAATCTTACTAAAGTGTGACCAATTTAAATATTTTGTTTATATTTATTTTAATCAATTTTTAATCAAAAATGCTCTAATTATTCTATTTTCTGGAATTTCGGACTACCGGTAGTACCGGTATTGTGAGAAACTTAGATCGGTATTGAAAAAATCGGTATTCTTGGAAGCCCTAATTGATAGTTGCTCTTAAGGGGGAAGCAGCTGAAGCATTACAGGTAGTGCCGGAAAATGACCGGAAAAGTTATGCAGAGGTGATGAATGCATTGGAACGTAAATTTGGCAGTGACCATAAAAAGGAGCTATACCGGATCGAGCTAAAGGGTCGCTTGCAACGGAATGGACAAAGCCTTCAGGACTATTCTTCGACAGTGGAACGGCTTGTACATTTAGCACACTCGAATACTCCAAAATATTTTATGGAGAAAATGAAGATCGAGGCCTTCATTGATGGTATCCAATATCCAGAAACCAGGATAATAAAAGTAATGACTACACCTAAGGCGAAACAGTCGCGTTCCATGAAACAGTCGCGTTCCATGAAACAGTCGCATACGCAATGCAATATGAGATGGTACAGAGAATCTGTAGGCCATTTATTGGTATCAGAAAAAGGGACGAAGAGAAGAACATCAGATTGGAAGTTTTGGCACACAGAAATAGAAGCGACATCAAATGCTGGGTATGTGATGAAGAGGGTCACGTGGCATGGGAGTGCAAGAAAAACGGAGAAGCAGAGAGATTGTCGTCTTCTGTGAAGAACAGAGGAGCCGAAAAAAAGGAACACGTAGGGTTCAGAAGCAGCAGTAGGAAGCCCCTGTGCTGGATATGTAGGAAATCGGGTCATATCTCACAGGACTGCTGGAACAGGAAACGTGAAAGATCTTCGTCTCCTATTCAACGGAAGCCCGTTGAAGATAGAACTGTGAAGCCAAGAAGTGAGGAGAATGTTAGCTACATCCCAATTTCGAGAATTGCTGTAAATGGTGAAAATTTGGGTATCAACGGATAACTCGAAAATAAAACTTGCTTTATGATACTGGATACAGGTTCAGCTCGAACTCGTTTTGGAACCATCAAATGGATTGAAACTCCGAACAGTAACTGGAGAATGCACTGATATAGCTGGGAAAAGGATCCCTGAAATAAAATTAGGAAACAACTGCTATAAACAAGAGGTGCTAGTGGCAAACATTATAGACGAAGTCGTTTTGGGGATGGACTTCTTGAAGGCGAACGGATTCGTCATCGATTTTGGACGTGGAATCCTAACGGTTAATAATGTTGAGATGCTACTATACTTGTAGATGAAGCAGAATTCACAGATATTGGCAGCGATGAGAAACTATGCAGTGCAGAGGAAAATCCAGAACCATCATCCAAACAGATGAGGGAAAGAAACGTCAACCGACGCAGACGTGTAAACAAAAACCGAAAGTTTAAAAGGAAACAAGTTCAGGTCCATAACGAAATGAGGAACGTAAATGAAGTGGTTCAAATAGCTTCAAACGGGGTCGAATTGTAGCTTTCAGCTACCCAAGACAAAGAGGAATCGTTCGGGGATGGATACGTAGGAATGAAAAACTTAAGAAGCAAAGATAACGAGAACGCCCAAAGTAGTAAAAATCGAAACTCAACAAGGTGGACCGACATAAAAAATGAATTATGGTCAAAGTCTTACAAAATGAGCAAAAGGACCGAAAGTAATTCTGAACAGCCTGGGAAATAAATCTGGATCCTGTTCGGGACAAACAGGCTTAAGTGGAGGGTATTGTTACGATTACAGAAAAATTCAGACGATTACAGTCACTTCCAGAAAAATCAAATCACAACAAAACACAACAACAAATTAATGAAATGAATAGTGTTGTTGTTGTATTTCGTGGATTTTGGGTCAACAATAAATAAAATAAATGATTTTATGAATCAAATCAACATAACGTAAAATAATCGAATATTCTAATATTTTCTCAAGGTTTCTAAAGAGCGACATCGAATGGTCGAGAACTATGCAGAATTGTATATAAGCAATTTACCTCTTGTAGAATAGATTAGTTTTATTTTTAACCTGCGACGGTAAAGTTAAAATTATAAAAGTGATTTTTAAATAGTTTTTGTGAATAAAGTTTTAAGTGTTATTGAAAAGAAATATTTTGTGTATTATTTTGAACGTGGTGTACTGGAAACTTCTACAATAAACCGTTGGACTTTCTGAAGCTGTTGAAAGAATATCCTAGCTAGGAATATTGTTTGCTGTATTCTTCCCCGTTGTTGTGGAACAATTAAGATGTTGAATACTTGTGATTTGGGGATTGCGTTTATCGAATTGTGAGTAAGGCCAATTCGAGTTAAGGTTGGAAAAATGTAACAATATGTATAACCATTACAAACATATTTTCACTTTAAAAAAAGAAATGTCAGAATCATTTATTTTTTCTAAATTTTCAAGTAATTTTTATTGTGGTAACTCTGCCGCTGCGCAGCGAAATTAGGATTAGAGATATCTTGCAGAATTTTTATGAATGCAGAATTTACATGTAATTTTTCTCATCTTATATAAAAACACATGTTCTAATTTCACTGCATGCAGAATTCTGCCCATGTATTTCCAACATAAAACAATGTTATGTACGAACAAATTAAAATGGTATAGGTTTTTTATTTCTGCTCATAAATGTATTTCTTATGTCCTTTAGTTTCAAACTTTAATTTTAAACTCATCCTATACAGAGTTATTAAAGTTTCAAATAAAAAGGTGCTGAGAATACTCCTCAGCTAAGAATTGTTTGGCTGTACAAAATTTGCCCGAGCATTACAAATTCATTAGAATTGATTCATGAACGAAGACTGTATTGTGCAAATAGACCTAAATTTTTTTGCAATGTGACAACATAAAAATACTGGAACGCGCTTTATCCACGAAATATGCATTCCATGTGTATGTCTTCCATTGTAATGTTATACATTCTCTAAACTGTTGTAGAATGTAGCGATCATTAAATATTCTCTAGTTTGTTAAATATTCACCTAACAAAATCAAATCTTAACATTTTTTGGCATAGTAATATTAAAAGGTTAGAATGATAACAATAGATAAAATGTAAAATTTAACGTGAAAATGTTTTTCTTTTTTTATGGTTGATAAAAACATTATCAGGCAAATTATTGGAAATATTTTGCAGTCGTGGATAAAATAGCATCTTGGATTCGCATAGGATAATGGCAATTCTTCACTCGAGTGATTCACTCCAATCGCTTCGCTCGTGCCGTAAACTTCATCCTCGTGAAGAATTGCTCGTACCAGAATCTATTCTTATTTATCGGTAGTGACAAACTAGAAGTTAAATTGTTGAATTGTTTTGGTTCTTTTTAATAGATTATACACCAAGTTTCATAAAAATCGGTAATCGGAATTTGAAGTTTCAAATGAATAGGTCACCGGCAAACCTCCCTTCCAAAAATAATCGTTTTTTTTTGTTCAAAGCCACATCATTTATAAAAGTATGCGAACAGATATAAAAAAAACGTATTTTAAAGATTTGCAGTTATATGATAAATTCCCGCTACTTTTCTCGGCACACCCGAAAAGCTATAGTTTTATCAAAATCGTGTAGACGTATGGATAAAAACCATAAAAATCTAATAAAAATGCTCTAGTGGTAGTGAGAAACCGGCAGTTGCGATGCAGAAATATGGGAAACCAGACCAAAAGCTTATGTACCGAGTTTCGTTAAAATTGATATTAAGATTGCTTAATGGCCAAAACGTTGGGAAGTTTTGTATGAAACTGACCTAAAATCGGTCACTAAAACCCTTTTTAAATCCAACCGAAAGCATCCTGACATCTAATTCGGTTGTAGTGTCTTCATATTTGGTTTTTAAAGGTCTTTCAGAATAATTATAATTTAAAATGTTTTTATCAACAATGGATATTTTTGAACATTTTTTATAGTGAAACTTCTGTCAAAATTCGTGGCATTATTTTTTTATGACTGTTTTAAACTATCTTTCTTGAAAAACCTTTTAACCTGTCTTGTAGTAAGCGCATCGGAAATTTTTAGTTTTCTATCCATAATGTACGAAAGACTTCAAGCGACGAACACAACAATTTGAAACTTTATTTGAAACTCTAAAATTTAAAAATAAGTAAAGAGAATTTATGTAAATAACGGGGTCTGATCTTATTTATTTTCTTTTTAATAAAAATTATTGTGTTGTTGGAATTGCCATATGTGTCCCAACCATACATAAATAAATACCTTTCTGAGGTGTTGATGGATGCTTTTTGTAAACCTTTTGTGGATTGATGCCACTCCAGGCTATCATTTTTTACAAATTATTCCATTCGAATACAGTTCGGACAACAAGATCACAAGAACAACCTCGAAAACTTTAGGTGGCTTACGATTTAAAAATGGGAACTTTAAAGTAATCAGCTTTTGAAGACCAGGCAATCTCTAAAAATCTACAAAGCAAGGAAACAAGAACAAACATAGATATACTAGCATCCCAGTTGCTTTCTAATATAATATGTCGTGTGAATTAATTTGTCATCAACTTCTACCCAATCGAATATGTATTCATTAAGAATTCACAGGCAAAATTTTAATATAGCTGTCGTCCATGTACAAGTACCTACTAAAGACCAACTTGAAGGTAGCGGAGACATATTCTTCCTAATCATCAACATCATCCAGCGCCACTATGCAAAAATAATGGAAGAACGGAAAATAATATCGATCAAGACATGATATTTTAGAGACGCTCTGTAAGTCTAACTGACTTTTATCATATAGAAAGGTTTTCGTACTTTGAAAAAGTAAAAACAGTACGCTATTGGTGAAACTTCGGTGTCCGTTCGAATTTCTAGATAATCGATTTTCTCACAGACTATAAGTGTTATCAACTTGAAATTTTTTACAGTTATACAATGTATATTTGCCCACACATACTGACTACTAAAAAATTATGAATATTTGTTTTTAAATATATTTTATGGACATAGATAAGGAGATAGTAAAACAAAAGTTTAATGTGAAAATTTGTTTCTGTCTCGCACTTTATCTTCGAACATTAGAGAAGCGAAAAATTGAAAAAAATCACGGTTATAGGTAATGTTGTAGAGATTAAACGAAAAATATAACGGTTACCTCATCATTTCAAATAATCTTTAGAGGGGGTTGAGAGAAGAAATTTTGAAAAAAATTATTTTTGACCTTGACAATTGGGGTGTCATATGAAAGGTTATTTTGTTTCTAGTCTAAAACAGTTTTTTCCGTAATTTTCAAAGTTACCATTTTCGATTTAAAATGGTATTTTTGTAAAGAACTATTTTTTTCAGGGAGATTACCTAGAAACTTCTTGGAGTGTACTAGTCCCTCACCATAATCTACCATTTTTCCTGTTCTTATGTTTAAATTTTGCTTCTGAGCAATTCCGTAGCATGGTTCCGGTCCAAAAAACTTTTTATCGGCACCTTACTTTTCTAAGGAAATACTATTGCATCGGCAAAAGTATTTCCTTGTATTCCTATGTGGGGGGGTTCGAAGCTGAACTAATTAGTGCGTCGGCTCAAGAAGCTCTGCGACGTAAAGATCTAAATGTGGTCGAATCCGAACCCCTTAACATAGCTAATTAGCTGCATTGGATTAATGTTTTGTGGTAGAAGAAGTGCCAGTTTCCCTTGACCGAGCTTGATGTATCTGCGCCGTGCAAGTTAAGAGCAGTTGCATATAATGTGTTCTATGGTTTCTGATGTCGGGTTGCAGAGTCTGCGTCAGTCGGAAGCAGTAAGGCCTAATTGGTGAAAGTGGTGGTTTGTCAGACCGAGTCTTGTCACACATCATGTTAATATCTTCAGAGACTTTCTCTCAAGATCAATTGTTTTAAGAGGAGAGACAAGGAAGTTGCCTATAGAAACTTTTTTGAGTGCAAAAATCCTCCCCGCATACTCCATAGTTGTTTATTTTATTACTGTTCCCAGCTTTGAATAATGCATTTGAACGAAATCCTAGTTAATTCAAAGCAAGGTTCTGGACCGATGAACTTTGTAGTGGCGTTCTTTTGGCTAACAAGTCTGCTACTACGTTGTCGTGTAATACTGTGTGACCAGGTACCCATTAGGTTAGTTTCTGCAATTTTTTGTAGATTCTGGTAGAATTCCCATACCAGCTTTCAATTGAAGAGCGTCGAATTCAGTCAATAGCGTCGCGTGACTATCAGAAATATTGTATATTTCTGTGTTGCTGATTCTCTTGCGACACACAGCATTGCACACAATAGTGGCAGAGATACTCAGTGCTAATGCCGGTTTAACCCTGGGACCAAACACCCCTGCAGAAGTGCCTTCATTGATTCAGAAACCATTCGTATACCAGATGCTGGCATTGATGCTTGTTTTACTATCTAGAATCAGATACGTGTTTTACTATTACCAGATGCTTGTTTTACTATCTAGAAAATTCTATATTAAACACGTGATTTACTTGAACATTTTTCATTGACTTCACATTTTATACTAACACATAGGCTCTTGCTAACTTAGAAATAGAAATGTCTACAGTACAGACAATTAGTATTGCTACTTTAATTTATGGTATATAAATATATAACAACTTCCCCTCTTTTAATTTTCATTCTAGTACAATTTTAATAAACTTTATTTCATTTATTATTTAATTCAAAGGTAACTTTTGCTTAACTTAAAATATTTAAATTATTTATTAAAATTAAAATTATATTAAATTCAATTTAGTGATTTATTAAAAAGCATCATAACTCAATCGATCAGGGCGTTTTCTAACCCTTTTTGATCGACGCAAAATGCCTAGATCACTTTTACACTCTGATTCTGTAATACGCCTTCGATTTTGATTTTGGGAACGTCTTTCCGGAATTTTATTCAATGGATAATGGTATTCATCTTGCAGAGTTGATTTTCTTAAATGATTTGTGCGTACAATTCAAGTAGTATTATTTAAATCAATTAAATATAGTGTATAAGACAATTGCTTTAAAACTCACCCGGGTATCCGTTTTACATAATCCTTAAAATGATTTTTGTACATAACTTTTTCCCCTTTTTTATAACAAATTTCATTGTCTTCCAATATAATTTTTGGTTGTTTTCTGATTTCTAACTCTGGTTTTTTTTTTGTACATTACTTGATACTATTTTTGTTTGATTACTATCATTATTATCTAAGGCGAACGTTACATGTTTAGGAATTAATGAATTTAAAATTGTTTTAGCTTGGTATGAAAAAACCATGTCAGACGGCGAACGACCAGTAGAAGAATGTGGTTTATTTCTATATGATATAAGCAATTTATTTAGCTTTACCTCGATTGACCAATTTGACGTTGTCTCGTCCAAAAAATAATTTTCTAAAACTCGCTTAACCGTTTGTACTCCCCTTTCCGCCAAGCCATTCGATTGTGGGTGGTATGGTGGTGGTTTTGATATTCGAATACCATTAGCTCTTCCAAATTCCTCAAAGCTGAAAGAAGAAAAGGGGTGACCATTGTCCGACACAATTTCGGTTGGTAATCCAAAATACGAAAAAAAAGACTGTAGCACCCCAATAATTTTAGAAGCATCCGATTTATTGATCTGTTTCACGTCAATAAATTTACTATATGCATCAACGAGAATAAAAAACGTTAGATAATCGAAATAGAATAAATCAATGTGTACACGCTCGAAGGGATAGCTTGTGTCCGGCCAGTTTGTTTCGATGATTTCTTTTTTTACATTTTGTGTTTTCATGGCAAATAAGACTTTGCTTGACATAATTTTCGATTTTCGAATCCATTTTATGCCACTATATAATTTTCCTTACTACCATTTTCATTTTTACAATTTTACTATCGTGATTTGCATGCAATAGCTCTAGAATATTCTGTTTCAATTTTTCCGGAATTATAATACGGTCTTCGTAAAAAAGACATTCATCTTGTGTACTCAAGTCTAGACGCAATTTGAAAAAATAATGTAGGTTTTCTGGAATAGAATTTGGCCAACCATGAAGTACACTTGTAGACTAACGACAAAATTGGATCCATTTTAAGAACTTTTTGATTCATTTGAACATTTCTCGGTATCTCGTTATCCATTTTTAACGTGTTTATGAGATCTAATTCGACCTCAGTGGCATTTGTTAACGGCAGTCTCGACAAAGCATCTGCGTTTGCCATTTGTTTTCCTGGCCGGTATTGATTCATAAGAATAAGATGAAAGAATTACGGCTATCTTTGTAGTCTAGAAACAGCTACATTAGCGGTACTTTTTTAGGGTTAAACATTTCTCTGATAGCTGCCCTATCAGAGACAATAGTGAATTTATGACCATATTTATATTTATGAAACCGCTTGATAGCAAAAATAATAGCTAGACCTTCCCGATGAAACTATGAATAATTTTGTTCAGCTGAAGTTAGCATGCTTGAAGCAAATAGAACCGGTCTTTCCTCTCCGTCCGCAATGGATAAAACGGCTCCAACTCCGCATGGACTTCCGTCAACTGCTACAACAATAGGTTTTGAATGATCGTATAATTCAAGAATGTTATGCTTTTGAATAAGGCTTTTACTTTTTCGAAACAGTTTTGACATGGATCATCCCAGACATATTTTACTCCTTTTTTTAATAAAGTATACATTTCATGTAATTCTCTAGATAAATTTGTTATGAACCTACCATAATAGTTTTAAAGCCCCAAATAAGCTTGAAGCTCTGTGATATTTTTTGGTGCTGGTGCTTTCACTATATGGTTTCTACTTTCTCAGGATTCGTACTTATCCCTTTTTCGGAGATTGTGTGACCTAAATATGTGACTGAAGTCTGAAAAAATCAACATTTAGACAAATTTATTTTGACGTTGTGTTTATTTAGTCTGTTTAAGACTTCAAATAGCTTTGCTTTGCATAACTCAAGTCTAGATTCACCAATGATAATACCATCTAAGAATACTTTACTAATGTCTTATAATATTTGGTCGATGACCAACTGAAATATTGATGGCGCACTTGAAATGCTGAAAGCTAACCGCGTGTACTGAAATAACCCCTTGTGGGTATTTATTGTCAGATACTGACGAGAATTTTTCGATACTTCCAACTGTTGGTATGCACCTGTTAGGTAAACCACACAGAAATAACGACTATTTGACAAAGAAGCGAAAAAATCATCACTTCTAGGCAGTGGGTGATGTTCCGTTTCAATGAACTTGTTTATTGTTACTTTACAACCCATATACAAATGCGTATTTTAGAAGAGTTTGGTTTTAGAGCAACGCCAATCGGGGATGCCCAATCACTGTTTTTGACAGGAATAAGAATCCCACCATTTACTAAATGTTCAATTTCATCACTGACAGCATCTTTGATTTTATATGGAACCGTATAGGCACTATGAAATATAGGAGTAACATTGGGTTTTATGACAATTTCTGCTTTAAACCCAGTGGTCATTTGACCTGGTGAATCAGATAGCACATTCAGAAAACGAGATTTAATAATTTCTACTGTAGACTCATAATTAAAATTAATTATCTCGGTGACTTGGTTCAAACTTAATAAACTTCGACAATCTTTACACGGAATGTTTAACCAGCTACGACCAAGCAACGGCATTATTGGCTTTTCTGTTTTAATTATTATTAACTCTAATGCTTGTTCTATATGACTACCATTCAATCGGCACTCTGATCTTTCCTATAACTTTTATATTGTCACCTGTAGCAGTTAAATATTTATTTGAAACTTCTAATAAAGGCAAATGACTGAAATTGGATTTATATTTATCATAACTAATAACAGACGTACAGGCTCCAGTGTCCAACTCCATTTCCACTGATTGACCTTCCACTTATAATTTAATTAACATGGGAGCCTCTCCCCTTACAACTAAATTTACTTTATCTTCACTTTCTATTTTATTCAGGTTTATATCCAAATTGTCTAACCCTTCCACTAATTCACCCACTCGATAATTTGTTTGCTCATTTTTGGTTTGGTCGAATTTATTTTTATATTGACTGTATTGCCACTGATGATTTGAATTTAGGTATTGATTATAATACTCTAAAATTATATACTCCTTCTAGATGATTGACAAACTACTGCTACGTGACCACGTTTACCGCAATAAAACATTCCCAGTTAATTGCAGCACACGATTCGTGATCATTGCATTTTCACGACCATGAATATTTCGACTTTTTTTACTTCTTTGACGATAATCTTTTAGTTTATTCCTTAATTGTTCTCGACCTCTTGATGATTGCATTTGTTGTGGCATATTGTATAATGCATAAGCTGAAGGTGCTGATTTGACTTCTTCCGCCATTTTCCCACGATAACGCGATCTCACACGCCTTCGTGAAGGTTAAGTCCTTTTCCTTTAATAACGATGTTCGTAACACTGGATCCAACAGCCCGAACACAAATCTATCTCGTAATACTTGCGTCAAGAAATCACATTTTATATCAGCTTGATAGCAGTCTATTCAAAAAGTTCAATCACAAAATTGAAAATAAGCATCTTAGAAACCTGGTTTTTTACACTACATGATCTACGACAGTATTAAGTTCAAATCTGCTGTATTGGCAAACTTACGATACATGGAAACATGTTTTACAGAAAGTGATAACCCATAAGTTGTTAAACAGAATTAGAAAGAACTTATTACCAAGTTTCTTCAAAAGTGAAATTCAGGACTTGAATTCGTGAAAAAAAGCGATATGAAAGGCGGAGATATGCATTTATTTTTTGACAAAGTTACACCAAATGTGGTAAACAGAAAACCGAATTCTAGCTTCAAAACAATGCAGATTTAAAATAATTTAACGAAATTCAAATGTCGCATGTCGCAAACAGTCACATGAAATATTTATTACTATGATGAAAATACAAAAATCACCTCTATAAATTTTCCACTCATGATTCGTTTCATGTTTTTTTTTTCGAAAATATTAATTCGATAAATTTACATTTTGATTGTTGTATTCAAATTTATTTCTATTTAATTTTATGTTTTGTGTCTTTAAAATATCTCTCACACGCATTTTTTGTATAAGAAAACGCAAATTGAAATCAATTCCGTGTTAATTGATTTATTAATCTAATAAATTTTTTTAATTTTAATTTACATGCATATACGCTAGAAAAATTTAAATGGACGCTCAGCATGAACCGTTCGTTTTCTATGTATGAAATATTAATATTTATAATAATAAATTTTAAAAAGGTGCAATTATTCTATCGGGATGATTGTGGGTGACGGTTTTTGTAACAAAATATTTTGTTCCAGTTCCGCTGCGTTAAAAGTTAAATTTTTTTAATTGTCAAACGTTATACCAAATAAATCATGTTTGTTTATAAAAGAAATATTAAGATTAAATCGTTTTTTTATAACACAAGCATGAGAAAATTTCTATTAATTTTTTATTTAATTTAATAAATCTTGTATTTAGTTTTATTACATTTACAATAATTATTTGTTGTTTGTGATCATAATTTTAGTGCATCAAAACCTTAATTCATCTGTTCAAGATGGTTTGTTCTTTTTTTGAACTACTTTTATTACATATTTGCTTACAAAATAATGATGGAATTTAAAAACGAAAAGCTTTGAGATTACAATAGCCACCGGGTTGTTTGTTTACACTAGGGGTCAAATACGAAAAACCAAATCAGGACCGGATATATTCAAAAAAGGTTAACCTTGAAAAGGTATTCCAAATCCTCGGACCAAGCCCACTCAGATTGCTCTAATAGTGCTTGCCTTTTCTAGATTGATCAGGCGTTGACTGTATTAAGGGTTAACCTAAGTTCTTCAGCTCGGGATGTTTGGCTCAAAACCAATTTCTCGCGCGCTAGGATTTACATCTGTAATTTAAAAACTAAAGCAACTTTTACAAACGTTTTTACACTACCACAGTTTCGAAGAGTTCATTCTTTTTTCAATAAAAAGTTGTAATTGGAAATTACAATATATTTGTCATAACAACAAATATATATTTTTTAAAACATAGATACAACAACATACTGCGTTCTAAGTTGTTGATGGACACGAACATTTTCGTTAATAACTAATAGACCTCTGCACAAACACATTCATTTTAAAATCAAAATACTCTTTCTGTAAAGTGTCAAAACATAGTTGCCTTGTTTTAAATGTTTGACAGTATATAACACTAAAAACTTTTACCAAAACATCCAAAACATTATACACAAATAAAGTGTGAAAGATAAGAAAAAGTAAAACAGAACGTTATACCTGTAAAACGTGTGCATGTATAATGATTTAACATTGCACACTTTATGAAGCAAAGAAAAAAAACGATGTTTTTTGAGGATGTTATTTTTTATAAATAGTATATTATTGAATTAGGAGCTAAAGTCGTACTTTTTGTGTTGAGTCTATAGTTTGGCGGCCGACCGTAGGGAGGCCGACAATTATAGACGAAACACAAAAAGTCACTTTAGCTCCGAATTCAATACACTATTTTTTCGGCAAACGTTTAAATTTGTTTAAAAATATGAAATTAATGCATCAAATTTTTTAAAAATATGTTTTAGGTAATAAATTTTCTGAAATTAATTTTTTTTTATTTTTATTCATTAAAATGAACTGAAATGCATTCTGTTTTGAACAAATTAATAATATCATTTTATTTTACTTTACTGCCGCCGTAAAAATATGAAAATTACTTTACAGCCGCCGTAAAAATATGAAAATTACTTTACAGCCGCCGTAAAAATATGGAAGTTACTTTACAGCCGCCGGCAGAAAAAGTAAAAATGACGTCACTTTTGCAGCCGCCGGCTAAAAAGTAAGACTTTAGCTACTCCCCAGCGGCAGTAAAGTTAAACTTTACAGCCGTTAGCCGAAAAAGGTTTTTTTTTCAAAGGTTACTTGTTTAACATATTTTTATTTCAAAATTTATGCAAATTTATAATTTTAATTTAGAATAAACTTTTTTTTTAAATGACTTACTTGCCTATTTTGGACTTAATGTGGGTGGAAATCTCGGCTAGCGCCTTTGCAAACTCCACATGTGTCCAAAATTTTTAGCTTTACGTCCTTGCATCATAATGTACTATAATGTTTATTACATATTTTAATAAAGCTAAGGAAAATTTTGTTTAATATCTACGTGTTGCATGGAATAAAATAGTAATATGAAATGAGCTGTTTTCTATTTTGTTTGCTAAATACCCATTTTAGTGTTTATCCCATTTACCTAATATCCATTTAAATGTTTTGTTCATGTCATAAAGAGAAAGAAAGGGTATTGCAAAAACAAAATGCTTACGGCACTCTCACTGTTACTTTTGTTGATCTGGACAAGAAATGGTTACGGAAAATTTATATTATAAACTGCATTTTAGATAAGTTTGTAAATGAGTAGGGCTGTGAAATAGTTTCAAAGGTTTTAAGTCATAAAATATAGAGCGTTTAAACGACCGTTTGAACCTAAGTAGATTTATAAAATTAATAAATCTTACTTCTATCACCTTAAAATATAGATCCTTGAGAATAAATGCTTGTGGTAACAATAGTGATGATGTAAGGTTAGTCAAAGAAGATGACGATGGTTTAATAGATTTTGAAGATGAAGACGCCGCAGAACAATTAGAATATAACAACAACTTTTACGACGATGGAAACATATTATTTGAAAACGATAAAATAGCAGAATCTCGAGTTATGTCTTCGTGCACTTAAGAAATCGCCAGTAAGAACTAAAATTTTATCACCTACTAACTGCAGCAATAAAATAAATTGATTTTTGAAATTGCATTAATACTGCACTCGATTAGGCTCTGAAAAAATTAATGACAAGGATAAGGATATAGAAATATTTAAAAAAAATTAGATTATTATCGAACCGCTTATAGCTAGCAGTACAAAAACTGAGTAAAGAAAGGGCTACCGGTATAACAGCTTAAGGTGCTTTTTACTTTGTACTAAAAAAATTAAACCAGATTAATACTCTTTCCCATGAACTATATTAAAATTTGAACAACGATGTTAATAGACGAAGGCAAAAGAATATCATAGCATTATTGTTATATTTGCATCAAGGTATTTTTCCAAAAGGCAATTAGTTTTTAAACTATAGAAGAAAAACGTGTTCTAGACCGAGTTGTGAAAACTTGACCATTTTTGATTTTCCTGAAACTTTGCATATTAATAGTATGGACAAAATAAAAAATACAATTTTTTTAAAGTGCATAGTTTGAGCATAGGGGGGTCGAATATCAATTGGAATTTAATTAATTTTTTTCCTGAAAATAGTTCTATCTTTACTCTGAAATATATCAAATTTACAAAGAGGGGTTAAGTTTTGTTCTTGAGATATTTTTTTTTAAAGATATTTAGTACGACTAAAATTCTAATATTTCATCATTTTTTTCAAACAACTTCCATTAACAAAAAATGCTAAATTCAATTAAATTTTAACTTTTTTTTTTAAATATAGTTCTATCCTTACTTTAAAATACCTCAAATTTACAAAGAGGCGTTAATTCGTGGTCTTGAGATGTTTAATTTTAAAAATTTTTAGTCCGTTTAAAATTCTAATTGTTCATTATTTTTACGAACAATTTTTATCAACAAAAAATTTTAACCACTGAAGTTCGAAAAAGTGATGAAAAATTCTAATTTTAGTTGGACCAAAAATCTTTAAAATTAAATATCTCAAGAACACGAACTAAGCCCTCTTTGTACATTTGAAATATTTTAAAGTAAAGAAAGAAACATAAAATTGCCAAAATTTCCCATACAAAGTTGTATGAAAAATTTAACCTATTTAGGTATTTGTTTTACGGACAGAAGAAAATAATATGTTTTATATAATATGCTTAATATATAGTCAGTAATAGTTCAAAAAGAAATTTAAATTATTTTTTTGTAGTAAAATGGGAAATTTCATAGAATATTTCACTCATGTATAAATTTTCCCATAAGAAACGTTAAAAATAAAAAAATATCAGCGGATATACAAACGTTGCCTAGACAACGTTGTATATCCAACACAAAACAATCGAACCTATTTGACGAGACAGTTTTATTCGAAATACTGTATCGTAGATACCTGTTTGTTTGTATTGTTATTATTAAAAAAGTCAAAATGAGCCGATTTGGTCATGCGCTTAATGAACAAATAGACAAAGAAATTATAAAAACGACCCCAAAAAATACAATCAAATCAAATAAGAGTGTTTGGAAGCAGTTCATGGAATTTTGCACCGAAAAAAAATATACTTTTGGCCATGATACTTCGGCATCCGAGCTCGCGTCAATTTTAAAATGTTGGGCTTTTAATATGAGGAAAAGAAACGGCGAAGAATATAAAGACCATACAGTAAAACTCCTTTGGAATGTTACAGCAAAATTACTAATGGAAAAGTACTTTAATGAGTACAATATTAAAATAAATCCCTTCAATCAAATTGAATTTAAAGTGGCCCGAGACGCAACAGATACAAAAAGAAAAGAATTACAGGTTATGGATGGTAAGCGTAAGGAATCAGCAAATTTCTTGACCTATAATGAGTTTGAAAAACTTATCCAAACTTGCGATGAACAAACTCCAGAAGGTATCCAAAAAGAAGTTTTTTTTTTGTTGTCTTACGAACTTGCTTGGAGAGGTGGAGAGGGCGCAAGAGCCGATACAACATTTTTTAAGAAGAAACCGACAATAGTGGAGAGAAAACAGGTAGGATCGAATATAACCCTGTATTTTCAAAAACTACGCAAGGGGGTAGCCGAAAACTAGCCGATTCAAAGTGGCTGGTGAAAAATGACACAGATCCTAAAATTTGCCCCGTCAGAATGTTTTTAAAGCTCCAAGAAAAAAAAAAAAATGTCACCAACACCCGACTATTTTTAACTCCAAATCCATATTGAAAAACATCCGGAAATTGGTTTAAAAATAGCCCCGTAGGGGTTAATGAGATATCGGCTTGGACAAAGAGGCAAGCAAAAAAAAACAGGGCTTAACATTACCAAAAAAATTACAAATCATTCACTTAGGGCTACTGCTGTATCAAAACTGGCCAAAAGCGGAGTTTCAGAACAAAACTTGATACAAATCAGGGGTCATTCCAATGCAAAATCCATATCCAGCTATTTACAAATGGATGAAGACCACCACAGAACTATCATCGAAAAAATGAGGAAACGCGGAACGGAACTTCAGCAGACTCCTCAGACTCCAACTTCTTCTATGACGAGCAGCAGCAGTTCCATGTCATCACAAAATCAAAATGTAATTAACAATTACAATAATTGCAATTTTTATTATTCAATCAATAATTAGTTAATATTTTTCAATTGTTTGTTGCTATTTGTTTAGTTTTTTTATAAAATAAAAAAAAATTGTTATTGGATTTCAGTTACAGTTTTAATTATGTTACATGAAATTGAAAATTGTAGGACAAAAAAAATTTTTATATATATTTCATTCTAGCAATATTCTCCCTAAATACCGCTCGTGCATAAAAATTAACCAGATAATTTTCATTCAAGCTTGTTATACTAATTCCACTCGTTCTTCGAACTCGTGGAATTATAAATAACAAGCTTTCATGAAAATTATCGGTAATTTTTAAGCACTCATGGTATTACCCCCGATAATTTGTAAAATTATTCAAGTTGTGTTTTTATTGAAATCTCATTTAATTTTTTTGGAATTTATTCTCCTTTCCCCCTTTTGCAGCGCCATTGCAGCAAACACCGGAACAAAATAATCGCTCAATAACATATTTGATAGTCTATATGGGCCCTTCACGGATGATTAAAAAGTCGATAAAGCAGGTTTGACAGTAAACTAATTAATTTACGCCGCCATCTGAAAGTTTGCTTATGAACCATCCATATTTAACATTTAATTCACAATTAAAAAATATTAAGGCTTTTAATCGAGATAAAAACTATCCTATCTCTCAAGTTGGACCATTATACACATTACACACACTTTGCAAAATTTTTGCGGATAATCGTCGATTTTTCTTAGTTTTCTTAGTCAAAAACAATTTGAACTTTATGTTTTTTGGTGATAAAGACGAGACTTCTAAATCCATTATAAAAAAAAGCGTGACGCGGTTTCTCGACCAACACCCCATCAAAATATGTACAACGAGCGTTAAAGAAGAATAACTTCAAAAATTGTAAAATAAGTTGTATTTTTTATTTTGTTCTACTGCTAATATGCCAAGTTTCAGAAAAATCAAAACTGGTCAAGTTCAAATCTCGACTTTTTCACCTCTGTAGATCACGTTTTTCATCTATTAAGAAACAAACATTTTCTATACTCAAAGGAAAAGAACATCAGAATTGCAGATCAACGCTCAAACTCTTCTAATGGAGAGCGGGATCAAACTTCAGTCTATAATGAACTACAGAATTGTCTTGCTTCATATATACAATATAAGTAAAACTAAAGAAAAAAACGAAAATTTAAACGTTGTTCAATCACTTAGATTTAAGAAACTATGAAGACAAATAGGGGTAAGCGAAACCAAATGTTGGATAATTCGTACGATTTACCGTTTACTATAAATCCTACTAGTCCCTGGGCTGATGCCGATTTCATGTTATGATTACCACATATTTTATACTTTGTCAGGCACCTGTCCTTGACGTGCCCGAAAACTTTTGTTCTACCATTTTTCTCGAATCGGCCGTTTTTTTGTTTGGCAAGCTCCGAAAAAGGCCGATTGCCCCATGGGGGTTGTAAATTTGTTTGAGAACACGTGGGTAACCTTGTCCGACAAAAATTTGTCTGCTATTGTCTAGTCTAGTCCGACAACTCAAACATACCAAAATGTCAGTTGTCGGACTCGACAATAGCAGACTCATTTTGGTCGAACAAGCTTACCCTCGTTTTCTAAAACAAATTAACAATCCCCATAGTTAAAAAAAAAATTTACAAGATTCCGGACAATCGGCATTTTTCGGAGCTTGCCAAACAAAAAAACGGCCGATTCGAATAAAATGGTAGAACAAAAGTTTTCGGACTCGTCAAGGACAGGCGCCTCACGAAGTTTAAAATATGTGGTAATTATCACATGAAATCGGCGCCGATCCAGGCGCTTATACATCCATTCGCATGCCGTGGATGTATAGTCATCCACGGCATGCGAACGGATGTTTTCAGTAGCCAACAATATAGTAAACAAAATTTGCAGTTCGTTAGCTCCTTCCACACTTAATGAATTAATGTTTGAAAATACTATTTTTTAAACACGAAGTTATATTGAATCTTACAAATGATTACAAAAATTCATTTTTGATTTTTTGAAATTGAATTCATTTATATTTGTTTAACGTATTTTTAAGTTAAGTTGATTAAATATGTACAACTGACCTGTTAAAAATTTGTTTTGTTTTAATTACCCAAATACCCGAGTAACGTGGGTACCCGTGTATTTGATTAAAATAACTACTACCCGGGTACTTAATATTCGAGTATTTTACGACTCCTTATTGACAATATAGTAAATTATAAGGTTCTTTAGACTTTTAAGTATCGTGCGCAATATATTTCAAATTATGAAATAAAGTGTGCAGTATAACTATAATAACATTGCACACAAAAAATCGACATATTCATACAGAGCTCTAATGTAAAACAAAAACAGGATTTTGACAATATACTAAATTAAGGTTGCACTCTTTATTTTTAATTATAGTGTGCAATGTATTTCAAATTATGAAATAAAGTGTGCAGTATAACGATAATAACGTTGCACACGAAAAATCAAGACATTCATGCAGAGCTCTAATAACTAAACAATAAATCCTATCATCACAGAGAAATACTTCATAACTAAGATAGAGAGTGATAGCAAAGTTAATAATATTTTTACTGGTAGCCAGGGTGCTTTAAAAACTCTGGGAAACTAAACTATTAAGTCAAAAACAGTGCAAGAATGATCTAGGTCCTTAAATTATCTCGGACTCAAGAACAGCATATCACAAATATGAACACCAGAGCATAGTGGGTTATCTTGGGAACGAAAACGCTAATGAATCAACAAAGAGCTGCTCAGGGAGGCTCATATGCTCTGAATCAGCAATTGTTATAGGTAAGGTAAGATAAAATCGCTAGGGGATCGAACAGGTTTTTTTTAGTAAATCCCAATGGAGAGACACAGAAGGCTACAAGGTCTCCAAGATGTTTACTCTAGAGTTGAGCCGGCAAACCACAGAATCTGAGCCGGCCAGACAGCATAACAACGACTGCATAGCAATAAACATAATGAACGGCTTTGAGTAGAAAATAATCCACCATGCCTAGGGCTTGCAAAACCGGTTTCAGTATAACCGCTTTTTGGCAAAACCGGTCAAACATGTGCATTTGAAAAAACCGTTTTTATCCCAATTTTTTATTGATTCATACAGTGAAACTCGTAAGTTGTGCATTCATTACGTAAAAATCATGTTCACACGACTTTTTTTACTCTTTCCAAGTAACTTATTTTGTGGTATTATATTCGGGTATTACACCACAAGGATATTGGTAATCATATATTGGTTAAAAAAGTATTGGTGCTAAGTATATACAAACAGAGAACAGCGAAACATAAATTCTTATTTTATCAAGTAGGCTTTGTAATTTTATTTAAATTTGAAAAATTTATGGAATTTTTAACCATGACAACCAACAAATTTCACACCAAAAAATAGGTTGCTTTGATTTAAAAAAATATGTATTTTAATGCTGGAAAGCGTTTGGTTTAATTTTTGAAATAACAACCAGTTACTACTAGTGAGATTATCAAATAAAAAATAAGTTTTGTGTCGCTTCGCAAGACGTCTGTTTTTTTACGATCTGTTTTATTTAATATTTCGTTTTCAACATGAGCTCGGACTAATAAAAGTTTGAATAATTGTTAATATAATTGATGTATGATGATGAAGTTTCGATAGTCGAATAATCATAGCTGCGGTGGCGTAATTGATAAGCAAATCTGTCGTCACAGGATTCGAATCACGGCACTGATAAAGGAGGTTCGAATTCCCTTGAGTTACTTGAGTCTAATTACTTACAACAATTTTTAATTAATTCGACAAAGAAGTCTAAAAAAGATTTGAATTAGCTCCCTATGAGTGATTTTTTTTAGGCAGAAATATACTAAAATATTGTTTTGGTGACTAAGAAACCGCATGAATGGCAAGTGAGAGCCAGAAAGGTCATTTTCTTCAGCGTTATTAGTATAATCTATACTTAATTCGAGCATTCTACAATAATAATAAAAATAAGCATGAATAAGCAACAAAAATACAATAATGATGAATTTCTTATGAAATATCTTCTGATTTAATGTTTTTTAATGGATTGTGATACCTTTAATTAATATGAACGTTATATATTTGAGTAACTTGCTGTAAACTGATGGTCCAAATCAATATTTTTAAATTATGTTTTTAAATTAAATCAATTATTAAATATATGTTTTCTAATATTATAAGAATATTAACGTTCAAATTTAATTTTTATAGGTGGAAAAAGATTGTTCTGAAAACGGTTAAAAACCGGCTTTAGTCGGTTTTGATATTTTAAAAATCCGAAAACTGGTTTTCAAAAAGTGAAGACGGTTTTGCAAGCCCTTTGCCGTTTTTGTGTTTAAGAGTATAAAACAGTCCCTCATATTGTGGTCCCTCATACCAAAGCGAAATTTTAGAATAGAATAGAAATAGATTTAGAAACAACAACTTCGTCAACTTAGAAACAACAACTTTCGTTACAACTCAAAACAAAATTGAATTGGACAAAGACGCGTTTATCCAGAAGAAAGCAAAGAAATTCGCCGAGCACCCATCTGGCTCACGTAGTTTCTTTCAGGCAGTTAAATCAGTCCAGAGCAATTTTACTCGATCCTCTATTCCAACCTTAGTTCTGAATGACATTCCCGTGAGCGACTCGAAAGAGAAAGCGGATCTTTTGGGTCGTATTTTCGCAGAAAACTCAAACATAGTTGAACCCCCCATTCTCCTACACTCATTCCCCCAGTTGTAACGAAAATGAAACCAATTATTTTTCGTTGCAATATTGTACGGAAAATGCTTCTTTCTATCAATATCAACAAATCTGCTGGCCCCGACGGTATTCTACCCCTCATTCTTAAAAACTTTGCTAGACAACTAGCTCCAATTTTAACAAAATTTTTCTATTTATCTTATAAAACCGGAATATTTCCCGAGTCTTGGAAGCTGGCCAGCGTTCAACCCATATCAAAGAAAGGCAGTAAGATAGACCCTAACAATTATAGACCAATTGCAATTCTGTCGGTTTTAGCTAAAATATTTGAAAAATATGTTAGCTACAACTTGATAGATTATTTGGAAATGTCGCGAATTATTGATGATAAGCAGTATGGTTTTCGTAGAAGTCATGCAACAGGTGATCTGTTAGCCTACGTATCCCATCTCTGGAACAAATCGCTGGAAAACCACGGTGAAACATTCAGTATTTCACTTGACATTTCTAAAGCATTTGATAAAGTGTGGCATAAAAATCTTATAGCTAAATTAAAATCTTATGGCATAGACCATCTTACTGTCTCGTGGATTCATAGTTTTCTTACAAGTCGCCAATTTCATGTTAATTTAGACGGTATCACGTCCAATATTTTCACAACCAATGCTGGGGTTCCCCAAAGTTCTGCACTCTCACCAACCTTGTTTCTTCTATACATTAATGACTTACTTATTTCCACAGTGCACCCAATCCATAGTTTTGCTGATGACAGCACATTACATGCATCTCCTAAATTTCGATCTCATACTGCAGTTACCACTGATAGAGAGTTGCTAATTGATTCTATCAACAAAGATCTGGAGCGTATAATGGAATGGGGTGATCGTAATCTTGTTTCATTTAATCCAACCAAAACCAAACTATGCCGTCTTTCACGAATAGAGCGACATAAAAAATTTTCCTATTAAAATAAACCATGAGGAATTGCGTGAGGTTGAATCAGTTAGACTTCTTGGAGTGGATATTCAAAATAACCTGAAATGGAATAAACATGTGTTCAACCTCGCTAAATCTGCAATGCAAAAATTAGGATTCTTGAGTCGCTGTAAAAAGTATTTCAATCCCGAGCAAATTTTGCTAATCTTCAAGTCCTTTATTCGTCCATGTATGCAGTACTGCTGTCATGTTTGGGGAGGTGCTTGTCAGTCAACAATAAATTGTCTAGACTCTGTACAGAGAAAAGCAATACGGTTGATTGGTAATACCGAACTAACAACGGACCAGCTTGATTCACTCCAGCATAGAAGAAATGTGGCTGAATTGTCAATCTACTATAAATTTAACTTTAGCGAATTCTCCTCTAAGAAAATTCAAAATATCCTTCCATCGTGTGCGCAGTATAATCGACAAACAAGAGCTGCCGAGTTATCCCATCCATTTGTTGTACAAATACCTCGTAGAACTGTGTCCTTCCAAAACGACTATTTTAATAGAGTGGCCAAATTATGAAACTCATTGCCTTCTTCTGTATTTCCCGATGAATTTTCCCCTCAGGCATTTAAAGAAATGTCCATTATCATTTAAAAAAATTAGTATAGTTATCCCTATATCCCCATTCCTTCCATTTTCCTCATCTCCTTCCTTTATAGTTGACATGGTATCTTCGGATATTCAAAGAGTCTAAATAATGAATATTTCATATTTAGTGTGCTAAACATGTCTAACTAATTAATAAAAAAAAAAAAAACTATCTACGGATAAAAGACTTCTGCAAAGCAGACGTTTCTATTGGCTATTGGCTTTTTTCAAAAAAGTCTTCAGCTCTTGAATATGAGGATGCCATAAAGGACTTGGCAAAGCAAAGCAGTCTCCATGTCAGGCTATAACTACATAGTCGCCTCCCTGCCCCTCCCTCTAAAAAAAGAAACCATTGTTCGGAGATAGCTCATACGCCAGCAAATCAGATATCACCTTGACTAACTAGTGATAATAGCTCACCGGCAACAGTCGGTGGTATGTGATCATATGTGTATGATCGGTCCGCGTATGTGATCGGTCTCACGATAACTTGTATATTAATAACCGAGACGATAGTACGCGAAACAATCACGCCCGAAGATTCTGTACCAACATTTTTTCAATCAATAGTAGGAGTCAAAAATTGTCATTTTGCTTTAGTTGCGTTATTGTTTAATTTGGTCTCTATAATGTTTAGAAGCACATGAGATTTGCTGATGTATGGGCTAGTCTAGAGGTTAACTATCCCAATTTTGAATTGGAGAACTCATGTTCGACTCTCATGTGGGTCCCATCGAAACTATGCCAACCATCAATTCAGTTTTTCGAATAACACCAAGGTTAAGAGCCACATATGCATTTAAAAGGATACATTAAAAGGATACATCAAAATTAAATTTTATGTAAATGAAATATCTGAAGAATTGTAATTTTCTGCCATGGAGTTATCAGTTTTTGTTGATCTGTATATTTGTTTTAACGTTCAATATAAGTGCGTGATAACCCTGCATACGCCAGTCGCAGTTATTGACATACGACTTAACGTTAGATATTAGATATACCACTGTCAATAGCAGTGAGATATTACTAGCCAATGTGATCTCTTAAGGGAGCCCACCAATTAACTCTATTCAGTTAACGGCATCTCAATTGTCGTATATATTTCTTGTTGATGCGAAAAAAATAATCCTCTATTTAACTATGTGGGCTTTAATTACTAAGGCAGACGAATCGTCACATGATTAGGGACTATATTCGACTCGAATATGGTAACCCAATTTTAATTTTATTTCTGTAAATTATTTTAATAAAATCTTCATCTCTTATCCCACTTTTATTTCTTACATTTTATCATTAACTTTTGATCTATGTTTATACTTCGGTTACACTATATGATAGGATTTATTGTTTAGTTATCCATGTGTTAAGAAACATAGAATAAAATGCGCGAGAAACACCACAAAGCGCGTGTTGTGGTTGGAATTCGTCTAGGTCTTCAAAGGTATTTTTGTGACACATATTTTAACTTCTTATATCCACAACTGCTATAGAATATATGCATTCCATGTCTGTGTCTTCCATTGTAATGTTATACATTCTCTAAACCGTTATTGAATGTACCGGTCGGCAAATATCCTATAGTTCGTTAAACATTACCCTAACAAAATCAAATCTTAACATTTTTGCGTATATAATAATATCAAAAGGAGAACAATATATACAACATAAAATTTAACGTGAAAATGTTTTTGATGCCTATGATGCCTATGATGTATATATTGATGGTTGTTAAATAATTTAGCGACCAAACTGGAAATTAATGGAAATATTTTGTAGTCGTGGATAAAACAGCATCTTGTATTCGCATAGGCTATGTTGCAATTCTTCACTCGAATGATTCACTCCACTCGCTTCGCTCGTTTCGTAAACTTCATCTCCGTGAAGAATTGTCATCATAGTCTAAGTCTAATTATAGTCTAAGCTCATACAAGAATGCACTATTACACAAAACATTATTATTAGAAAAAGCAAAATGTGAAAAAGGGGAAATTCGTAAACATTTCATAGATATTATTCCAGCAACTGACACAGGTTTAACGAATAGATTATTAATTGAGCTAATTCTGAATAAAGATCTGAATAAAGATCGTTGAAAACAATATGAGATGCCAAAATTATGATAGCGGATCGAACGTGAAGGAAAAAATGTTAAGAGTTCAAAAGTTAGTAAAGCTGTTTAACTCTAGGGTAATTTTGATACCATATGCTGCTCATTATTTAAATCTTGTTATAAATGATGCAGCATTATCTACTAGAAAAAATCTAACTAGATTTAAAATGTATACGCATATTTTTATGATCGGTCTATCGTTTTGATGTTCTAAGGCCGCACTTCAAAAGCTTCGTTTTAAGCCAGATAATGAAACTTGTTGGGTAAGCCAAATATCGGCTATTAAGCCTTGTAACGAAACGAAAACTATGAGTGAATTGGTCCATTATTATCTACGTCCACTCCTCTGTATTTAATTTATTTGTGTTAGTTTCAATTAAAGATACAACATATCCCGTTATTTCGATTTTACATTTAACATTAATTCTTTACCAAAATTTTGTAATCAGCTGTTTTCTTGCTTTCTCCTACTAATTATTTGTATTATATAGAGACATAGTAGATAATTTGATTTGATTCATGCAGAGTAAATAATTTGATTTGATATGTAGTAGTATAATTGATAGTATAATTTGATTTGATATGTAGAGTAAATACATAATTTTATCTGTTTTAAAGATCCTCGGGCAATTGTAATGTTTTGGCGTTTGCCAAACGTATAAGCGGCCAAATCGAAAAAAGTAGCAGATACAAAAGTGGTCGGACTCGTCAAGGACAGGCTCCTCACGAAGTATAAAATATGTGGTAATCAGCAAATGCAAATGGCGAGGGCTTGGTATGACTATACGAAAAATCAGCAGAAAAAGTTGAAAAAAAGGAAAATACAATCAAATATTTACGAATAATATATTAAATACGAATATATAATATATTATTACGAATATACAATACAATACATTGCCCACTTATGGCTTTTATAAGAACTGAATTCCCTTGGTTTTTCCCGGGTGGGGCTGTGAATTTTTATTTGGAGAAGTTTAGTACAGTTAAAAAAATTTAAATAAAAAAAACCGAAGGAAAATTTAACCGATATAAATCTTTTTTGGGACGTATAAATAGATATTTCTATTGAGTTTTGGGAGTTGAAGGACCAACATCTATCTTTATTTTGGATATAATTATATTTTGACGAACTGCTAAACAAGAAAGAAATAAAGGAAAAGCAGGGAAGGAAACCTGGCATAGGAAAAAATTATTATAAAACAACTGCAACAGAACCAAGAAGTGGCTTTTGTCTAATATTTTTGTAGATAAATCACAGAAAGCAAAAACAAACTTTGAGTATAAATATTATTTTGTTTTTCTTAATATTGTAAAAATGTAAAATTAATTAGTTGTTCTAAATTTGTTAAAATAGTTGATTAATAATCACTCATCAATTTATTGTACGAAGATTTTATTGTAATTACATGATTGTTTTTTATTTATTTTTGTTGTAACTTAATTTATTGAATTTTTATGTGTGTAAAAAGAAACATGAACGAACTGTTGTTACATGTTTAAGACCATACAATTCGAAGGCTCTTAGATTCCAAAATTGAATTTTATGATACTTTAGTTGAAATTCATTTAGACAAAACACAACACAATTGTATCATAGGATTTTTGTCACTCTAAAAGATTGAAAAATTAAAAAATAAATAAACCGATATGTAGCTAAGCGAATCTATACTTTTATAAAACAACTTAGATCAACCAGATCTTTTATAAAACAACTGTATATTAAACAAAAACAAATCAAGGAATATAAAAAAATAATTTAATAAAAACAAGCAAAATTATATAAGTAGTATTTTATTTGCCCAATCGGAATCCGGATTGAACTGTCAATACGCAATTTTCAAATAGAATGAACCATAGAATTCGATTTGGATATCAAGGTTTCGTTCGGAAACACCAAATCTCTTGCTTATTTTTTTAAATAGGTAACTGTCATTCCAAGGGGCGTGGCTATCAGTTCTTCAACAAGAACAAGAATATATGAAGTATTAAAAATAATTATGTATTAAAACTTATCACAATAATTATAATAATTTAACAACAGGAAAAACAAACTAAACACAACACAAAACATGTTTGGTTTGTGTGAAAAAATTATTATTTGCAGATTTCAAATTATGAAAAATAAAAAAAAATAATTTAAGTTTTGAATTTTCATTTGATTAATTTTTGTACTAAAACAATGATGCAGATTTAAAAAAAACAATTTTCATATTTCTAGTGAATAAATGAGACACACAAAATAAAATATAAAATTTATATTTTTAATAATAATATTGTACATATTTGTTTTGATTAAAATCAAATAAAAACCGCAAATGTCACTTTTAGATCTTAGTTCTTATTTAGGATCTCAAAAACAGCGAGTCCAAAATAGGCGATCGAATCGCCTATTTTGGAATAGAAATGAAGTTTCCGAACAACTTTATCGGTCAAATCGCTTGCTTAAATAGGCAAGAAATAGTTTAAGAACGACCATTTCCAGCCACAAACGTCAAAATAGGAAAATAAGCTAGCGATTTGGTGTTTACGAACGAACCCCAAGTGTTTTCTGGAGGTTGGTAGTACTTGTTCAGGAAGTAAATAAAAAATATTAAAATCAGCAAACTTATTTATTTAATTTTTTATTATTGTTATAATTTGATAGTTCTGCGTGTTAATATGCTTACATTACTTATACTTATTATACTTACATTTTTATTCATAAATACTAAAGTCAAATTTTCAAAATTTTGAAATTATGATAACTTTTAGAAATAAAAAACGATGGATAGCGAATTACGTGTTCAGTACGCGAACAATTCTGACACAATTCTGATACAATTCTGACTTTTCAAAACCAACTATTTTGTCACATTTGGATTTGGATTTCGATACATGAAATTGTTAGTGTAATTTTGCAAATAGAATACGGCTTAAAATGAAAAAGCTTACAATAACAAGTATATAGGACCATTCACTTCTAACCCATGTAAATTGTTAGCACCTCCTGGTACTCACATTAAGAGTCCACCATATTAAACATAAGCAGACAAACAACCGGATGCCTCATTTTGAGCTTCATCTCTTTTTTTTCTGTATATTTTTCCAAACATTGCATACCCAAAACTATCAGCTCTTGTTCCTTCGGTTTCTTATGTATTAAATTAACCACTATTAGGTTTTCCGTTTTCGTGTAATGAGGTTGCTAATACCAAATGAAATTTATCCCCCAATTCTATGGGATATAATTTCTTCGCGGTTTTGTATCACGATCTTCTCTCCAAAATTAATCTTGTTTCTAAAACGATGCATAGTCCGAACTTGAATGTAATTCAATGAATTTCTTTGCATAAAAGATGCGAATATACGTTAAATGTTCGGTTGCATGAACATTTGTCTAAATGAGAGATAGCTTAATCAAGGACTACATTTTGAAATCTTTTAAGAATCTAGAATTGTTTGATCCGATAGCAATTTGATGCTTTAGGATTCTGTGAGAATTCGAAAATTTTAAATCGTTTACAATTATTTTCTTTACCTTCTATAAATTATTTATGACCATCTTGTATAATTATAACGTATCCCTTTTATATTATTTTTAACTTCTGTCACCGTAAATTTTCAACTGAACGTTTATTTTCTGTTTATTTTTACTAACTAATCTATAGCCAATGCAACCTCTTTTATACTAGTCACAGCAACAGCAATTATTCTACAATATTCTAGAATAGAATTTTACGTTAATTAACAAAACACATAAAAATATAAACAATTTCAATTGTTACAAATAATTATATTTCTTAATTTTTAATTTAGAACAAACTCAACGTAAATTATAAACAATCACATAAACAAAAACTATCAAAATGAAAAATACCACGATGTGAGGTTAAATCCGAACGATAAAAAAAATCGGTCATAATTCTCCAAAAGATCGGTAAAGATTTATGAACGATTTTTTTTATTTCTATCGGCAATAGAAATCGTGCAAAATGATTTTTGGAAAATATTTAAAATTAATTTAATAATAATTATAGCTTAGTTAGGTATTCTAATTTACCATACATTTTGCATAATTTCCAAATAAAGCAAGTTTTCGTTTAATCAAACTTTAAAAAATCGTTTCTAGCAATTCGGCAAACGTTTTTGTCATGTGGTAACGACTTAACACGATCTTCAAAACTTAGCATCTAGGTGATATTCTTTTGAGTTTGTTGATTTACTCTTTCGTAGACTGCGTAGTTTTTCTTTTATTTTCCTATTATTTCCTAAGAAAAAATTACTCAGTTCCCTGTTGCATGTTGCTCAATCTTTGTTATCTTCATATATTTATTTAGATGTTATTCAGTTATATTGCTTTTGTTGAATCAGTTCCCAGAAATAGAAAATTTGAAATATTTGAAATAAATTCGTATAGTTTTATTCACCACAGTTTTAAATTGTGTGAAGTAATGCAATCTATCGTGAAAAAAAAAATCTTACATACCCCAAATTTTGTTTTTTTTTTGTTTTGGACCATCCTCTATCTAAATAGCCAATAAAAATTTTGGTGTACGTCTGTTTGTGGGTGGATGGGTGGGTGGTTGGTTGATTGTACTTTCTGCATAGGATCTTGATGAAACTTTGACAAATGATACAGGTTCACTTGAAAATGGAAGATCTGGATTCATTTCAAATTTGGACAAAATGGCGGCGGGTCTCCCGAACACCTTTAACTTTAAATCTTGAATAACTTCTGATTCCGGACTATGATCTTACTGAAACTTAGTATATAAGGTTTTAGTCAGTTTCAAATATTTCTGCATACCAACTTCCGGTTTGTCACTTCCGGTTAAAACATTTTTTTTTCAGGTGTTTATCCCTACTGTAGCCTACAATTACCGATCGATTTTCATGAAACATTGGCAAAAGCTTTCAAGTAACATGAGAAAGATTTTATCAGCTTTTGGAGTACATTGGATAAATGATTCGGGGGTCCGCCATACAACAGGTGGTTTTTTGCACAATGTTTTTATGTTTGTTGGGAACATAAAACATTCGTTTGGGCATGAATTTTGATGACACTTTGGAAAAAGATGCAAACATGTATGGCAAGGAACTGATCAGTTTTTAAGCGATAGTGAACAAAATGGTGTGGGGTCCCTGGAGCACCTGTTTTTTTCAAAGTTCTACAACATCTGTACCTGATAATCAAATTGAATGAAACTTGGTACATGAGTATTTAGTACGGTTCACAATAGTTCTGCATCCCAACTTCCGGTTTTTAACTTCCGGTAAATTTTAATTTTTTGTGTTTTTTTGGAGTTTTTTCAGTGTCTTTATGCACACTACAGCCTACAATAATGAAGTGATTATGATAAAACTTATGAAAAAGGTGCTAATTAGTGTGAGAAGATAGTTATCATCTTTTGGGACACATTTATCAAAGTGGCGGCGGGTCTACCATACAAATGCTGACTTTTCACACTTTATTTTTAAAGTTTGTTGGGAGCATACAGACTTCATTCATCAATTTATTTTAATAACACTTTGAAAACAGATAGAGACTTAAATAACAAAGAACTGATTAGTTTTGGGACAATATTGGAATAAGTGGTGGGGGTCCTCCCGAACACCTGTTTACTGTGTCACCATTTTTTTCAATCTTTGTTGGGAGCACACAGCATTCGTTCGTCAACGAATTTTGATGACACTTTGGAAAAAAATGCGAACATTTATGGCAAGGAACTGATTAGTTTTTGAGCGATAGTGAACAAAGTGGTGGGGGGGTCGTCCCATACACCTGTTTTTTGAATGCTCAATAACATCTGTACCTGATAATTGAATTGGATGAAACTTAGTACATGAGCATTTAGTATGGTTCACAACAGTTCTGCATCCCAACTTCCGGTAAACATTTTTTTTTTGTAAATTTTCAATTTTTTTTTGTGTGCTTATACACACTACAGCCTACATTAATGAAGTGAAAATGATGAAACATATGGAAAAGATTTCAATTAGTGTGAGAAGATAATTACCATATTTTGGGACACATTTATCAAAGTGGCGGGGGGTCTACCATACAACTGCTGACGTTTTTCACACTTTGTTTTTAAAGTTTGTTGGGAGCATACAGACTTCATTCATTAATCAATTTTAATGACACTTTGAAAAAAGATAAAGACTTAAATGACAAAGAACTGATTAGTTTTTGGACAATATTGAGATAAGTGGTGGGGGTCCTCCCGTACACCTGTTTATTGTTTCAATGTTTGTTGGAAGCACACAACATTCGTTCGTTAAATAGTTTTGATGACACATCGCAAAAAGATGCAAATATGTATGGCAAGGAACTGATTAGTTTTTTTAGCGATAGTAAACAAAGTGGTAGGGGGTCCTTCGAGCACCTGTTATTTTGGAAGCTCAATAACATCTGTAATCGAATTGGATGAATCTTGGTACATAAACATTTAGTACGGTTTACAGCATTTCTGCATCCTAATTTCCGGTTTGTCACTGCCGGTTAAATTTTTTTTTTACTTTTTCTCGTACAATAGAATTTATGTTTGTTGGGATACTACTGCTTTCTTTAATATTTTTTTAATTAGAACTACGAAGTCTATAACATTGGTTAGCTTTTAATTAAAGTATATTTGATGGATATTAGCTCATTGTATATCCAGAACACTATGTTTCCAGAGCTGTGGTGAAGTCAGCCTATACATCGGCGTTGCAAGATTTTTTTTATAATATAATTAATTATATAATATAATAATATAATTAATTTACTTGGTGATGTTGTGCTATTGCTTGCGTTTAGAAATCAGCTTCTATATAACTCTATTTGTGGACTGTAATAACTGAAGATGGGAGTACGTCACATGAATTAGGAGTATTCCACAAGCTGAATTATAAACAGCCCAGTTTTATTTATATTTTCGGAAATTACAAAAATTTTTAACCTATTATTTTGTTTCTATTTACCACATCTTATCATTAAATCTTTATATGATAGGATTTTTTGTCTAAATATTCAACATTTAAAAACCAATAAAAGAAAATGCAGATCCAACTATAAAAACGCGTCCTCAAACACTTCACTCCACAAATACTTTTTTGATTATATTCTTACAATATATTTAAATTTGAGGACGCTATATACCTAATCTGTACCCTAGGCTGGAATAGCTTGGGCCGGCGTTGCTTGCATCTTTGAAAAGTGCCTGAATAGTGTGCTATGTGTGGTTTTTTGAAAAAAAGTGATGTTACTGTAACTGTTACAGAAGAACGTTATCTTAGGATAAATGTTCAAAGTTACTCTCTTCAGAGAAAATCTTTCCAGATTTTTCTCAACATCTATTTGATGAGGAAATGTTCATAAGATGAGATGCTAAAGTGTACAGCTTCTGTATGATACTTATAATACGAGCAAGAGGTACACAGAACATCTTTGTTTTGTGGTCAATAGAAGTAAGCTGCTGATCCAGTTGGATGCATTGAGAAATCGAACACTCTTAGTTTGTGTGTGAACAAAACAAAAAAATGTTTCCTTATCATTCATGATAATCATCTCTATCTCACAATTATGCCAGAGATTACGTTTGTCGATATCGGTCAGGGTAGAATTGAAAATTATGACCACATTTAATCACATCATTTATCAAAACTGATTTGACTTTCGATCGCTATTGTGTTTATATTGACGATGTAAGTGTTTTTACTCAAAACTTAACTGAAACCATTCAATTCGGTATTAATAAATTCGTGCCCTTCTCAATAATGAAATCTCAATAAAAGTATTTCTTCTCGAGGTCAGCCAAATTAACTCTTAAAAAAAAAGCGCAGATTATTTACTATTTAGATTCATAATAAAAATCCTATTAATCGATCCCAATATCTAATAGCCAATAGAATATCAAACCGGATAATCGAAAACGAAAAAGCAGAGATTGACAGAGCGAAAGCGGCAAAACTTCTTTTTATTTTTCGACGTATATCGTTTTCGCTTCGCTTGTTCTACTTTTATAAACTGAGTTTTCGAATTGTGTCTTCAATTCTTACGTTGCAAATAACGCATTGTGTATTTGGATAACGACATTAATTAATTTCAACAAACTTTGAGAACGCAACTCTACTCGGACGGCGGACCACCGATTTTTATTTAGACACTTATTTGTTTCGCAAAAATTTTATTATGAAATTAATACAAAAAATGTAAAACTGTTCGTAAAACAGAATCATCAATCTTCTACTCTCACTTATTTGCAGCTTCTTTTCACAGGCATCATCCAAAACAGAACATGCATCATCCCTCCATTATACACAAAAAACCTCTTCGCTCATTCACTCTTGTAAAAAGTTGTTTTACAATCCCCAATTTTTAAGCTTGCAATCTTTTATTTTTAAGTTTTTAAGCTTGTTATCTTTTTATATCTCGATTTGGCGATTTTTCAACATCGCCGCACTGTGGTTGATTGCGCTATTTTTATAAATATCGTTCACAGTACTCAAATGAAATCGATGCATATGGAAACATATTCTTATCAATGGTTTCCTCGTTCGTTGTGTCAAACAGTCCAACTGTCAAGATCTAATGATGTCATACAAACAGAATGCATAAGTACTTCTTTGTTTGAATGATGTTATAGGCCCTAGAAATTTTTTCGTAAGCCAATGTAAGAAAATGATTAGAATTAATCTTAAACATCATATTATAATTCTTAGTTCTATTTATGAAACAAAATTCTATTAGACCAGTGTTGTTGTTTTGACTTGAAATTTTCCCACGAAAAATTCATAACAGAATAAATGTTTTATCTATTTCACTGATGTAAACAGCTTTTTAGAACAGGTTTGACCGGCATGATGACCTTTTGAATATATCAAGGGTAGCTTACTTTAGGAATATCACAAAAAAAATCCAAATGAAAAGGATAGGATTTACTAAATAATAAATAAACAAATCTTTTAATATAAAAATTCCCTTGCAAAAAACTATCTTCGACAAGATAAAGTAGTGGTCATTTTTAACGTTTTATTCGATCTCTCTTTTCAGTATAATTTTTAGATTCAGTTTTACCCTTATGTTACTATTCCTATTAATTTACCTCTTCCCTTTATTTGCGATCAAGACGCAAAATAAATAATTATATTTTTATTTCTTTTAAATTTTCATTGGTAACGGAAGGGTTGCATTTATTGCATAAAAGGGGTATCAAGACAGAAAATGATTCTCTAAGAAAAAACAAGACAAAACAAAATGACCATTTCAATTAAATAAATGTGTATGCTTGAAAGGATTTGTCTTTTTATTAAAAATGATCATGTCCGAATTTTTTTTTTATGTTTCAGTTATTGAATTTTTTTTTAAACTGGTTTTTCCGGTGATGAGAAAATTCAAATACTGAACACCCGGTCTTGTTCATGTAAAACTTTCTTGACCATTTCTTTCGAACGTTATTTAATTTAATAAAAAAAAACAATAATAATATTAAAAACTGGAATTTCAATATTTTCTTTAAGTTAAAGAAATAAATAAATGACCCATTCATAGATTGTCATGGGACTTATCCCATATGAAGATGATTATTTGTTTGTTAAAAGGATTTTAAATTTGTTTCTTTTTAATTTAACGAATTTTCTTTTCATACGAGTGAATCTGGTTTAATTGTTAAAAATTGGTTTACTGTTTTTTAAATCAACGGTCAACGGGATGGTCCGATTACGTGACATAAAAAGTATGGTCTTTAAATATTTTCAACCGACAAAAATTTAAAGCGGGAAAGTTTTAAAATTATGACAAATTTATGTTCATCTTTTATAGGTTTTACAAAAGGAGTAAGAACTTTTAAATCATTTTCAATGACAAAAATCAATATTATGCTTCATTTCAAACAGCAACGCCTTAGTTGTTTACGCCTTAGTCGCCTCTGTTTTTATCAAAAAATGCATTTAAAGTACATTAGCTTGCACTCGAAATCCTGTACATAACTAGTCAAATACTGTTAACCAGAAACACATGACGTTCTTACAGATCATCATTCACATCCATATTGTCAATCGATGAGCATTTCAGGCAATTGTTCTGATTTACAGACCTTATTTCTAAATACTGTTTTTCTGTATTACTGCAGAAAAGCAGTATTTTCCATGTAATACGTTGAACGAGGTATTTTGGTACTAACGAGCTATGAAGTGAAAAGCTCCAATGTACATACTAACATTGATTACAAAGCGATAATACTTAAACCACAACCACATTCTATTTGAGTTACGAAAAACATGTAACATGTAAGTCTAAGACAGCGACGCAGAGTTTCTGTCTTATACTTGCGAGAATAATGGTCATAACCGCTTTAAAAAATGTTGGCGATGGCTTACTTGCACAAAACAGATCCTGAAGACTTTGTAGAACAGTTAAATTATGTACAACACCTCAAAAATAGTCTTTGAAAATAAAAAGTAACGCTCAGCACCAAAAAAAATGTCACAAAGTAAATTTTGCAATTTTGATTAAATATTTATACATTGCAATACACGTTCCCGTTATTATTTTTTTAGCGTATGGTTTTTTTTTTGTTGCTGCAGGTGAGGGTCACCTATTTATTACCTGTGTCGAAATTGAAAACGTTTTGATTTCTTAGAAATTGTACATAACTTTTTGTACATCCCTTTGATTACGCCAGTAAGCTTTCTTTGATTAAGAATATAAATTCCAATTACAAAAGATAGCTTGTGTACGGTGGATTACTTATATCGTCAGTGAAAACAATTAATTTTCTTGAACGTTTTAGTAAATAAGCCAAATCATTGAACAAACAAAACGGATAAATTGCCTAGATACCAGAGATGGAAACCAAAGTTTTTTTTCAGTTGGTTCGGTTTTGGTTTAATAACAAATTTTAATTATGGTTTTTGGTTCGGTTTTGGTTTCTTGATATTTCAAAACTTGGTTTTGGTTTGGTTTTGGTTCGGTTTTGGTTCAAATTCAGAATTTAGATTCACATTTTTATTCTTAACTAATTCTCGATATTCAAATAAAAACAGCTTTATTCAACTAATAAGTCGCATTAAAGAGACTGTTTTTGTGAATTTCATTAAATTCGAAAATAAACGAATAATTTTACGCTTTATTCCGCTTACTAAACTAAATACCTAAGAATTGTCAAAACAAAAATACCTGTAATTTAAATTTGAATACAAAAATATAGTAGCCGTGGAAAAATAATGTAGTAGTTTCAAAAAGAAATTAATAGATTTTTCCAATTTATGTGGGTACTAGACCAAATTTTGTACTATAAAACCGAACCGTGAACCAAACAGAAAAAACATTGGTTTATGGTTCGGTTCAACTATTATTTAAAAAACTGGTTTGGTTTTGGTTTGGTTTTGGTTCGGTAAAATTTCGTTGGCTCAGTGGTTTTGGTTTGGTTCAAACGAACCGGTTTCCGTCTCTGCTAGATACAGTGCATGTGCATGTGTTCAAGAATATAATATTCCAGATATGCCAGAAAATAGAAATTTACTTTTCATTAATAATTCACAGTTTACATAGATGAAATGAAAATTTATATTTAATTTTATAAAGACAATATAATCAATAAATCGAATTCATTTTCTGTTGTTTAATTTTTGAATAATAAAGATATAATATCGTATGTGCATGGAATATAAATTATTATTTTAATTTTTAAATTAAAGAAAATAGGGCGGCACTATAAGTAAAATAACAGGTAAGATATTTTTTATTGGCTAATTTTCTCTTCCAATCATATTAACAATAAATTATTTCTATTAAAGTAGCAATATGAATAAAATTAAAAGAGCAATTGGTAGTTTTAATTATTTTAATGAAATTATATTACAAATAGCAATTGTGTATTGCATGCGAATTTGTAAAAAAATTATCGGTGCAAAATTTAATATATGTACATCGAAAACTTAAAAAAGGAATATTTTACAATTTCCACTGTTCAAACAATTCTTTTAAAAATAAATTGCGCTCTATAAACTCCAATGACTTAAGTAATTTTTGAGGAAGAATAAAGGAAGAGGGCACTTTGAGTGTTTTCAATTTTAAAAGCTTATATCTCTCTTACTAATAATCGTAAAGTTATTAAGTATTAAACTAGATTTTTGTTTACACATGTCCTATTATGATCCGGCCAGATAAGGGTGTAATAAAGCAAGCCAGCCCTATTAGGATCACAGCCGATCCTTATCAGAACTCATAGATCTAATATTTTATTTTATTTTTATACTTGCATGTGTTGCACCCACCGAGAGAGCATATATTGTCTGAACAAAATGCTAGTTGAGTACAGTGAAAATAAATCAATAAGATTCATTTTCACTGTATTCAACTAGCATTTTGTTCAGACAATGTATGCTCTCTCGGTGGGTGCAACACTTGTTGAACTTGAGAAAGCGAATTCGTTTTTTGTCGCCAGTTCGTTGTACAGTAGCGATCGATCAGCAAAATGACGAAAAAAAATTATCTATTATGTTTGAGTAGACGATGCAGATCGTGACGATGCTTCATTTAAATAGTGCTCCAAGCAGGCAAATTGTGCAACAGCTTTGTCGGCGTCTTTCACATTAAAAATGTTCTTTTAAAAGTCATTGCCTTAACATCCTTTTATTTTTTCACTTTTTATTTTAAAATTTTTTGTCACACGAAAGCTGGGTATTTCGGGTATTTTTGGTCAAATTCGGTCCGGGGCAATTTTCGTCCGATTTTCGAACTCAATATCCGGATTTTCTCGGATCGAACCGGATAAGTTGACCAGTTTATGTATGACGCTCTTCTTCTCGCGTTTCATTAGCTTGCAATGCTCTACGTCTATATCTTCTGCTCACTTGATGATATTCTTGCACTTCAGATTTTTTCATTGCCATCTCTTCGAAATCTCCAAACTGATCACGAAGCCCGAAAATGTAACTGTACAAGGAATCATAAAGAACAACTACCTGGCTTACGTTAATTTGAATCGTCTGCAACATCTTATTAACTTATTACACATTTGTTATCGCAATATTACACATTTGTTCGAATTTTTAAACGTATGATTTTTAGACACGAACTTTTTGTTTAAGATTAAACCTCGGTTGGAAAATTACATATAAAGGACACTAACTTATAGTTATTACCATCGTTATTTTAAACCTCATTATTTCTATTTTTAGTGTGCATCCAATATTATTAGGGTGGCGTTATTTCAAACTTTGGCCATAATTTTTTTTTCTCCTTTACCATCACCATAACAATAATTTGTTGCATCTGTTTTTGACAAACCAGATATAACGAATATAAGAGTTAAAAAAACCCTTGAATCATCGGACCATTTACTAATTTCAGCAATGGTACACAATTTACATCACCTACATCAATTAAAGGTAACCCACCTCGCGTTTGGTATACAATTTACATCACCTACATCAATTAAAGGTAAGCCACCTCGCGTTTGGACTGAGATGGTCTGAGAAACTTTTATGGCAAAAAATCTTTAAAAACTGTTTGTTGTGTGGGGCAGGATCCTAGCACATCAGCATAAAGAGTTTCTGAAGTTATAAAAGATGGAATGAACAGCGGTTCATTCTAAATTGACTAATCACTCCTAAAACTAAGCCTTGGTTCACGAGTGATGTTAATGAGGCGGTCAGGAATAAACGAAAAGATATTATGGCTTTTAACTCGAATAAAATTCGAGAAACCCCGTAGTGCCTATGAAAAAGCGAAAAAAATATTAGCAAATACGAAACAAATCTGGACAAAGACTCGTTTATCCGAAGAAAGCAAAAAAAATTGCCAAGCACCCATCTGGCTCTCGTAATTTCTTTCAGACAGTTAAATCAGTCCAGATAAATTTCAATCAATCCTCTATTCCATTCTTATAGTTGTGAATGAGATATCCGTGAGCGACTCGAAAGAGAAGACGGATGTTTTGGTTTATACATTTTCGCAAATAACTCAAACATATTTCAACCTACCCAGTCTCCTATACACACATTCCGTCAGTTGAAACAAAATGAAATCAATTATTTTTCGTTGTAATATCGTACGAAAAATGCTTCTTTCTATCTATATCAATAAATACGCTGGTCCCGGCGGTATTTCACCCCTCATTCTTAAACAGTTTGCTAGGCAACTACATAAACTGTACAAAGATGCGTAATACGATTGATTCATGATACCAAACTCATTGATCAGCTTGATTCACTTCAGCACAAAGGAAATGTGGCTGAATTGTCAATCAACTATAAATATAACTGTAGCGTATATTTTCCTTTAAGGAAATTCTAACTATCCTTCCATCGTATTATTCCAACCATTTGCTGTCCAAATACCTCATTTTAGAACTATGTCCTTTCAGAACGATTATTTTTATAGAGTGACCAAATTGTGGAACTCAATGCCTGACTCTGTATTTCCCGATGAATTCGCCCCTCAGACATTTAAACAAAATGTCAATCGTCATTTAAAACAATTAGTATAGTATCCCATATCTTCATTCCTTTCATATTCCCCATCTCTTTTAGATCTGGTTGACATGGTTCTGGTTAATTTTTCTACTTCTATATTGTTTACCAGTCTTGTATGATCCAGTAAACTGTTATATATGTTATTACCATTAAACAGTTACATAGTCTCTAACTATTTTGAATGTGATGGTGTATAAGCTTGGTCCTTTTACGGCTGCTTAGTTGTCCGACAAGATGGCAATCCTCTTGTCATGACAAGCTAAAGTTTGCGCAACTTTGGTGCTCTTTGGCTAAAATATGGTGCCCATTGGCTAAAAGTATTTAGTTTTCGGACCAAATACACACGTGTCAACCCATACCCCTCCTTGGTTTGGTCGTGTACTATTTGATTATATCGTTCCTCAAATGGTATACGTAGTGGACTAACTGCTCCTCTCCGCTTTGTTCCTCAACCTTGATGTTTATTTCCTATTTAAAGTTAAATAAACTTAAACTATTTAATCATTTCGTATTTAGGAAACTCAGGCAAAGAGTTTTTTCTTGAAAGTTTCTCTCGATGTTTAGAGTCGATAATTAATTATTCTTTTTCCATTCCCTTCATGCTACATCTCAGTATGATTTTTTTAACTATGCTCGTAATCTGCAAGACGACCAGTCCTTGCAGCATCTCAATTGACATTGTAGGACATGGTCTTATTGTCCCCGTTATGCAGATACCGCCGCCCTTTTTCTAACTCCCACTTTTCAGAGTTGAACTGAACTCTTTTGTGCACTGCTCCAAAAGTGATGATTTGTGTCATTGTCATTGTATTTCTCCACCTAAGGATAGCTGGGCTGCAACCTCATGTTTTACCCGCAAGTCTTTTGCATATCATCGGCTTCTATGGATTTGTCCACCGTTGCTTTCAACTGGTGTCTCCACAGGCGTTTGCTATCTAGAACTACTCCTAGATATTTTGTCTTCTGCAGATTGTGCTGGATGGAAAATCTTTCCTATCAATCTTCTTTCCATTCCTCATATTGAATATTATTCCTCAAAGAAAACCGTCTTTAAAACGTTTAATAAAAATTGGTTGAAATTCTATAATCGATGAAATTGGATGGAAGTAAAATTTGCATTGTATTACATTTCATTTGATGATTACCACATATTTTATACTTGGTGAGGCGCCTGTCCTTGATGAGTCCGAAAACTTTTGCTCTGCCATTTTCCTCGATTCAACCGCTTTTTCGTTCGGCAAGCTCCGTAAAATGCCAATTGCCCGAAATCTTGTTAATTTTTTTTTAGCTATGGGGGTTAGACATTTGTTTTAGGATACGAAGGTAACCTTGTCCGACAAAAATTTCTCTGCTATTGTCAAGTCCAACAACCCAAACATACCAAAATGTCAATTGTCGACCACTCGACAATAGCAGACACATTTTTGTCGGACAAGCTTACCTTCGTGTTCTAAAACAAATGTCCACCACCCATAGTTAAAAAAAATTGTGGTAGCCAAAGAAGTTTTTTTTTAATAAAAAGTGTTGTGCTCTAGAAATTACAATATTTGTCACAACAACCCGAGCAGAAATTAGTTAGGGAAAACCTGAATACAGTCAGGGCGTGATCAGGGCCTGGTCAGTCGTACAAGGGCAATCCCTATTAGGGCAATCTGATGTGGGCCTGTTCCGGGCCTGATTTAGAATACCCTTTTAGGGTTAACCTTATTTGAATATATCCGGCCCTGATCAGGTTTTTCGTATTTGACCCCTAGCTAAAATTTAAATGGGTTAAAATTCACTAGAGTATTATCCATTTTAGAAATATATAGTTAAAATCGTTTCATGTATATTTTAGTTGTAGCTTCTCAGCTGAACGACTATAATAATAGTCATTAAGGTGGTATGTATGTTTTAATTTTTTACATTGTAATGTTTTTATTTTAATTTGATTAATTTATGTATATAATATATAAATACATATCAGGGTCTGGTCAGGATATCCCAATCTGGGCCTGATCCGATTATCCCAATCAGGGTCTGATCCGATAATCCCAATCAGGACCAGATAGGGCAAAAGCGTTACACTCATGATCAGGGCCCAATCAGGCAGCCCTACCAATGCCTGATCCGGGTTAGGGCAAACCTGGTCAGGGCCCTACTTGAGCCCTAACAAATTTCTGCTCGGGAACACATAGATACCTTTTAAGACCTAGGTCTCACAACAACTTGAATTCTGAGGTGTTGATGAATTTTTTTTAAGCTTTTGTGGATTGAACCTCCCCGAGACTTTTGATTCGAGCAAAGCATTTCATTTGTACGATTTGTACAAAGAAACCCCTTTGAATGATGTCACTATGATAGTGAGTGGTCTCAACGTTAGAGCTGGTGATGAAATTTATAAAAAACAACGAGATCAGCAACAGTGCGACAATCGTCAATGATCCCGCAAGAAAAGCTAACTTGTTCGCTGAACGCTTTGCTCTGAACTCCACTGTTTTGGAAACTCCTAAAGAAATACCCCAAATCCAGTCTTCAGGAGTTAATATGAATGAACTTCACTTCAAACCCAAAATAGTCGCTAAACTTTTAAAGGGGTTAAACATCAACAAAGCATCAGGAATGGACAATATTCCACCCATTATTTTAAAAACCTTTTCCAAAGAACTTGCACCTACTTTAACTAAAATATTCTACCAATCCTACAAATCTGGTATATTTCCCTCGTGCTGGAAGTTGGCAAATGTCCAGCCCGTCCCCAAAAAGGGACCAAAATCCGATATCTCAAATTATAGGCCAATAGCTTTACTATCGGTCCTATCCAAAGTCTATGAGCATTATATTAATACACATATTTCAAAATTTCTGGAAGAAAATCATTTAATATCCGACAGCCAATACGGTTTTCGAAACAAAAGATCAACTACCGATCTATTAAACTATGTAGCGCATTGTTGGAACAGCATACTTGATAAAGGTGGTGAAACATACGTTATCGCTTTAGACATCTCCAAGGCATTCGATCGAGTCTGGCATGCCAACTTAATCAACAAGCTCGTTGCGTACGGTTTTCATCCCAATGTTGTGAAGCTGATTCAAAATTTTCTATCCGACCGATACATTTCGGTCTCCTTAGACGGATATTCTTCTGAGTCTAAACTAATTAACGCTGGTGTACCCCAAGGCTCAGTATTGTCCCCAACCCTATTTTTGATTTATATCAACGAATTGTTGAAAATCACCAGCAACCCAATAAATAGTTTTGCAGATGATAGTACTCTGCACAAGTCGTTCGAGCCCCTTCCTTCAAAAGGTAAAATGCACGAACGAATTAATCCTGCCCGGAGAGACGCTGCCATAAACGTGAACAAAGACCTGAATAAAGTCGCCGACTGGGGTGACCAAAACCTTGTCAATTTCAACTCCACCAAAACACAGCTGTTGATTGTTTCCAGATTAAAGACCGAGTTCCCCAAAGATATTTTATTTAGTATGTGTAATGAACCAATAGGTGAATGTAAAAACATTCGTTTATTGGGTGTTGCAGTTTCAAATGACCTACTCTGGAACGATCATGTAATGGCAATGGCAAAAAGCGCGTCTAAAAAACTCGGCCTCCTAAATAGATGCAAAAAATTTTTCACTCCATACCAATTGCTCCATGTTTATAAGTCCTATATTCGTCCCTGTATGGAGTACTGCTGTCAAGTTTGGGGTGCTGCCTCTGTTTCCATCTTGGCCCTCTTGGACTCTGTTCAAAAGCGAGCTATACGAATTGTAGGTGATCGAACTTTGACATCAAAACTTGATTCCCTACAACATCGTCGCACTGTTGCTGACCTCGTTGTTTTTTACAAATATCGTCATCAGCAGTGCTCAGATGAAATCAGCGGCATCATGCCTCAGACTTATTCTTACCCCCGTTCCACTCGGCAATCGGCTGCCGCAACCAGTGAAACGGTAAAGATCCCGCGCTGTCATACTGGCAGATCGCAGAGAGACTTCTTTGTCCGAACTGCGTACAAATGGAATAGTTTGCCGGAACACTTAGTCTCAGGTGGCTTCAACCCACAGATGTTTAAAAAAAGCGTTAATCTACACCTCAGAACGCCAGTTGTTGTGGGACCCAGGTCTAGACCTAGGTCTTAAAAGGTATTTATGTGTTGTTGTGACACATATTCTAAACCCTATTACACAACACATTTTATTAAAAAAAAAAAAAAAAAAAAAATGTTGTATATAGGGAAGCAAAATTTGATGTTAAATTTCGATCACCCATAATTCGCATAGCACAAACAGAGTCCAAAAGAGCTAGGATGGACACAGATGTAGCGATCTATACCTGACAATAATACTCCATACAGAAACAAATATAGGACTTATAAATGTGGAGTAATTGATGCGGAATGAAATAGTTTTTACATCTAATAAGGAGGCCAAGTTTTTTGAGACGCTTTTTCCCATCGCCATTATATGATAGTTCCACAGTTGGAAATTGTGACTCCTAATAAATGAAAGCTTTCACATTCGTCTGATTGTTTATTACACATTATACTGAAATATCATTGGGGAACTCAATCTTTGATCTGGAAACTATATCAATAGCTGTGTTTTAGTTGAATGAAAATAAACAAATTTTTGTCACCCCAATCGGCGATTTTTTGCTAGGTCTTTGTTTAAATTTATCTCCGATTTATTCGTTCGTGCATTTTACACTTTAAAAATATGGGGACTAATGACTTGTGCAGTATACGATAGTCGATAATCATATGCCAAACTATTTATCAGATTACTGGTGATTTTCAACAATGCGTTGATATAAATTAAAAATAGATTGGGGAATAAAACTGAGCGTTGGGGTACACTAGCGTTAATTAATTTCGACTCAAAGGAAAAGCCATCGATGGATACCGAAATGTATCGGTCGGTGAGAAAATTGTGAATCTTACGACTACGGGTTAAAATACGTAAGCAACGAGCTTGTTGATCAGGTTGGCACGCCAGATTCGATCAAATGCTTATAAAATGTCTAATGCGATAACATAAGTTTTACAATCTTTTTCAAGTGTTCTGTTCCAACGATGTGTGACATAGTTCAATAGATCGGTTGTTGATCCTTTGTTGCAAAAACCGTATTGGCTCTCAGATATTAAATGGATGGCTTCCAAAAACTTGGACATGTGTGTATTAATATAATGCTCGTTTATTTTATATATGACTAAGAGTAAGGTTATTGATCTATAATTAAAAATATCACATTTTGCAAAATGTTCATTTTTTAGGAACGGTTTGATATCTTATTGGATTGGCCTTTGGATATTAGGAACGATTAAAGAGGTTTTTGTTATGGATACATATGTTACATAATCTACGTTTGCTTCTAAGGGTCAATTTGGCTGTTTTGGAAAACAAATATTTTTGTTGGGATTTCATTGTTGAGAAGGGAACGAATTTATTTAAAACATTAAAACGTCAGACTTTATTGTAATTTTATTGTAAAATTTTTTTAATTTAGATAATGGCCCAACCTACCAGAGTTCCTGACAATCCTGGACAAATTGCTTTATTTTTTTTTGACAAATGATCTTTCGTTGGTACAATTTAGAGTATCAGAACTTTTTGGTGGATCAGATCATAATTTAATTTTAACATATTTAAATTTATAAGTTCCTAAACAGATTAAATTTGATCCGAGTCTTGTTTGGGATTATAAAACTGCAGATTGAGAGCGGCCAATTAATTCAAACATTTCTGCATATACTTTTCAGAAGTAATACACGCGGGAATAGGCAAGTTTATTCCAATAGATCGTTCCGAAGACTGATATATAGGTTTTGAGTAAATGTAAAAAGGTAGTAAAATTTAAAAAAAATGGTTTTCGAAAGTATAACTAAAACAAACGTGTTGAAAACCTTAGATTATGACATATAGAAAGAAATGTATGTAGAAAACTAATAAATGCAAAGCAATATCTATTTATTACGAAAAAAGCTACTAAATTTGCTGAGCAACCCAGGATGGTTCACGCAATTTTTATAAAGCCATTAGTAGAGTCTAATTTGTAACCTAGGCCAATTCCTATAGTTTCTAACAAAATGGACCGGATCATTTTCGTAAAAATATAATCCGGAAAATAAGAAGACATCTGGGCCAGATTCCTTCAATTATTCTTAAATCATTTGCTAAGGTATTAGCATCAATCCTCACTAAAATGTTCTATTTGTCATATAAGAAGAGAATTTTTTGGCAAATGGCTAGTTTGCAGCAGTTCCAAAAAAGGTGGTAAAGCGGATCCATCAAATTACAAACCCATATAAATCTTGTCGGTTGTTGCTAAAATATTTGAGAAATACATTAACTTCATACTATGAGCTTCGTAAGTCGTCAAAAATAATATGAAACACAATGCGGCTTCCTTACAGAATTAATAGTCCCTGCATGGAATATTGTTCTCACATATGGAGTAAATATTTTACGGTTCAAGTGAGAAGATCTAGAACTTTCGCTTTTCAAAGCTAATTTTCAACAGAGCCTAGCATCTCTGGAATGCCTTACCGGCGTGAGTCTGCAAAAATCCTCAAAGAAAATTGATCAATACTAACAAATTTTAGTTCGATAGTTAACATCGTACCTGCTGATATTCAGAGACGTTAATCTATAATTTATTATCACTATATACACTATACAATATCTAAGTTTAAATAAAAAAAAATTCTGAAAAATTATCGGTTAGGGGGAGCTCTGGTCCTGCCCCCCCCTTCTCCTTGTGCGCGCCCCTGTTTCCATTCCCTCTACCTAATGAAGTAGTTCTTTTGTCTTTCGTTCTTTGTGACACAACAAAGTTATTTTTATTATTTTAATATATTTTCCCTTTTTAAATAACGATATTGAATCACACGGCATTGCCTATTTTTATTTTATGTTCTTTTCCCGATGTGCAATTAAAAATTCACAAAAACTTCAAAACAAAATCAGTATAATGAACTTTGAGGTTGGATTACCAAGAGTGATTACCAAGAACCAATTAAATTATTATTCAATACATTTTTTTCGACTAAAATAATATCCAACAGAGATTCAATTACGTATGAGCGACTTTTCTTAAAATTTCAAATTAAATGTTAATTGAAAATACAAAAAAAATTCAGTCTGCTTTAAATTGCATTTATTAAAAATGTTCGAAAGCAATACTAAATAGGCAATTTATCATAAATTTAACAAAATACATTTCTTTCACGTACAATTTTAGTTTAAAGAAAAATGATGTTATATTGTTATGTATAAGGAAAAGCCTTAATGTTTTAATCGAATTCATTAAAATGTATTGTTATGTATCGTTAAGTTATTTGAAGACGTTAATTGAATTAATTAACTTTAACCACCACAATTACAAAATAAAATTGATTTTGTTTAACATTTGTAAAATTTAGTTGAATGTTCATTTCAATCAAGGAAAGTAATTTGTAATCCAAACAAAAAGTATGGAGGGCTGAAATCTCAAGCTCTGAGATATCAAGACTTCGGTTTTGGTTAAGGATTTTGATATAGTTTTCGGCATAAAACTTTTATGAGGACATTGTTTTTAGTTTTGGGGAGCGATGTATATCAAACATAACTCTTTGTTAAAGTACAAGTATATTTTATCTCTGTTTAGAAATCTATTACAAAACTAACACGAAACATCAATACGTTGCCGGAAAATCATAACAGATCATAAATTAACATAATTTAGTGAAAAGATGATACGATCAGCAAACTACTCAAAAACCTCTCCGTTTCGAGAAAATATTACAAAATCACAAATTCATATTTCTTTCAAAATTCCAAAAATATTGTAAAAATTAAATAAAATCAAACATTTTTCAAAATTCTAAAATATTCCAAAAATTATTACAAAATCAAAGATTAAACTTTTTCCAAAATTCTAAAAATATTGCAAAAATTATAACAATATCAAAAATTGAAACATTTTTCAAAATTCCAAAAATTATAATAAAATCAAAAATTTAAAATTTTTCAAAATTCTCAATAATAATAATATCATGATCATTACATTTCATTTCATTCAAATAAATAATTTTATTATTTTCTAAAAAAATAAATAAAAATCTTTTTTTTGACACACTTGACAACATTTTTTTGACAAACTTATAATGTCATAATTCTCTATACTAATAATGAAATTTCATGTCATACAAATAATTAATTTCATTTTTTTCCAAAAAATTAGGTAAAATAATAAATAAAAATCTTTCTTTTGACACACTTGACAACATTTTTTTGACAAACTTCTAGTTTTTGATTTCACATACCAATCCCGACCATCAAAATTTCTTCAAATTCAATGTTTCTATTCGTAATCATTAAAATGAACGTTTTTTAAGCAAAAAATATGCAAATTTTCTTGTTTTGACACACTGGACGATTTTTTTGACACACTTCCGGTACAGTTATCGCACACATCGTCCTTTCAGCTCTTCCTATTGAGTAAACCTATTTTTAGAAAAAAAAAATTGAAATCCGTCCAGCGGTGTTCTAGATTTCGTAGGTTGTGACGGCCGGCCGGCCGGCAGACAGACATACATTTTTTGGCTTTTTTAGAATCAGTAGGTCCTAAAACGTCGAGAAATGCCAAAAAAGTGGGGGTAAGAATTTCACTTTTGGCTCATGAATGCAATATTTAGTTTTTTTCAAAACCGAAGTATTTGTTGTTTTCGTGATTTTATTTGAAATTTAAAAATATTTCAAAAATTATAATAAAATCAAATATTTAAACTTTTTCAAAATTCTAAACAATCCAAAAATCATTACAAAATCAAAAATTGAAACTTTTTTCAAAATTCCAAACATATTGCCAAAATTATAACAAAATCAAAAATTCAAACTTTTTCTAAGATTCTAAAAATTACAATAATATCATAAATTTCAGTTTTCTTCAAAAGTTCAAACATATTCAAGAGAATGTTACAAAATCAAAAATTGAAACTATTTTCAAAATTCTAAAGATATTGCAAAAACCAAAACAAAATAAAAACTTTTTCAAAATTCTAAAAATATTCCAAAACTTATAATAAAATCAAACATTAAATTTTTTTCAAAATTCTAAAAATATTCCAAAAATTAATCAAAAATCAAAGATTGAAATTTCAAAATTCTAAAAATATTGCCAAAATTATAACATTTCAAAAAATTCAAACTTATTTTCCAACTGTTCCTGTTATTCAGAAGTCGTGGAATCGCACAAAACGATTACAAAAGAAATATCTTTCTCATAATTACATTTTTTTTTAAAACAATATTTACTCTGCAACAACTTGATATTTCTCAATTGTTCCTATAAGTTGGGAGGAGTTGAAACTGGATAGAATTATGTCCAATTTCATGTTCAAATACATTTAAAGTCATACAAATAATTACATACTTAATTTTATTTTTTTGCAAAAAATTGGGTTAAAAAATAAATGAAAATCATTCTTTTGACATACTTGACAGTATTTTTTGACACACTAACAATACAATAATCAAGGTTCTGGTCCCAAATACCAATACCAACCATCAAGATTTCTCCACATTCAATGTTACTACTCGTAATCACTTAGAATGAACGATTTTTTAAGCAAAAAATATACTAATTTACATGTTTTTACACACTTCATGATTTTTTGACAAACACTTGACACACACTCTCTTTCGCCAATACAAATTTCGTCAATACTAAACATACCAAATGCTTAGGCATTTTCAAAAAAAATCTATAAAACATGCGCATTTTCAAAAGAATAGCACATAATATATTATCTATGTAAACAAAAAGAAATTACTAAAAATGCATGCCGGCAAAACTGCGTTTCAAAGCAATAAATAAAAAATTCAGAATTTAGTTTTTTTCAATCGTTCCAAACATACAAAATTTTGATTTTAAAAAAAAATCCACAAATAAATGTACATTTTCAAACGAATTGCCCAATTAACATATACTGCTGACATTTAACATTTTAATTTACAAAAGTTTTATCTGTGAGGAGAGTACACCCTGTTTTTCGATGATATGATTTTTCGATGTAATGATTTGTTCATTACATCGAATATTTTCGATGTAATGATATTTCGATGGAATGATTTTTTTTCGATTTTACGATTTTTGATGATATGATTTTTCGATTTTGTGAATCAAATTTTCGATGATATGATTTTCGGTGATGTGATCTTTCGGTGCTATGACTTTTCGACGTAATGAACTTTCGGTGATATGATCTTTCGATGCTATGACTCTTCGATGATATGAACTTTCGATGATATGAAATTCGGTGGTATGAACTTTCGGTTTTGTGATTTCTGGAGATTCAACGATTTAATTTTTCGATGTTATGATGCGGACTCTTAAATACTACCCACCCACCGCCCGTCACAGCCGACGAAATCTAGAAAACGGCTGAAGGGATTTTAAAATTTTTCTAAAAATAGGTATACTCAATGTGAAGAGCCGAAAGCACAATATGTTCGATAACTGTACCGGAAGTGTGTCAAAAAATCGTCAAGAGAGTCAAAACAAGGAAATTTGCATATTTTTTTCATAAAAAACGTTCATTTTAAGTGATTACGAATAGAAACATTGAATTTGAAGAAATTTTGATGGTCGTGATGGTGAGATCAAACACTAGATTATTGCATTATAAGTTTGTCAAAAAAATTATGTCAGGTGTGTCAAAAGAAAGATTTTTATTTATTGTTTTACCCATTTTTTTGGAAAAAAATAAAATTAATTATTTGTATGACATGAAATTTTATTATCATTATTGAGAATTATGGCATTATAAGCTTGTCAAAAAAATGTTGTCAAGTGTGTCAAAAGAAAGATTTTGATTTATTTTTTTACCCAATTTTTTGGAAAAAATAAAATTAATTATTTGTATGACATGAAATTTTATTATGATTATTGAGAATAATGGCATTATAAGTTTGTCAAAAAAATGTTGTAAAGTGTGTCAAAAGAATGATTTTCATTTTTTTTACTCAATTTTTTGGAAAAAAATGAAATTAATTATTTGTTTTACATGAAATGTTATTGAACATGAAAATGGACATGGACATTTTTGATTTTGTTATAATTTTTGAAATACTTTTGGAATTATGAAAAAAGTTTGTATTTTTGATTTTGTTTTAATTTTAGCGATATTTTAAGAATTTTGGAAAAAGTTTTTTGAATTTTTGATTTAGAAAAAGTTTCAATTTTAGGTAGATTTCATATAAAAATCTACCTATTGCAATGGGCTTCATCTCGGAATTTCGGAAAAATTTTTGGGCCAAACGACTATATATGAAAAGCGGAGACGAAAAAACAAAAAAAAAAAAAATTTATATATATATATATATATATATATATATATATATATATATATATATATATATATATATATATATATATATATATATATATATATATATATATAAACGATATGAGATATAACGAAAACGACCGGCACTCTCACGGTCGCATTTGTTGAGGTAGATCAAAAAAATTTTCTGTACTTGTGTGTTCTTTTAATATCTTGGACAAGTTCGTGAATCAGCAAAATTCGACACGTGGTTAAGAAACTAGAGGCTTTTTTCTGAAAAAAATTGATTTTTTAAAACCGTTATAACGGCCGTTTGAATACCAATATTTTAAAAAATTTAACAAATTTAGAATCTTTAGAATCTTTTTTATCAATTTGTTTTAAAAATAGACCTCTGCAGTTAGAGGTTTCTGAGTGAGCGGCTCGAACAAAAAAGTTTGCAAAAAAAAATTTTTTTTTGAAACAACCGGCACTCTCACGGTCGCATTTATAAAGCCAGATCAAAAAACCTTTTTTAAAAATGTGCGTTTTATTAATATCTTGGACAAGTTCGTAAATCAGCTCCATCCAACACATGGTTAAGAAACTAGAAGCTTTATACTAGAAAAAAACTCTGTTTTTTAGATCCGTTATAACGGCCGTTTGGATTCTAATATTTTTAAAAACTTCATAAATTTAGAATCTTTGAAACCTTTTTAATCAGTTTTTTTCAAAAAAAAGACCTCTGCAGTTGGAGGTTTCTGAGTGAGCGGCTCCAACAAAAAAGCTTGTAAAACACAAAATGCGTTTAAATCAACCGGCGCTCTCACGGGTGCATTTGTGGAGCCAGATCAAAAAACCTTTCTTAAAAATGTGTGTTTTATTAATATCTTGGACAAGTTCGTAAATCAGAACAATCTGACACATGGTTAAGGAACTATAGGCTTTATACTAGAAAAAAAAGTGTTTTTTTTAATCCGTTATAACGGCCGTTTGGATACTAATATTTTTAAAATCTTCATAAATTTAAAATCTGTAGAAACATTTTAATCCGTTTTTTATAAATATAAACCTCTGCAGTTAGAGGTTTTTGACTTGTTGGCTTCAACAAAAAAGTTTGCAACAATCCCCAACTACAATTTCCAAAAACCTTATAACAGTCAATGTCAACCTTATAACAGTCAAAAAATAAAAGATTTGAATAGAAGAAATTAATTTTTTTTTCTTAGAAATAAACTATTTTGATATTTTGCAGTAATTGCACGACATATGATATAGAGTAGGTTTGTGTCATAAATTGTCACACACATGTTCTGTGGTAGATTTGATATTTGTTTGTTGCAAAATTGGATAGATATAATTTTGCTTGTAGGTAGCTAATTTTCTTTTTAAAATTTGTTTGATATCTGTTTGAAATTAGTTTGTTTTGTTTAAACTAATCTGATACATCAGATTCTACTGGTACACAAAACTGTCTGATCTCGAAATCTACCTATTTCTAGCGGATATACGTGCCGCTTGGACTTTTTTGATTTTGTAATATTTTTTGAGTTTTGAAAAAAAATTGTGTTTTTGATTTTGTTATAATTTTTGAAATATTTTTGGAATTTTAAAAATTTTTTCCTTTTGATTTTGTTATAGTTTTTGCAATACTTTTAGAATTTTGAAAAAAGTTTCAATCTTTGATTTTGTAATAATTTTTGTAATGTTTTTAGAACTTTAAAAAAAGTTTAAATTTTTGATTTTATTTTGATTAGTGTTTTAGTGTGTTGTATCAATCGTCTGATTCGAAATTTAATATTCTCTGTTTAGAGTTGTTTGTATGTATCACGGGAAAGAGCATTTCTTGGTGTGGTGTATAATCCACCTGGCAGTACCTTTCTACATGAACTGGAAAAGCTGTTAGAAAACTTCTCACTGAGATATTCAAATTTTTTATTAGTTGGTGATTTTAATTATAATCTGCTATCTACTACAAGTGAGAGTTTGGGTTTTCAATTAATCTTTGCAATAGTGAACCGACTCATTTCTGCTCAACATCTTCCTCATTAATTGACATTGTTCTGTCGAACTGGGATAAAGTTTCATTTTTAAATCAAATATCGATCCCGGGCATCTCTCGGCATGATTTGTTATTTTTTTCGTACAACATTATTCCAGGGATTGTTAAAAAAACTATAACGTATAGAGATTTTACAAACGTTGATAAGGATAAATTGATATATCTTATTGTTAAAGCTTACCGTGGTTTTCAATGTATGATATTCCTGATATCGATGATCAATTAACATTTTTTAATGATATGATTGCACATTTCATGAAACTGTTTGTACAAACAATCGTTGTTAATGTTAAAAAACCCAAATGGTTTTCGAGTGAAATTAAATGCAAAATGAAGGAGAAAGATAAGGCCTATCTTAAATGGAAAAGATTTCGTACCGAAGAAAGATGGAATGTTTATAAAAATTTGCGTAATAGGGTTAATGTTTTAAAGCGTCAATCACTAAATAATTTTTTGAATGAAAAACTTGATCCTGAGTTACCTTCAAAAGTTTTTTGGAGGAATATAAATAGTATTGGTATTGGACAGAGTGAATTTGATCAATCAACAGTCCCGTTTTCCCCTAATGCATATTATTGTAAGCCAGCTAATAATAATTTGGCATCAACTTCAACAACGGTTGTAGATTTTGCAGAAATAGATGATGATACTCCGCAATTGAATTTTGAAAATATTTCTCATGCTGAGTTGCACTCATCTATATACTCAATCAAATCTGAAGCGGTGGGCTTGGATTGTATTTTACTTAAATTTATTAAACTTATCTTACCCGAAATTTCAAATAGCATTCTATATATTTTTAATAACTGCATTACGCAGTCATACTTTCCAAAAAATTGGAAAATTGCGGAAATAACTCTGTTTCCAAAAGTTAAAAAACCTACATCCTTTTCGGACTTTAGACCGATTAGTCACTATTGAAAGCTTTTGAGATAGTGATTAAAAGACAAATGTTGGAGTATATAGAGCTTCACAACATGTTTTTTGAGTTTCAATCCGCATATTATTGAACTGGTCATAGCACAGCATCGGCGTTGTTGCACATTACAGATGATATTCGTCGGAATTTAGATGCGTTTAAATTCACCATGCTTATCTTGTTTGACTTTTCCAAAGCATTCGATTCCATAATACATGAAATATTATGTCGCAAACTGTCATCGCTGTTTAAATTTTCTTCTGCTTGCCAACTTATTTATGCATACTTATGTTCGCGTTCGCAAGCTGTTGAAGTAAGTGTCTGGTGTTCTCTCTGATGTCATGCCACTTGCGTGTGGAGTACCGCAGGGCCCTGTGCTTGGGCCTCTTTTATTTTCTCTATTCATAAATGATATTTCTTCATCCCTATAAGATATTCGGAATTTCACCTGTATGCTGATGATTTGCAATTATATACATATGTGACAAAAAGGTAAATAAAAATGAATGTATAGAAAACTCAATGAAGATTTAGGGAGAATCTATAAGTGGTCTCTTGAGAACAATCTGAAACTTAATGCTACTAAGGCCTTGTGACTTTATTTTAATTTATAAATGCAAGTTACAACCGTTTGATTTTCCTATTTTACCTGTATAGTACGTAATTTGGGACTCCTGATCGATTCGAAATTACTATGGAATGAGCAGATTAATAATATTTTTGGTCGAGTTTACGGGATACTCCGTGTTTTGTGGAAACTTACAAAATTTTCTAATGTAAAACTTAGACGTAAGTTATTCATGTCTTTTATATTACCCCACTTATATTCTTGTGATTTTGTGTTGTATGGGATGCTTGATAAATGTATGTATAAATTGAATATGTTGTTCAACGCATGTATGTTAGATATGTTTTTTCTCTGCGGAAATATGATCACATATCAGCATTTGCTGATAAATTATTAGGTTGTGGTATTAAAGAGTTTTTTGAGTTTCGAATTTGTGCTTATGTTCATAAGATTTTACTAATGAAGAGACCTCCGTAACTTTTTAAAAAGATACAAATGGCGTGCTCTTTGCGCACTGGGCATATAATACTACAGGCAAACAAATCAAAAATTTGTAACTCTTCATTTTACATCATTGGGTTGAGTAAGTACAATGAACTTCCATTTAGTTTAAGAATCTGTTCATCTATGGCAAAAATTTTAAATATGAATAAAGCGCACTTTAATTTTGTAAGTTGTATTTATATATCCCCTTATTATATTATATATATTCCCGACTAGCATTATATGAAGGCTCAGATTGGGATCGGATACGGCTTTCCATACTTCTAATTGGGACCGTATCAGGCGCGCTGAACAGGTCCTGATCAGTAATGCAACGCCTCAAACTATCCAAACCGGATCTGAGGCAGCCCTACTAGAAATGCACCAGGACCGGATCATTTAAAATAGGCAATTTTCTTTAACATACATTAGAAAAATTAGAAAAATTACTACATACAGTAGAAAAATATGTTTATAAAAATGTTCTAACTTTATACTTACCTATATGTATTCATAACGCAGAGAAGCAATAACTAAAGTATATGTGAAATTTCGCAAACTATGTATATCTAAAATGGATAATACTCTAGTGAATTTTAACCAAATGAAATTTATTAAATGAAATAGGGCTCAGATCCGGACAAATAGGGCATACCTCAATTGGAAAATCAGATATGATTCTGATCCGGCCCTGGTCCGGCATTTACTACTAGGGTTGATATAGGTTTTCGAAATCCGGGCCGGATCAGGACAAATACGGCACACCTTAGTAGTGAAATCAAGTATGATTTCTGATAGGGTCCGGATGCAAATGCCCTATTAGGATTTACCTTATTACACTCCAATCCGGCCCGGGTCATAATAGGGTATACCTGAGCAAATGGCTAGTCGGGTTATATATCTCTTATTTTAAAATATGTGCCTATGATATGCTGTCGTAAAATGTATTGTAAATAAAAGCTTTCAGTTTAGCTTGAAATAAAATAATAATAATAATAATAGTAATAATAATAATAATAATAATTTTTAGAATATTTTTGGAATTTTGAAAGAAATATGAATTTTGGATTTTGTAATATTTTCTTGAAACGCTAAATGGAGAGCTTTTTGAGTAGTTTGCTGGGTGCATCATCTTTTCACAAAGTTCACTCAATAAAAAAAACTAAGTAAATTTTATAAATTTTTCTATTTTAAATACAACTCACAATTTTTTTTGTAAGTTTACCAAAAATATTGTAGATTACCAAAAAAATTATTTGAAAAAACCAAAAATTTATTTGTTTTACAAATTATTTTTGGATTTGAAGGAAAACCATTGTAGTTTTATCAAAAAATTTTGTGTGTTGTATATTTATAAAAATTTTGTAAAATTGACTTTTATTTTTTTGAGCGTTATATAAATTTATGATATCAAATTTATGATTTATGGCCAAAATTAAAAACAATGTCCTCATAAAAGTTTTTTGCCTATAAAAACTATATCAAAATCCTTAACCCAGACCGAAGTCTTGATATCTCAAAGCTGTGAGATTTCAGCCCCTTCATATTTTCTAATTAAATACTACCCACGTACATAAAAACAAACAATCCATTCACAAATATTTCGCTGCCTAATCGGCCAAGTCGACCGAGTATTGTAATCGATGTGAAGGAACTACTGCTCAACCAACATACCTAGAATAGATTCATTGGATTGTTTTCAAATCCAATCCAAAAGTAAAACGTAATAAAAATAAACGAAAAACTGAAATGAATTCATAAGAATTAATGTCATAATCATCAAAACAATAAGCATTAAATTTTTTTGTATCATTCATTCAGTGACATTTTTTTTTAATTTTATTTTTTTATACAAAAAAAATACTATTTTTATTTTTTTGTTCTTAGAACTTATGACACGGTTGACATTTTTTGCGGTCATAGGAAATAAAAACAAACAAAATTTTCTTGTGAATCAGTAAAAATAAAACATTTAATGTTTTATTTTATTACAATATTATCACATATTTTAACATACATATATTATAACAATGCCCATTTTTATGAACATTAAAAATGGTAAAACATGCAACATTTTGATCCTAAGATGATAATGTATATTTTTGTTTTAAATTATGGGGGATTTGGAATATCAGATTTACAGATAATTTAGACTCAGTAAAATTAATTCTAATATTATAAGTAATTCTAATCATATTATAATGAATTCTAATGTAAATACCTACAATAGTGGACAATCTTTTTATCTGACGCAACACTTTCTTATTTGGAATAACAACTATAAGATTGACTCTTGAGAGCGCATTCAATTTTAATGCTATAAAATTTCTAATTACGATTTTCAAAATGCTATTTTTGATATTTTTTAGCAAAGGTCTATTGTTTTACCCTAATTGCTAGTTCTGCAGTCTGTAGCTATCGTAGTCGGACCCTACAAACTTTGCTTGCTGGTGCAATAGAGAAAGTCGTAGAAGAATTGTTGATGCTGGTGTGGTTTTGAATGGTTCTTTTGCCAAAGCAGATCCTGCTTCCCTAGCAGTGATAGGGATGCTATTGGTCGGCTCAGGCCCTACCCAGTTCAGATCAGAGCCGAAGAGTCGAGAACAGAACTCTAAGAAAAAACACAAACAAGTTTCTACAGAGTACCAGTTAGTTTTTACAGGCGGAAAGAATTATTTAACTGTTACCAGATATATTTCAAATTTTGCTTTTCAGATTCGTTTGCTATCCAGATCACATTTTAATATCTATAACCTCTTTTATTGTTTGTAATACGGGTTGGTCATTAAAAATAGTAGAGTTTTAAAATACAAGTTTGTCCTATTTTTGAAAAAGATAACACTTGTTTTTTGTCGGTGATGAATTGTCTTACCTTGTTACAATAGAATAAGCAAAAGGTTTAATGGCTAAATGTCAACGAAAGGTCAAGTTTCTCACTGACAAAAACTGTCAAACGGGCAGCATAGCTTCTTGCGGCATATTAGCCAGAATCATTCAGATTGGTGAGGCGATCATCAGTAACTATTAACGAAGGTAGAGGTGAGACCATCCCTGCCCCTTATGGAAAGCTTCTTCAGGCTACATCACTACTCCTTTAATCATCGAAATGCAAAGGCATACAAAATGGGCTTGCCCGAATCCCACTGCATGCGACTAAATGTCATGAACTTCAATCCAATCAATATGCCAATATGCAAGTTCAGAATCCCCAATAATTAAATTTAACACCATTTGATCATCAATGTCTTTATGCGCAATGCAAATGTCAACTGTGCAGAGGAAACCAACTAGAGACCCATCAGCATCTCGGCGCTGAGGATTTGTGCATCGACCATAGCTCTTATTGCATATGGTATGAATCTTTGTGATAATCTCGACAATCATGTATGTTCAACATAGCCTAAGTATTATTACTATAGAGAGTATATATGAAACCTAGCCCGCACTCGTAAAGATAGAATAGTACTACCAGCAGAAAAGTGGTTTCATTCAATAAAAACATTTAAAAGATCATGTTTTAAATATTTTCTAGGAAGTTGGAATCTTCATACGTTAAAAACTAAAAAGAAACAAGCATAGATAGTACCAACAACGATAATGTTGTTACGATTCTATACATAAACGCAATGAAATGCAAAACAATTGTATTCAACCTTAATTTTCTATATACATATGTACAATATTTCAAAAATAAAATCAGCCAACGTCACATTTATTTCTTAGAACAAGGGTCAAAGCATGCAATAACATATATCGAAAATAATAACTAAGATTTTCTTTTTAAAGAATGAATTTTCCTAGAATATACCAGTAATTAGCAGAATTATATACTTAAGGAATTCCCTTTTGCAGAAGAGATTAGTTTTAATTTAGACTGCGTGGGATGATGAAAAGCAGTTTTATTTTAGACTGCGATGGTGGAAATAGTTTAAGTGGAATGTGAAATGTAATTAATTGTAAATGAAACGCTGTATCGTGAAAACCCTGTTAATAGAAGTAAAATTTAGTTTTTGTAAATAAAGTTTTGAGTGTTATTTAATAGAAATATTTTGTGTATAATTTTGGACTCTGTGTTTGTACTGGTAATTTCTACAACCAACCGTTGGAGTTTCTGAAGTTATTGGAAGAAGATAGAAGATAAAAATATTGTTGCTGTATTGTCTTCCTATTATTGTGAAACAATAGCGGTGTTGAATACTTAATAAAAACTATTGTTTTTGCTTATAATCAGTAATCGAATTCAGAAGGAAATTTGGGGAATTACGTTTATCGAATTGAGAGTAATGCCGATTCAAAGGTTGAATAACGTGCAATATAATCTTCTACGACCACACTAGAAATTATCGCTTATGATATAATTCTTATAGTAACTTCATGTAGGACGTTCAATTGTTGTTTTTTTATGCCGCCTGGTAGAGGGATCCGATTTTGTTAATTTGTAATTTTTTTTTAATATTTGATGGGTTTGACAACCCCGCGTACCCCAGTTCATGCTATTAACAAATCACTAGCAATAGCAGCGACGTTACACTAGCCGAGGTGATATCTTAGGGGTGCTGACGAATTAACTCTATTCCAGTTATCCATTCTTTAAAATAGTACAAAAAATTGCTTCCATCAACACCTTAGACCGCATATTGTTGTTGTAGAATCTAGGCAACTAATCACCACAACTAATATGTAGCGTGACTCCACTTATGTGAAATCGTTTGTTTGTTTGTTTGTTTTCCTCTCTTTGTCTCAGAGAGAAACAGTTATGTATTCCCTTTTTCATTTGATCCAAAATTGTACAATTATTGCGAATTTTTTTCATAAATCTATAAGAAATAAACCCTACAATAAAAACATAATAGTTTCTCCCTCCCTGCGATTGTGTAAAAATAATTGAAAAAAATGATGTTTTGGCTTTATTATAACTAAACATATAATTTTTGATATTTTATCAATGAAAAATAAATTCGTCATTTTAACAGCAAGTTTTCATAATATACTTTGAAAATAATTACTTAACTTAAATATTTGTTCGTGTCGTTAGAAAATATTGTTTGTCTTCCTTAAAATATTTTAGTTTAATAATCACTAGAAATAACACAGTAAGTTTAAATTTCTCTCGTAATTATTTTCATTCATTTTATAAAAATTAGTACAACTATGAAGAAAACATTTAACCTGTTTTTTCGTTTTAAATTATTTAATTGTTTTTCATTTATAATTTAATAAAATAGTTTGTGGTTGTAAATAAAAACAAATCAAAATGCAGAAAAGAGAAATTGAGTATGATATATACCAGCAGCCAAATTCTGTAACTGTGAAGCGGTGAAGTGATAAAAATTTCTTCGTTTCTTTTCATTAAAAAACTTATCACTTCACCGCTTCACAATTACAGAATTTGGCTGCAGATCACCATTTTTTATGTCTCTCTTCATACAATTTTAAAATTAAGTTTCCTCTATATTTGTATATACTCTAAGAATCTAGGTCTTAAAATGTATTGTTGAGACACAATTGGCGTAATTCCTAGTACACAACACATTTTAATTTGAAAAAGTCCAAGCGGCACGTATATCCGCTAGAAATAGGTAGATTTCGAGATCAGACAGTTTTGTGTACCAGTAGAATCTGATGTATCAGATTAGTTTAAACAAAACAAACTAATTTCAAACAGATATCAAACAAATTTTAAAAAGAAAATTAGCTACCTACAAGCAAAATTATATCTATCCAATTTTGCAACAAACAAATATCAAATCTACCACAGAACATGTGTGTGACAATTTATGACACAAACCTACTCTATATCATATGTCGTGCAATTACTGCAAAATATCAAAATAGTTTATTTCTAAGAAAAAAAAATTAATTTCTTCTATTCAAATCTTTTATTTTTTGACTGTTATAAGGTTGACATTGACTGTTATAAGGTTTTTGGAAATTGTAGTTGGGGATTGTTGCAAACTTTTTTGTTGAAGCCAACAAGTCAAAAACCTCTAACTGCAGAGGTTTATATTTATAAAAAACGGATTAAAATGTTTCTACAGATTTTAAATTTATGAAGATTTTAAAAATATTAGTATCCAAACGGCCGTTATAACGGATTAAAAAAAACACTTTTTTTTCTAGTATAAAGCCTATAGTTCCTTAACCATGTGTCAGATTGTTCTGATTTACGAACTTGTCCAAGATATTAATAAAACACACATTTTTAAGAAAGGTTTTTTGATCTGGCTCCACAAATGCACCCGTGAGAGCGCCGGTTGATTTAAACGCATTTTGTGTTTTACAAGCTTTTTTGTTGGAGCCGCTCACTCAGAAACCTCCAACTGCAGAGGTCTTTTTTTTGAAAAAAACTGATTAAAAAGGTTTCAAAGATTCTAAATTTATGAAGTTTTTAAAAATATTAGAATCCAAACGGCCGTTATAACGGATCTAAAAAACAGAGTTTTTTTCTAGTATAAAGCTTCTAGTTTCTTAACCATGTGTTGGATGGAGCTGATTTACGAACTTGTCCAAGATATTAATAAAACGCACATTTTTAAAAAAGGTTTTTTGATCTGGCTTTATAAATGCGACCGTGAGAGTGCCGGTTGTTTCAAAAAAAAATTTTTTTTTGCAAACTTTTTTGTTCGAGCCGCTCACTCAGAAACCTCTAACTGCAGAGGTCTATTTTTAAAACAAATTGATAAAAAAGATTCTAAAGATTCTAAATTTGTTAAATTTTTTGAAATATTGGTATTCAAACGGCCGTTATAACGGTTTTAAAAAATCAATTTTTTTCAGAAAAAAGCCTCTAGTTTCTTAACCACGTGTCGAATTTTGCTGATTCACGAACTTGTCCAAGATATTAAAAGAACACACAAGTACAGAAAATTTTTTTGATCTACCTCAACAAATGCGACCGTGAGAGTGCCGGTCGTTTTCGTTATATCTCATATCGTTTATATATATATATATATATATATATATATATATATATATATATATATATATATATATATATATATATATATATATATATATATATATATATATATATATATATATATAAATTTTTTTTTTTTTGTTTTTTCGTCTCCGCTTTTCATATATAGTCGTTTGGCCCAAAAATTTTTCCGAAATTCCGAGATGAAGCCCATTGCAATAGGTAGATTTTTATATGAAATCTACCTAAAAAACTTCACCACAGTTCTGCAAACAATATGTTCAAGATATATAGTAATATCCTTCAAATACGTAAATTAATGGCTAACCGATGTTATAGATTTCGCGTATAAAAACATCAAACAAAGCTGTGACAACCTAAATGTTGCAATGTTGAACTGTTACAAATCATGCTCTTAGCATATAAATTAAGTTTAATCAAAATCAACTATCAGAAATTGATGTTATTGAAGTTTGAAATAAGCAGGTGCTCGGGGGCCCCCACTACTTATCCAAATACCGTCCAAAAATAATCGGTTCTTTGTCATTCAAATCTCTATCTTTTCTCAAAGTGTCATCAAAATTGATTAATGAACGAAGTCTGTATACATCCAACAACCTTTAAAAAAAAGTGTGAAAAGTCAGCAGTTGTATGGTGGACCCCCACCACTTTGAGCAATATGTTCCAAAAGTTAATCATTATCTTCTCACACTAACTATGAATAAAAACACTGAAAAAAGGCCAAAAAATGCAAAATAAAATTTTTACCGGCAGTTAAAAACCGAAAGTTGTGATGCAGAACTGTTGTGCTTTAAATGCTTATGTACCAAGTTTCATAAAATTCAATTGTCAGAACAGATGTTATTGAGATTTCAAAAAAACATGTGCTTGGAAGACTTTGTTCAATATATCTCAAAAACTAACCAGGTCCTTGTCATATACATATTTGCATCTTTTGTGAAAGTTTCATCAAAATTAATTCACTAACAAATGTTGAATGCTCCTGACAAACATTCAAAGCATAGTGAAAAAACCACTTAGGGTATGATAGATCCCCCAACCCTTTATCCAATGTACTCCAAATGCTAATGAAATTTTTCTCATACTGAATACTGATTGACACCTTTTACCAATGTTTTATGAAAATCGATTTTTAACAGCAGTATAAAGTAGGGATAAACAGATTGAAATAAAACTTTTTAACCGGCAGACGGAAGTAACAAACCGGAAGTTGGTACGCACAAATATTGGAAACAGCATTAAAACCTTATATACCAATTGTCTCAATACGATTGAAATCACAGGACTAGAAGTTATTGAAGGTTCAAACTTAAAGCTTTTCGGGAGACCGCCGCCATTTTGTTCAACTTTAAAATTAATCCAGATCTTCCATTTTTCAGTGAACCTAGATCATATGTTAGTTATGTTATGGTATGTTAGTTTTTTTCGATAGATTGCATTACTTCCCACAATTGACAATTGTGGTTAAGTAAAAATATGAAAAACTCGCCTGTATAGATAACAGGGGGTAACGGAATAAATTTATTATTCAATAGTGTATAATGAAATGATAAACAGTCCAATATTGTCATGAAAACCATTTCAATAAATCCAAAAACAAAATAAGGAAAATGAAAACAAGAAACGCGGTTATTGTCCTATATTCATATTCCATAATTATATTTCATATATGAAACAAATAACACCGTCGTTGTATAAAAGGATAAAATATTGTTGTAAATTGTTCATTCATGTTTGTCTATTCGCTATTTGAAATCGTTAACTGTAATGAAAATTTTTTATATAGTATTTTTTTTAATATTCAGTGTTTTAGTGTTAATCAATTGTGATTTAAATTTTATAAATAAAAAAACTTTAAATGATAATTCAAAAGGAATAATTTTAAACCAAAATGTTAAGCAAAAATATTTTTTTGGATTATTTGCTATACCATGTAAGCTTTTTGATTGGACTCAGTTGATTTGATTCAGTTATAAAGTAAAATGTGATATTGTGTTTATTTTTCAGATATAATTTGCTTTTTTGCTTCAAAGGGACATTGGCCTCCGATTCCAAATTTTATGCATAGTCGTGTTGACGAAATGGGACGTCATGTATTTGCAATGGATGACCAAGGTATACGAAATTTTTGCAAAGGGATTATGCAAGTTCATTTTTGTTTTCGTCCTTTTGGATTTGAAGGTAAAAGTATACAGTTTAGTATTCGATTTAAATTTTGATAATTTTTTTTATTTTAAAGGTTGCAAGCATTTTTTTTGCAAGTCATCATCAACAGAACCGCCAGTAACTGAACCCCCACCAACAGAACCACCAGAAACCCAACCACCAGAAACAGAGCCACCTGAAACAGAACCACCTGCAACAGAACCACCTGAAACCGAACCACCACCAACAGAGCCACCACCAACCACAACGATATGTGCATGTGCACAACCACAAAAACTCCAACTTGAGGTCACCACATCAATTCCATATCTATTACCATTCAATCAAAAGAACAAACAACACAAAAGTACGGTCACAACATCTAGACCTATATCTTTTACAACAAAACGTAAACTCAAGCAAACAAAATTACCGAAAATAATCAAAGAAAGCCACTTGAAAAATAACTCTACAAACAGTATCAATAACAAACTAAATGATTTATTTCTTGCTGAAGAAAGTATGCCTGTTGCAATTAAGCTTAACAGTACAGTAAACACTATTTTTAATGTATCCAATATTTCCACCAAACTAAGTAATTTTAGTGTTCTATATAAAAGAGATAATTCAAATATATTGTCAATATCTGTTAAAACATACAACTCTTGGATGACACGACCAGCGTTAAAATTAAGCTCAATCAAAAAGGGTATATTTGCACCACCGTCCGTAACATAATTTATACACTCAAAAAAAACGAGGTAAATTTTACAATTTTTTATAAATATGTATACAACTCACAAAATTTTTGTAAGTTCACCAAAAATATTGTAAATTGAAAATAAAATTATTTGATGAAACCAGTTGTTCGATTTACAAATTATTTTTGGAATTAAAGGAAAAAAAATTGTGGTTTTATGTAGATCTATAAAATTTTTGTAAATTGTCCTTAATTTTTTGGAGTGTAGATTTTATGTGAATTTGTATTTCGATCAACATTTCTTTCGCAATAATAACTATAACCAACGTTTGTAATAAGTTGAAAATACAAATATGTGTTTAAGTTTAGTTATGTGAAAACATCAGAATTATTTAAAAAATTTCCAACAATTTAGAAATGATATTAAAATATAAATAAAATAATTAGCATTTGCCAAATGGCAATCAGAGCATTCAAACTGAGTTTTTGTCAAACATTAATTTCACCACATAATCTCCTATAACAAATCACGAATAATAGCTATATATAACTTGATCGAAGCTACTTACACTTTAAAAACAGGGTAAAGGGTTTCTTTATCAATCAGACGAATGAATTTTGGAATGGCGATGTTGTGTTGTTTAAATTTTAAAATTGGTATGTAATTTTAAAATACAAATGTCGACAAATGTCGATATGTATATCTCAAAATAATTACATTTTTACACTTTGAAATCATTGCGTGTTGAAAATTACTAAAATTAAAATTGATTAGACTAGAAGTTGAACAAATAAAATGAACTCGTTACACAAACGTTATCGATTTACAAATCACGTTTTCCACAGTACAATTAACTACACTATTTCATTTGTATCTGTTTGCCATGTTCATGGATGTCATTGTTATGATCCTGAACTGAACGTAGACGGTCAACAAATGTCTTTAGCCCTATATTAACCATATTAATTCGAAAGTTAAATTTTATGTCTAATTTGTATATATATGAGTAATTAAGTGTCTTTCCAATATATCAGAAGTGTTGGTTCACCGTTCACTTTTGGTTAATTTTTAAACGAGAATATTGATGTTTATAACAAATTCACTTAAAAACTTAAACATGATGCTACTCCACTCAACACCCTATTACTATTTCAATATAGCAAATAAAAATGTGTTTAGCTCATAACTGGCAACGGGTCTGTTTATCTATCCAAAACTATTATGAGCTGATATAAATATTACTTCGGTCTGAAAGACCTAAGTATTACATTCATGAGCTAAAAGTGAAATTCTTACCCCCACTTTTTTGGGCATTTCTCGACGTTTTAGGACCTACTGATTCTAAAAAAGCAAAAAAAAAGTCTGTCTGTCGGCCGTCCGTCCGACCGTCCGGCTGTCACAACCTACGAAATCTAGAAAACCGCTGGACGGATTTCAAAAAATTTTTTTCTAAAAATAGGTTTACTCAATGGAAAGAACCGAAAGGACGATGTGTTCTGTAACTGTACCGGAAGTGTGTCAAAAAATCGTCAAGTGTGTCAAAACAAGGAAATATGCATATTTTTTGCTTAAAAAACTTTCATTTTAAGTGATTACGAGTAGGAACATTGAATTTGGAGAAATCTTGATGGTCGGGATTGGTATGTGAGACCAAAATCTAATTTATTGCATTATAAGTTTGTCAAAAAATGGTGTCAAGTGTATCAAAAGAAAGATTTTTATTTATTTTTTTACCCAATTTTTTGGAGAAAAATTAAATTAATTATTTGTTTGAAATGAAATTTTATTATTATTATTGAGAATTGTGGCACTATCAGTTTGTCAAAAAAATGTTGTCAAGTGTGTCAAAAGAAAGATTTTTATTTATTTTTTTACCCAATTTTTTGGAAAAAAATAAAATTAATCAATTGTTTGAAATGAAATTTTATTATTATTATTGAGAATTATGGCATTATAAGTTTGTCAAAAAAATATTGTCAAGTGTGTCAAAAGAAAGATTTGTATTTACTTTTTTACCCAATTTTTTGGAAAAAAATAAAATTAAAATTTGTATGACATGAAATTTTATTATTATTATAGATAATTATGGCATTATAAGTTTGTCAAAAACATAATGTCCAAGTGTGTCAAAAAATGATTTCATTTATTTTTTTAGCCAATTTTTTGGAAATAAGAATGTAGCTGTTTTTATGACGTAAATGTAATTGAAAATGAAATTGGACATGGAAATTTTTGAATTTGTTATAGTTTTTGAAATATTTTTGGAATTTTGAAAAATGTTTTTATTTTTGATTTTGTAATAATTTTTGCAATATTTTTAGAATTTTGGAAAAAGTTTTAATTTTTGATTTTGTAAGAATTTTTGGAATATTTTTAGAATTTTGAAAAATTTTAAATTTTTGATTTTATTATAATTTTTGGAATTTTGAAAAAATTTTCAATTTTTGATTTTGTAATGATTTTTGCAATATATTTAGAATTTTGGAAAAGTTTGAATTTTTAAGAATTTTGGAATATTATTGGAATATTATTGGAATTTAGAAAAAGTTTAAATATTTGATTTTATTCTAATTTTTGGAATATTTTTTGCTACAGTTTGCTACACTCATATCATCTTTTCACTAAATTTTGTTAATTTATGATCTGTTATAATTTTCCGGCATCGTATTGATGTTTCGTGAACTAGTTTTGTAAAAAATTTCTAAACAGAGATAAAAAAATACTTGTACTTTAACAAAGAGTTATGTTTGATGAACATCGCAGCCCAAAACTAAAAACCATGTCCTCATAAAAGTTTTTTGCCAAAAACCATATCAAAATCCTTAACCCAGACCGAAGTCTTGATATCTCAGAGCTGTGAGATTTCAGCCCCTCCATATTGTATATAGTTAAAATACGCTTTGATTTTGCTTGTACATCAACATAACACAACCAAACAAAAAACTTAACCAACAGATATGTACAGCTATTTCCAAATACGCTGTCAAACCGATAGGCCTGCAATGTTCTATACTGACAGATATATTTTTAAATTTGAAAATATTCGTAAGAGTGACGTGAATAATCCATAACATTAATGTATATAATTTTAATTACAATATACCGTTTTATTCATTTATATTATTTACTGATATACAATTTTTTCCATTTTATTGGTAGTTTCATGATTTCATTCCACTTCTGATGGGAAATCGAATCAAGACGCCGATGATGTGAACCCACCTTTTTCCGATGTTTTTGAAACTTCGGTAATCGTTAGTATAATGCATGGTTTCCAAAATGGCTAAGGCGAAAAAATTAGCCAAATTAAAATGAGAAAGAAAGAAAAAATAACTTAAGAGAGAATGAAAAAGCAACAACTTGTAATTCCGATTTTTTTCTTTTCTGTTGCTTTTTCATTCTCTCCTTAGTTATTTTTTTCTTTCTTTCTCATTTTAATTTGTCTAATTTTTTCGCCTTAGCCATTGTGGAAACAATGCGTAATAAAAAAATTAATATGTATTTTTTATTTTTTCATTAGTTTTGACACAGGGTGGCTCGAAATTTCCTGTGAAATTTAGTGGCAATCATCAAACATTAAAACTAAATTGTGTTTGAACCGGTTATTCGATTTGAGTAAAGTTTTTTTTTGTTCGAAAGGACTTAATGTGGTTTTATAAAAATATTACACTGATAAACAAAATTATGCTTTTAGATGATTTTTTTTAAATTTGAATTATTCAAACACGGCTTTTTCAGAAAATGCCTTTTTGGTTTTTTTTATTATTTTATATTTTAAAGTTTTATTATTTACTCCAAACATACTCAAATTACAGACAAACGTTATAGGTGGGTAAATAACGGGTTTGTCTCATCAACGAAACAAAACGCAAGTCTGTAGTTTTAGTATGTTTTGGGTAAAGGACTAAATCTTTAGAAAACTAAAAAAGAAAAAACAGAGGATTTGGATTTAGCCATCCTTGGAAATTCAGTTTTTGAAAAATTAGATTCAAAAAATTTCATGTAAAATACGTAAAAAATAATCAATGTATCTTTTATTTTAAGCCTTATTTAAAACCTTTTAAACAAATAAGAATTGAATAGAATCGGTAAACTAGATTTTAGTAAATGACACAAAGTACAAAAAATTCAAACTAATACTACAGTCAAATGCCCTTTTCTCAAAAACAAAAAATAACGCATATCTGTAATTTTAGTATGTTTTGAGTAAATAATAAAACTTTAAAATATAAAAAAATGAAAAAACAAAACGGTATTTTTGAAAAAGCCGTGTTTGAATAATTAAAATTAAAAAACATCATCTATAAAAGCATATTTTTTTATCAGTGTAATATTTTTATAAAACCACATTAAGTACCTTTCGAAAAACTTTACTCAAATCGAATAACCCGTTCAAACACAATTTAACTTTAATGTTTGATTGTCACTAAATTTCATAAGAAATTTCGAGCCACCCTGTGTCAAAACTAGTGAAAAAATAAAAAAATGAAAAATACGTATTAATTTTTTTTTATTATACTAACGATTACCGAAGTTTCAAAAACATCGGAGAAGGTCGGGTTCAAATTTCTTCTTTTATCGGCACTTGATTCGATTTTCCATCTTCTGTGATCTATCGATAAAAAACATTCCCAAGTGATTGCGATGGCTCTTTTGTCGGTAATTTTTTTTCCATAAAGGGAGATTTGCAGAAAAACGAATATATAGTAGTGAGATGGCAAAAGGTCCTGGTTGGTAGATGGATTAAACTTCCCATTAAGGGAATTAATTTTGGACTTAAACGAATGTTTATAGATCGCAGGAAGTGGAAAGAAAAAAGGTAGGGCAGTTAGGACATAAGACGAAATCCGAACATTGAAAAAAACTCTTCTACATCATGTTCCTATGAAACAAAACAATAAAATTCAACAAAGAAAATTGTGGTTCATACTAATATAAGTATTTATTTAACAAAGGTAATTAAACTTTTCGTTACTTTAATAAGAAGAAAAAGAAATTTATAATTAATTATAAAGAACTAATCAAAATGAAATTGAATAAAAAAAACTAATTTCTAAAATCTAAGAGACCAAATTTTAATAAATTATTCAAATTTAATTTAATTTATCTATTCGAAATACACTACGAACTAATAATTTCAAAATTAAAAAAAAAAACAAAAAAAGCTAATTAAAGCTTAAAAAAAAACCCGTTACAAGTGATCCACGCTACTCCGTTTGCGTTCCGCAAGCGCTTGTGGAAGAATGTGAGCTGTTGGATTAAACTACGAAATAAAGAAAAAGAAAAGTTAGCAAATGAATAATTTAAATATAGTACTAATAAGTATTTTTAAAATCTATGTTTGTCTATTGAATTACTGATCATCAGTTTGGAATCTCGTTGTCAATCCTTTGGCTTCTATGTATGTCATACTTTCACGATGATTTCTTATGTCCTCAACAGCAAAAGTTTAAATACGATCTTCTTAACTGATAGATTAGCTGCACTTATACTGGATCTTTATTTTAAATTTATTAAAGGCAATTCCTTTACAGTAAAACGTTTCCTTATTTAATTCTTTTACATGAAATCGGCGATGCGAACGTAGAATAGTAGATTCTTGTATGAGCTTAGAATGAAGGCAATTCTTCACGAGGATGAAGTTTCCCGAAACGAGCGTAGCGAGTGGAGGGAATTATCCAAGTGAAGAATTGCCATCATCCTAAGCGAATACAAGATGCTATTTTATCCACGACTGTAAAATATTTCGTTTAATTTCCAGTTTTCATGCAAAAATTTGTATCGCCATATTGAAATAAAAACATCAAAGATAGCGAAAAACAAAACAAGTTTGTTGTTTAATTTGTTAGGGAAATATTTAATAAACTATAGAACTGTTAAAGAATTTTAATCAAATTCACTAGTTGTGGAATGAATATAATTACAATGGAAGACATACGTATGGAAAGCATATATTCTTTAGTAGTCGTGGATAAAATTTATTATTTTAGGACCTTTTCATAACAAAAATTGTTTTAATGAAAAAAAATCAATTTTCTTAAAGTGAAATGAAATCATTAGAAAATACAATAGAATGCAAAGAATCTTGTAGTCCATAAAAATGGGCTACACCTGACAACTTGCATGCCGATCTAGCTCGTCCAGTTGCAAAATTTCATCCTCTTCTCAGAGACAGACCGGTCAGAGCAAGGTAAAATTTGATGTATTTATTTAATATTTTTATACACTGAAAAAAATCTATTATTATATGCGTAAAAAATTACATTAAATCTACGAATTTTGATAATGATTTGGCGCTAATAAACAAATTTATTATTCTTACGAATATAGGACTTTCTGGAGTTTCAAAGTTACCAGTTAATAACTACTATATTTATTAAGTTGACATGAAATTCATTTATGAAAGTGTGTTAAAAATTTTATTAGCCTTTTCATACTTTAAAAAAAAAACTTTCATTAAATTTACAAACTTACAAAATATATACTATTATTCTTTTATAAATGCTGGTTTATAGTATACATTAATGAGTTATCAAACGATAAACAGATGTTCTAAATATGTCGTTTGTGAAATAGATTTCATGTATTATTTGTGAAAAAATTTATAGATATCACGTATAATTTGGTTATAAAATTGCCCAACTAACATTATGCGTAAGAGCTCAAGTTTGGGCCGGATACGTCTTGCCCCATTGGCCATTAGTAATAGTAACATCAAATACATACATATCAGTTAAATACGACATTTATTATTACAAAAATTACAAAATGTCGAATTTTTGGTAATACGTTATTTTTAAAATGTCCGATAAATTCTTTTATAAAAATATTTTAACTTATCTGTAGGCTATATGCAGTTATAACTTAGCGGCTATTATTTACAACAAACAAAATCACCGAAAAAAACACCAACAAATACTCCAAAAAAAACCGTAAAAGTTTCGAAAAAAAAGATATTGTATTTTTTCCGCACATCTTCTGCCCAAAACCCTTCCAACGATATGTGAATGCTCCACTTTTGTTGAGGCAAACTACTTTAAATGGTACCACAAAAGTAGTGTTAGGAATTTATAATATTGTCACGTGTTTTAAGCTTACTTCGAAGTGGACTTACTCTGAATTCGATAAACGGAATTCCCAAATCTCCTTCTGGGTTCGATCGCTGATTAGTAAGCAAAACTACAAGATTTTATTAAGTATTTCACAACTTTTTTGTTTTCCAACAACAGGAAAACAATACAGCAAACAATTTGATCCTATATCTAGAATATTCAGTAGTTTCAATAACTCCAACGGTTGCTTGTAGAAATTTCCTGTATAAACACAGCGTACAAAATAACACAAAATTTCTCTTAAATAACACTTAATACTTTATTTACAATTTAATTAAATTTAAAATAATTTAACATCCACTTAAACTATCGCAGTTTAATTTGAATTATAACTTTACATCATCGGCATCGCACGTAGCCAAATTCAAAACTATATACTCTACAAAAAGTAATTCTTTATATATAGTTCTACTTAATTTCTCGTATATTCTAGGAAAATCTATTCTTTACAAAGAAAGCCCAGAAATCTACGTAATTATTTTCGATATTTTTATTTTATTTGTTGAATTGTTGACCCTTTTTCTTAGAAAACAATGTGACGTTGAAATATTGTTTAAACGTTTGAAATATGTATTGTATATCGGAAATGGAGGTTGAAACAATTTTGTTTTTCATTTGATTGCATTTATGTATAGAATAGTAACAGTATTAATCTTTGGCATATTTGAGTAAATTTTGCTTTAGTAGATTGCTGTCGTTGTTTCAAAGGTTATGAAATTTTTCACATGAATTTAGTATACTATACTTCACATAACACATAAAATGGTTTTTAATGTCTCAATATTTAATGTGATTTTTCTGATGTCCACACTTTATTACCGTATGAAAAAAATGCGTACAGTTGGAGCACATAGTTCCTGGTAAGGACAGCGCGTATTCTATAATTTTTAGCGCATTATGGCACATGGTTTGTTTCAAAATGGTGAAATGTTTCTAACTACTTGTTCTCTATTGGAATTTTTGTTAACACCTTATTTATATTCCTTACCGTTCTTTTGCCGTTCTACAGCTTCCAATTTTCAAAACACCGCGGGACAAATTGTTAAAAATCGGGACTGTCCGCCAAATTAGGGAGGTCTGGTCACCTTATTATAGGCTGTAGGGTGAATGCAAAAACAATGCAGATTGGAATGCAGAACCAATAGTTCATAGTAAACCGGACTAAATAATTATGTTCCAAGCTTCATCCAATTCGATTATCACGTACAGATTTTATTGAGCTTTCAAACAAACAGTTGGTCAACGGGCAACGTTTCATGGATATCCATTTGTAAAGGCTACTACAGTAGGGATAAACAACTAAAAACGTTTTTAACCAGAAGTGATAAACCGGGAGTTGGTACGCAGAAAAATTGGCAACAGCACTAAAACCACATAGCCCAAGTCTCAATAAGGTTGAAAGCCAGACTTAGAAGTTGTTGAAGATTCAAACTTACAAGTATTCGGGAGACTCCCTGGCATTTGGTCCAAGTTTGAAATGAATGCAGATCTTCCATTTTCTTAACCTGGATTTTATACCAGTTTCATGTTGATCTCATACGTTTTTAGGGTTCCGTTTTTTATACGGAACACTATGGGTGAGACTACGATGTGTTCTTGAATTAAAATCGGTTATATTAGAAAACATAAATTCTGATGGGCCTGAAATTTAAGTATAAAACTAACCTGTCTGTCCCCTGAAGATGATGGATACAAAAATAAATAAAGCTATTTCCGTTTGTTTTACGGGGCTGTTATATGTGAAGCCTTTAAGAAAATACTTTTTTTAACGAGTCAAGTAGGGTATCATATGAAGGGACTTGAATTCAGTATCGTTTAAAAATGTTTTTTGAAATTTTTCACTACACAGTTTTTTGAATAAAATTGAATAATAGCGTTTTTCCATGTTTTCTTTCTCTACTTAGTTCCGAACCTATTTAATAAAAAACTTCAAGAGTTTTTGAACATATAACAAAAGTGGTAACTTTTGAACGGAAAATATGACTTCTTTATATTTTTCGTCCAAAAGTTACCACTTTTTCTATATGTTCAAAGACTTTTGAAGTTTTTTTATTAAATAGGCTCGGAACTAAGCAGAGAAAGAAAACATGGAAAAACGCTATTACTCAATTTTATTAAAAAAACTGTGTAGTGAAAAATTCCAAAAAACATTTTTAAACGATACTGAACTCAAGTCCTTTCATATGATACCCTACTTGACTTGACCTTTCATATTGATACCCTACAAGTGGAGTGTCATATGACAGAGCACTTAATTTAAGAAACATTGTCATTTTTTTTAGAATTTTGCAGTGCACGGTTTTTGAATTATTGTCAAAAAATTGCAACAAAAAGTTGGTCCTCCCCTCTGCGTTTCGACATTGATTGACAGAAAAATTTGAAAAACATACTGAGATAGGAAATTTGATAAAGCCTGAACGAAAACTATAGCGAAGTATCACATAATAATTTGTCTGTATCTTGAAGGGGTGAAGGGTGAAAAAATTGTTTCTGATCCCAACGAGTGGGGTCTCATATCAAAGAGCACTTAATTTAAACATTATAATTATTTTTAGAATTTACGGTGCAGTTTTTTGGGGGGTCGGTGCTATCTCTGATCGAAATTGTGTAAGATCGCAGAATTGAGTCAAAAAAAAATTTAAAAACTGAATTCAAAGTCTAAAAAACCAAAGGGGGGACCAAGGTAAAATTGAAAGTTTGATCCTTTATAATTTTTGATAAATAAAAATAAAAAAAAAAAAGTAAAAAAAAAAAACTAAAAAAAAAACCAAAGGGGGGACCAAGGTAAAATTGAAAGTTTGATCCTTTATAACTTTTGACCCCCTCATTTCCGCAAAATTTTTTTTTCATAATTAGGATGCAGAGGACCTAATCTTTCTATTTATCTGAAAAAAACGCAAATCTATTTGGAGGGATAAACTAGGATTGTACCAAATCTCTTTTAAGTTACCCTAAACTGCTGTTAAAAATATTTAACGAGGTGTGACATTTTGTGTATAATTTGGATCAATTTTCAATTGATTTTGCTATTGTAATTTACAAGTAAAAATCATTTTTATGTGCCTATGGTGTAGCAATATAAACACAACTTTATTTAAATTATTTGTCAGTTTGTTGTTGTTCTTCTACTTTTACGGAACCCTCGGCGAGCGAATTTTATTTGCGCTTTGATGATTTTTTTGTTTGAAAGCGTTTGATATAAGTTCTTTTTATATCTTTTATTTTTCTTTTCTTTTTATAAAAATCAAAACAGATTTTAATTGGAATAAATAATTTTTATTGATTTCAATATAGACTATTTTTCTGAACTATTTTAACTTCTTTTTGACAATTTTCATAAATAAAACCATACCTGAAATAAAAGAAAGCCATTATTAATTAAAATCTTTCTACTCTCTGCAACATAAAATTGTATAAAGGCTGAATAATGGGATTGTTTATTTGAAGCTGAAACTACCACATTTCGAAGGTGAATAGTAAATCGAATACTCTAACTCCTAGAATTTTTTGATTATTCTCTAACTCCTAGAATTTTTTGATTATTGGTTAGTTGTTTAAATAGAAATTTGAGGCACGACCCGATAAGCTAGCTCGCCACGTACAGTTTAGTTCCTGCTTATAAAAAAGGTTCACAATCTGCCGTGAAATGGTGTAAATTTTAAATTTGTTTCTACACATCATTTAGGTATTCTTTCTGTAAATAACCCTGCTGATGCTTTTCAATCAAAAAAAGTATTTTTTTAAAAATTATTTTTGACTGTCAGATATTATTTTTTAATTATTTTTGAAACACTTACATCAGTCTTTAATTACACATTGCCGTTTTCAAGTTGAAGAATAAAATATAAAAAATAATACACAAATTAGGTTCACAAGATTATCAGTATGAAAAACTAAAATGAATTAATAATTTAAAAAACAAAAAGACTAGACTAATAAAAACGCTCTATAAAGGCTACGTTGGTTTTTTCGTAAATATTTTTTTCAAGTTTAGCAAGTATTTGTATTCATTGTGTAGAAATTTGGTATCAGTATGTGATATATTTCAACTAAGAAAGTTAGATTTAATCTCATTCCTCAAACTCAGATATTCCACCCTGCATCTACAATTAGGCGAGCAGGTAGAACCACTCGTACCTCTGCTCGTTTCCTTCGTGCTGTAGCAAAATAATTTCTATATCGTCCCATCTTCGATGGCACTAGGAGGGGAGTGTTGTGGCAATAACTTCTCATTTATTTGAAATAATAATAATAAATTATAATAACTCCTGCTTTTTTAAATCAAAGAGAAAAGTTGCCTGGAAAAGCGATGACGGAAAAAACTTTAAAATTATTCATTCATTCGTTTTTTCATTATTATTAATGTTTTTTGTTTTTCCTTATTAACTACAATATTGTTAATTAATGTAAAATCTTTTAATTTACAAATTTTGCTCCATCTTTAATATATATTTATATTAACACACCATTACTGAATATAAAATAAAAGATATTGTGTCTTAAGAAAAAATCAATTTAAATAAATTATAAGTTTGAACATTGGTAAATTTTTCATTTCCTCGTTATTTTGATTTGAATGATTTCCTGAAAAAAAATTTACCAACAGAAGATTAATTAGTGCATTAATTATATTAAACTATTTGACGAATTTAAATAGTGTATCATGTTTAATTATATCTATATAAAAAAACATGATTTCGAAGCGTTGAAGGGAGTTAAAGAAAGTATAGCAACACGTTACACGAACAGTCAAGCAGTTTTAAAATTTATTAAGTGAAGTTAATCAACAAAAAAATCAGATACGATTCGAGACTTTGTAGAAATTTGTTGCTTGAACAAATCAATTTTGAGAGAATTCAATTCAGGCGAGAAGGAAAATTAAGCAATTCGTTATCTATCTCTACCACATCAGAAGAAATCTATTTGATTCCTGGCATAAATTTATCCGACGCAGCTTTTCTTCTAGAGGAAAACAAATCTCATCATCGTACAACGCCACTAGCAGTACCTGGATCATCACTACAATCAACTATGCTACCAAAACTCAAATCATCATCTGGATACCTCCTGCTACCAAACATTACATGCCATCGGTAATTTTAGTTGGATGTGTACAGCCTCAAGGATATCTCTTTTGTTTGATTTCTTTTCTAGATCCAATATTCGTATTTTATCGAATTCAAATCACTTTTTTCGAACATCTCTTTTGTGCTGAAGAATACGATTTTTTAATTGTTGCTTAGTTTGTCCAATATACACTGTTTTTTTACACTTGCAAGGTATTTCGTATATAAGATTTGTTTGGTCGTATTTATTTGTTTTATCTTTAGTTTTGGAAAAAAGCTATTGTAAAGGGTGTTTGTTATTTTATTAACGATTTTTGATATTTTGGTATGTTGTTTTATTATTTTTAGGCATTTATCTGTTAACTTAGGTGTATATGTTACAGACCCAAAAACGTTTTTATTAGCCTAGCCTTTTTGTTTTTTAAATTTTCAATTCATTTTATACTGATAATTTTGTGAACCTAATTTGTGTATTATTTTTTATATTTTATTTTTCAACTTAAAAATGGTAATGTGCCGAAATATTGTTTTTATTACTAAAATAAAAAGAAATAATTAAAGACTGATATAAATGTTTCAAAAATAATTAAAAAAAAATATTGTTACAATTTTGACATAATCATTTTGTCAAGACATTAAATAAAGACAACTTGTATTACGAAATTGTAAGACGTCAGAAAATATTGTCTCTGTTCCTAAAACTAAAACTCAAAAACAATAATATAGGGAGACCATCCCTAGCAAGGGATCCGATGTCCGATGTCAGTATTGAGACATCAGCGTAAAGTAAATGCTAAACATCTAGATTCTAGAGAATATCACATTTTTTGAAGAAGAAGTTGAGAATGCTATAAACAAAACTATTCCATCCAAAGGTATTGGACCCGAAGGAATCTTAGCCATCATGCTAAAACACATTGGACCCAAAGGATTGAACTTTCTCACTACACACTCAACACATCGCTAAATACTCTTCAGATACCAAACATCTGGAAACCAGCCTTATAACAGGCTCATCTTGAATCCTGGAAAACCTGAAGATAAAGATCAATCGTACAGATTGATCGATCAATCTTACAGATCAATCGCCATCCTTTCATCGGTTGCAAAACTGATTGAAGCACTTCTGTTACCCCGATTATCCAGATCTAGCAATTTGGTGCAACACCAACATGGCTTTAGGACAGCACATAGTACAACCACCACTCTTCACAAGATCCAAGATCCAATCAGTGATGGATTAAACCAAAAACAACCCTGTGGCAGAACAATATTAGTTTCACTCGACCTATCAAAAGCATTCGACACAGTGTCGCAGCACTATTAAATGGTATATTTAACACCAATCTGCCAGATTTAATAAAGAGCTGGTTGTGCAACTACCTAAGAGGCCGACAAACATACGTTGAGTTCCGTAAACGCAAATCTAAGATGAGTGTTCAGACAAGGAGTTCCACAAGGTGGAGTTCTCTCACCTTCACTATTCAATCTCTACCTAAGCAGCTTACCTGCACCACCAGAAGAAATACCCATCACGTCATATGCAAACGACTGCACGGTGCTTGCATCAGGAATCTGGAACAAATCACTAATGTTCTGAACCCCTACCTTAACATCCTGAACGAATGGTTTAAAAGTAGAAAACTGAAACTTTCAACCGACTACTTGGGGTCACATTTGATCCACTGCTTGAATCCAATGCTTATGCTCAACAGGTGAACGCGAGATTGAAAAACAGGAACAATGCTTTGAAAGCACTGGCCGGCAGTTCATGGGGCAAAGATAAAGAAACAATCATAACAACGTACAAAGCAATAGGAAGACCTATTTTGAATTACGCTGCACCCATATGGACACCTCAAGTCGCTGACACTCACTGGAATAAGTAACAAGTATGTAACACAAAACGAAGCGTTACGAACAGCAACCAGATGTCATTTGATGGCTCACCAAGAATGTAACATATTGCCGGTCCGTCAACATAATGAAATGCTCACCAAACAATATCTATGGGTCTGTCACAAAGAGCAACATCCCTGCAATGACACCTTATCTACGACCACACCACCTAGAGACATAAGGCGTACTGTGAAATGTTCCTGGATGTCAGAAACAACCAAGTAACAGATTACATAGACGAGCTTACGTATAAAACAGGCTTAAAAACGACTCACACGAAAGTTGCTGAAGACACAATAAAAAACTACGTCCCAAATCGAGTTCTCAAGAGTAAGTCGCCACAAGTCGCTGCGGAATAGGTCAAACTTCTTCGCAGTACCAAATCCATTTTAGCGCAGTTAAGATCCGGCTGGTCACGCATCTTAAATAATTATATGAACAAAATTGACAAGAACATTGTTGACAAGTGTCCCGCATGTGAGGGCACGCAGCATGATGCAGACCACCTATTTAATTGTCCAGAAAAAACAACCAACCTGACGAAGGAAGATTTGTGGTACCGTCCAAGAGCAGTAGCAGAGTTCCTGAATCTGGACATGGAGCCGGAGGAGTAGCACCGCATTGTCGCTACAACAACAACAACATCTGCTACCAAGATGTCGATTTTTCAAATTTTCCCTAAACGATTTGTTCTCTTTTGACGCTTGGAACACATTGCCTATTAAATTCGTTTGTACACTTCATGTTGTTAGCCGTTCGAATGCCATTGAATGATATTGCAACTTTTCTGTTTTCCGTATGTATTAGACAGCCGTTAAATGACTTGCCATAAGTGTTTGATGCCTGCGTTAAAACAAGATTGTTTTAGTGTTTTATTCAATTATCCCATATGATTGCGTTGAATAATTTCTTTTTGTTTGTAGTCATTTCTTGAATCTGCAGGTTGTTTGAATCTGTTTTCCCAAGTTTATCTGGGAAGATAGGTTTAATTTCAGGGTAACTGGTCTGATAACCAGATGGAATGAACAGCTTTTTGGAGTGGATATAATCTGATCATATCGACTCCAAAAAGCTGTTCATAGTGTTGTTTTGTTTCTCACACTGATTTGGTAAGAAGTGATGCGCTAGTAAGTGATAATTCAACAGAAATGGTACTGTTTTAGAAATGATCCGTTTAGGCGATAAATCGTTTAGAATACCGAAATTTGATTGATCGATTTGTTGAGATTTGTCGATTTCTCGTTCCTGATCCTTCAATCATTAACTAAAGTAGAATGCTATATTAAATGGTGAACGTTCGGTCATCCAAAAAATTTCAATCATTGTAGAATAAATATTGTAACTAAAAAATGCATTACAACAAATGCCAGTCTGGCATACAGAATTGTTATTTTAAATGCAATGCCAGCTTTTCCATTATTTTTTACAAATTAATATTTCATTTTTCGACCCAAGGTAGTATATACAAGTAAATAAAAAAACGGTTGGTTAAATTAAAATTTGACCGACAAATCATTTTTTTGTAATTATGTGGAAAATGACCAGTCTTTTGATTGGAAGTGATTGCAACTAACTTTTTAAACTTTCTCTGAACATTAGATGAATTAGTTTCATCCTTCCACTGATACGCAAGATAAAAGAATAATTAAAAAGTAAGTAACAATATATTGCTCCATAAATTTTGAAAAACTTTTTACGTTTTTATAGTTAATAAAATATGTTAGATTAAAATACACACGTAGAAGTAACATATAACAATAATAATGAAATGATCGAGGAAACCGATAGCTAATCAAATGAGGTAAACGATAATGATGTTTTATTGTTTACGCAACTATTTTAATAACTTTACCTAATCTATTTGTTATAATACGTACCAAGAAATATCATCACAACTAATGCAATCATTAGCCACATCCAGCACTTCCAAGCCTTTTTCGAATGATCTTGTAATTTTTCTGCTTCGCTATTCAATGATGTTATATTTTTATCAGATAGCAACGATGATTTGGTGACAGTTTCTGTATCCTTTTTTATAATTTTATTGGCGGTCTCAGTCTGTTCTTTTAAATTTCTCGTCAATGATAACATATCTTCCGCAATTTTTTCCTGTAAATCACTATAATGTTTAAGAGCCTGTCCCATATCATCAGGTTTATTTGTCGAATCACTAGCTGCAATTCGTTTCCTTAAATTAACTTCTAAATCATTTTGACCTATTAAATCTTTCCGCAATTCACTGTGATATTTCGCATTATGATACTGATTGATTTCCCTGAGTGATTGATCCCCCATTTCATACGAATTAATTATTTTAGGCTTGATTTTATTTTTATCTTCAACAACAATTTCATTATAATTCGTTAAGATTTTCAATCCATTACAACGATTAACATATTCTTTAAACGATTTTATATTAGATGGTTCCGTTTCTTCCAATTCTTTGATCATTGTATCTAATGATTTAACATATTTTTTAAGCCTCCAATCTTTATTGTTTTTATCTGCGATTTCTTCACATTGTGCAATTAAGGTTCTAATATTTATTTCTAATTTGGATCCCATCTTAAAATTTTTAGAATAAATTATTGAAATTTACATGTAGCTAATTTTGTGATTAAATTTTTGCTAACGATTTGAAATTGACGTTTACGTGATGACAACAAATCAACAATATGAAGATAATACAGTTTTCAGGCTTAAAGTTGAAACAGGCCTTTTTAAAAACATTTGAACATTTACCGTTATTAAATTTCCTTAACATCTATATAGAGCTATATTTCCAACTATGAAGGTTGCCAGAAGAACACAGGTGCCAGACATCTCATTAATCCCATAAATAATAAATAAAAATTAAATAAAAAATGGAAATGTTTTTACAGTAATATGAAAAACAATTTCGGAGTGACGTGAATTATCCATTTTAATATATGATTTTTTGTAGTTACACTAACACCAAAAATAATTCATTTTAAAAATAAAACAAAATTGATTTGATTTTTAATTTTTATTCTACTACGCGTTTCAATCTGATGCAGATCATCGACAGGTAATATTTTGTAACATGACTAACTGTTTTTACAGTGTAAATGAAATTTTTAAGGCTTTTTTCTTATGGATATAGGATTTTATTTTACACCGATGATACTCTTCAGTAATTCGTTGCTGTCAAATAAGATAAAAATATAAACAAAGTTAAAAATTGTATAATCTCTAAATTATTTACTTTCAAATAAAAGATGACAGCCAGAAATCCGAATACATTGATGTCAATCCCAAATGAGGAGCACTTCGATTTCTTATTTAAACTAGTTTTAATTGGAGATTGTGGCACTGGGAAAACTTGTGTTGTCCAAAGATTTAAAACTGGGAATTTTATTGAAAGTCATGGTAACACAATTGGTGTTGATTTTTCCATCAAAACCATAACGATTGGTGGCAAAAAAATAAAGGTAATGTTTCATTAATTTCGAAAGATTTCTGTACTAAATTTTATTCATTTTGTGGTACAGCTACAAATTTGGGACACAGCTGGCCAGGAAAGATTTCGAACGATTACACAAAGCTACTATCGTTCAGCAAATGGGGTAATTTTAGTCTATGATATTACAAAACGATCGTCTTTTTTAAATATTCAACGATGGATTGATGAGGTACGTCGGTATACTGCATCAAATGTGTTGCTGATATTGGTTGGTAATAAATGTGATTTAGAAGACGAAAGAGAAGTTGAATTTGCGGAAGCTCAAGCAACATGTGAATATTTACCAGAAGTGCTGTTTGTAATAGAAACATCAGCTAAAGAAAATACAAGCATTGAAGATGCCTTCCTCAGACTAGCTTCAGAGTTAAAGGTAAATATAACTTTATTTTGCAAATTTGAATTTCCCTGGTTAAACATTCCAATTGAAACCAATTGAAAAAAATGAATTGGATCAATCGGAATTCTGCATTGGGAATTTTCAATTAATTCCTACTCAAAACATCTATTTCCAATACAATCCTATTCATTCCTGTTAAATATCTCTATTTTAATTTTCAACCGGAATGGATAGGAAATGCATATAAATAGGAATTAATTGGAAATTTCCATTGCAGAATTCCGATTAATCCTATTCATTCCTATTAAATATTTTCCAATTAAATCCTGTTAAATTCATAAGATTGTTTAATTTTTTTCTAAGTTCGTTTTTCCTATTAAATCTCTTGATTTCCGATTGAAATTTAATTGGAAATTTCCATTAGAATCCTACAGAACCTCTTTTCCTGTTGAATCCCATTCATTCCGATTGAATTTTAATTGGTAGATGGAAGTCTTCCTATTAAACCAATTCAATCTGATTTAATCCTATTGAAATTATATTGGATTTAATAGGATTCAATAGGTTTGAATTGGAATGTTTAACCAGGGTTTTCATATTTTTAATATTTCATTTCGTTTGTTATGGAATTCTATTTTCATAGAACCTCTGATATTTTCAATCACAGATTGATTTATCTATTTAAAATAGAAAATCAAAGTTGCTATTTTTCAATCATAATGCAGAAGTTCGATGGTAGAAAAGTAGCACGTGATCAACCAACCAAATCAAATATGAATAAAGTTTTAGAGAATAAAATCTCTAATAAAGTCGCTCAATCGCATTTTTATAAACATTGCATTTAACCATTTTCTCTAAAATTAATTTTAAACTCAAAATGTTAGCTTTCATCACGAACATATTATATTTTATTTATCAGATTTTCTCCTTGAAATAAAAAACGAAAACAATAGCCAGAATATTTCTTACATTTAGTAAAACTTTTATATTACTTCGGTCCGATATGATCTAAAGGAGTTTTTCTTGAAATAGGTATTTATACCAAGGTCATTATTACAACCGGTATGCGAAGTAATCAAGGCCGTAAAGGCAAGCGACGTAATAGCCAGTAACACCTGTTGCGCATACAAGATTTTATGACTGATTCACGATTTTTTTTAATAAGCCAAAAACAGAAAAAAATTTAATTTTCGTCAATATTATTATCCAAAAATGAAAAAATACAAAAGTATCCTAGTATGCCATGAAATATTATATTGTATAACTCGGTCGCCAAACCAAATTCGTTACTGAATCTAATATAATCCGATATTTTAGATTCAGACTCCATAGTCCTTTAAAATGCATAAAAATTACAACCAATGATTTCATTTCCTAGAAATAATTCAAAAATTTGTACGTTTTGTTTCAGTGCCACCATGATTCAATAAACATAAGTGAAGAAAATTATAATGGCAATATAGTTTTAGGAAAAACAAAATCAATTAACTTTAATAATTGTAATTTCTGTAACACGTAAAAAAATTTGTTAGCCGTTATTGTTGTACAAAAAGTAATTTAAAAATTTAGTGCCTTAAAGAAAAGATATTTTAAATGCTGTAGGAATTTATTTTTAATAACTTATCCACTTTTTTTAGTTGTATATGTTTAGCACACTAAATAACAAATACTCATAATTATTTAGACTCAATATCAGACGATATCGTGTTTGGACCTATTCTAACTTTTTAGTAGCGAACTCGCCTTGAAAAACAGACGCATGGATTGAATTTCCCAATGCAGCGTAGCTGCTCTATTACGGGATATTTGAACAGGAAACGGTAATAATTCTGATTATCATTTTACTGCTTTGTTTGGGTAAGCATTTTAGATATTTATTTGATTACCCACCGTTTTGAAGTATTCGGCATACAAATATTTTAGATGCAAAATGATAAACGTAGTTGATTTTTCAAATATACTCTTTATTGGACTCAAGGTGCTTGAACAAACATTTGTCCATGTAAAACTCTCTAATTTCTGATCCAAAAAAGGCTTTGTATGAATTTTGAATCGTAAGAGTTGTTTCAGTTTAATTCTAGATGGCATTCTAATTAGATTAATAATTTGTTGATTAAAATAGTTAACTCAAATAATTAAAAAAAAGCATTCTAATGAGTTATCTCTTGGCGTAACTGAGATTTTTAATACTAATTTCAGTCTTTTAAAAGACAAATATGTACAACCCAGATTTTAAAGATTGACATAGTTATATAGAATTAGAAATAAGTATAAATATCGTCTTACCTTTTATTAGTAGTAAAAAAGTAGTATTAAGGTATAAATTTTAAAAATGATAACAAATTTATATTAAATGGTTTAAATAAAATTAATCAGATTATTTATTGAAAAAACACTGAAAAACAAATTTTTATTGTTATTTTTGTATATAAACAAAATTTTAATATTTTTAAGCTGTTTTTGCTCTTATAGCAGCTCGTTTACTGGTAACTGCTTGGAAACCAGATTTAATACTTGCTACTGAGCATCTAGAACCACATGATTCACATTGCAAAAAGAATAATCTTGTATCCTTTTGTAATATTGTTTCAGGCGACCGACATGTATGACATGTTACATACTCCTTGATGTAACGTCTTAAAACATTCTCAATTTGTTTTGGTTGAAAACGCCCTTTTATAATCAATTGAGAGTTGCCATCCACTGATCCGCTTGTACCCAATTCAGCCAATAAGAAATCTAATAAATGTTTGGGTTGCCTATGTAACGTTTTGCAAATTTCTGTAAAATTCGCAAATGACGTTTTTTTTGTGCCAACCCGTAAAACTTGAGGTGGTCTCATCACAAATTTGGGTTTTCGCCCAGCCGCCATATCTGGATTTTTATCTAAAATTATTTCAAATACTCTTTGGAGTAATTCATCATATGTATAGTCCCGATCAGATCCAGCCCAGGTTGAACTATTTTCATCCACTATATTCATAGAAAAAAATATAAATGAATTATTCAAACGGAATTTATTGGTAGGGTTTCGTATATGATTAAGATTTGTTTGTCATCGTACCAAAATTAGTTGAACTAATTGTGTCCGAATCAGTGAGACATGTATTATCAAGGAAAAAGTACAATTAACATTTGTTTGCAGTTGACAGATTCAATGCTTATAAAAAAAAACTCAATTTACCATTTTCTTTTCCCTCTTCACGATCATCATCTAGTTTGTCGGCCACTAGTTCATCTAAATCTTTCTTCTTCTTTTTCTTCTTCTTAGTTTTAGAAAAATCTAAATCTAGATCAAAATCTTCTTCCGCATTGCCAGGTTCTTCTTGTCCTACATCTGATATTATCTGTTCATCTCTATTAATTTCACTAACCGATGGTGCAGAATTGTCTATTTCATCAAGATTAAATGGTTTTTTTTTCTTTTTCTTCTTTTTGCCGAAACTTTCCAAGTCTAAATTTTCATCCAAATCATCTTCATTTGCTACCAATTTCGAAGCACTTTCAACAGTTTTTTTTGCGGTAGGGGTCGAATCTAATGTAACATCATCTAATTCGGCAGCAAGCGCTGTATCTAAATCAAAAGCAGTTTTCTTTTTCTTCTTTTTCTTTTGAAGTGACGGATCAAAAATCTGCAAAGTTGTGTATGAAGATTAGTTAATTTTATGGTTAAATACATTGTTGAAAACAATATTCTAGGTGTGTCTTAGTAACATATTGAACAATAAATTTCATAAATAAGCTAAAAATCATTTAAAATCCGGATTTTTAATGAATTTTGATTGATATGGAAAATATTTACACGCATGGTATTTTTTATATTTTATATAACTTACCGCATCGTCTTCTGTCATTTTTATTTAGTAAACTAACCGAATATTGAAACAAAGTAATTTAAAACAAGAAATTATTATTGCATCAGATTTAAATATATAAATGGAGAGAACTTTTACCAAAAATACGTCGTGGATCTATCAAGAAATATTGTTTGAACTAAATCCACCACTGGAAGCCGACCATTTTGAAATAAAACCGGAAAACTTACTATAGACCTTTATTCCCGATAAAACTTGACAGTTGTGATCAGCTGATTTGAATTTCATTTGACAGATTACATACAGCAATATAACGATTTTGCTGTATGTATAGGGCTGTATAGGGCGATTTTTCTGTTCCCGTGTTTACCGCAATGGCGCTGCAAAAAGGGGATAAGAGAAAAAATCACAAAAATTTTATATGGAATTCCATACAAAACACAATTTGAATAATTTTAAAAGTTATCTATGAAATTTCTCATTTTACTACAATTAAGTAATTTAAATTTTTTATGAAGTATTATTGACAATATATTAAGCATAATATATAAAATATTTTCTTTTCTTCTGTCCGTAAAACAAATACGAAAATAGGTTAAATTTTTCATACAACTGTGTATGGGAAATTTTGGCAATTTTTATGTTTCTTTTTTGAGCGACTTTCATAGATAATTTTTAAAATTATTCAAGTTGTGTTTTGTATGAAATCCCATATAAAAGTTTTTGAATTTATTCTCTTATCCCCTTTTTGCAGCGCCATTGCGGTAAACACCGGAACAGAAAAATCGCCCTATATTACACATTGCTGTAAGTATATTTTATATTGCTGTATGTTACGTCAGATTACATAAAGTAATGATAATTAGAAATCAGTAATTATGTATTAAAATTTATTGCAAAAATAATAATAATGCACCTATAGTAAAATAAATTAAACACAATACAAAAAAATCTTGATTTGCAAGAAATTAACAATTATTAAAAGTTATCGAAATACAAATCAGCTGATTAAAACTGTCAAGTTTTTTTTTGGAAAATGGGTCTATATTTGACGAATTGAACCATGAAAAAATTAAGTCCGTAAATGACCTATATGTTATTGTTGTAAAATGTCAAATCCACAGTGAAACATAAAAACGTCAATTCAAATTTATTTAAAAATAAAAATGACGGCAGTGGAAGTCACAGAGCATTTACTAGCATTAAAAGTAATGCGATTAACTAGGCCTATGTTAATCAGTTCAAATATAGTATCATCAGAACCGAAAGATTTGCCTCAAAATTTGTTGAACAACGCACTAAAATGCGATCCAACAGCTATAGCTGATGCTGAAACCATTATGACTGGTCGATTTATGTTGTTACCACAAAGTTTTGGAAATATTTATTTAGGAGAAACTTTTTCAAGTTATGTTTGTGTTTATAATTGTACTAGTCATCCAATATCTTCTGTATCGGTTAAAGCTGATTTACAGTCAAACAGTACTAGAATTTCATTACCAATGCATGCAAATAAACCAGCAACTGTAGTTCTTAATCCTGATGATACTTTGGATGACGTCATTCACCACGAAGTAAAGGAAATTGGAACACATATTTTAGTTTGTGAAGTACATTATGTTACTCCTGCTGGATTAAATCAGTCATTCCGGAAATTTTTTAAATTTCAAGTAGTGCAACCTTTAGATGTAAAAACCAAATTTTATAATGCTGAAACGGATGAAGTATTTTTGGAAGCATTGATTAAAAATATAACAGCTGGGCCGATTTGCTTAGAAAAGGTTGAACTTGAAAGTACAGAAAATTATACCGTTCTCTCCCTTAATACTTTGAAATCAGGCGAATCCGTATTCAATTCTAGGACAATGCTACAACCACAAAACAGTTGTCAATTTTTATATTGTGTCAAACCAATTTTATCAATAGCTAATGATCCAAAGTTATTAAAATTGGCAAATAACATCGGTAAATTAGATATTGTGTGGCGATCAAATTTAGGTGAAAGAGGAAGACTGCAAACATCACAACTACAGCGAGGAACAATTGAATACGGTGATTTAAGATTATCCGTTATAGATAGCGTTAATACCGTCAAAATAGGAGATATTTTTAATTTTGTTTGTCGCATTACAAACACAAGCGAACGTTCCATGGATCTACAAATAAGTTTAAAACCAAAATTAAGTTTGAAATCCACTTATACAGGAGGTGGTGAATTCGTTTTAGGACAAATTGAAAATGGAAAATATCGGGATGTTAAATTAACTGTGTGTCCCGTTAAATTAGGGCTTGTCACCATTACAGATTTACAAATTACTGATATGTTTGTGAAACGGACGTATGAGTTTAATGATTTCGTTCATGTTTTTGTGGTTGACGGAGATTATGATGAGCAGGAAGAATTCGAAATGAATAAATATGTTAAAGTTAGCTTAGTATCTCAGTAAAATCAAGGTATTTATTTGTATTTCTTTGTTATAAAATATTATGTTTAGAAATATATTTAATAAATTATAATAAATTTACATTTGCATTTTATTTATTTACAATTTAATTAAATTAAATTCAAATAAACAATCATTTAGTTTGCTAAAATTAATCTCTAATTCCTTAACTTTATATACTAATACATTATTTTTTACTTTCGTATTCACATCATCATCCATAGCATAAACAATTTCAATAATATAATCTATATTGGATATCAATAAAAAAGGGGTTACAAATAGTACGGAGACTTCATTATTTTTTGCGGTAGAAACTGCCTCGGTATGTCTCAGTAGTCCATGGGTTATGTTTCGCAATGTAATCAAAATTTTATTTCCTATTAATGGCACACCAACAACTACACCAGTTATGAAAGCATTTTTATTGATTTTGAATACCGACGCATTTGAATCTAAATTATGAGCGTTAGGGTTTTTAATAACCTTACAGATCCTCCCAAAATTAAACATAATAACTGATTTATAATCCAATTTATATGCTAGCTCTCTATTTTTTTGGATAAAATCACTTTTTATTCTATTTTCAGTGCTAATTGCCTGAAATATTTTAGATATCTCAGAATCTGACAAAATATTAGGATGACTCGAAATTAATTGAGCAAACTCTAATGATGACATACAAGGAAACCGAATAAGTTTTAATGGACCATTTATTATGCTTCTTTGGGATAGATTACTCGCATCAGTGCCATTATTATTACAATATTTTGCTACCCATTTCATTAAACAAATAAAAATATCAGTTTCTTTGGTTCTACAATCAACTGTATCAAATTTTAAAACCTCTTCTAAAGTTTTTATATTGATTGTTAAAAAACTTTCATTGTAAATAATATGAAAATAATTTTGACTAATGAAATTACGAATTTTACTTATTATGACGAAATATTTTTCATTAAAACAAAATTCGTATATCATCAAAACATTGTCAATAGATAGATTATTTAAAAGTTGTTCTTTTAAGTTGAACTGCAATCCATCTATTTTGTATTTAATACCTAGTTTAAGTATTTCCAAATAATTTGTTGACGTAACTTTGCAATTATCGGTGTAAATATATTTTAAAAACTCCATAAAATCATTGTATTTAACGTTGCGTATCGGTATATACTTGCTAATTCCGATTGTGTTGTTAAATTGCTCTGCAAAGTATTCACTTCTCTTGGCTAGTTCAAAACTATGGCTATATATAACTTGATCCTCGATATCAAATTGAATGTCTGACAAAAACTGATTGTTCAGTAGACTTGCTGTAGCTTCTGTAACCGTCATAATTTTAGACATGTAACGTAATTTTTTACTAGATTATACAAACAACTTTAAAAATGAAAAGATGTGACGAAAACTTTTGTCTTTTATAAATTTCGAAATCCTAACTTCAAAATGACAGAAATTATCGAATTACCCCTATTTCACAGCAACAGACCTTTTTCCCGAAAAAAACTTGACATTTGTGATCAGCTGATTTGGATTTCGAAAACTTTAAAAAATTGTTATTTCTTGCAAATCAAGATTGTTTTGCGTTGTCTTTAAGTTGTTTCTTACTATCTTTGAATTATTTTTATTTTTGCAGTAAATTTTAATACATAATTACTGATTTCTAATTATCATTTGACAGATTCCATGCAGCAATACAACGATTTGAAGTTTAAAGAAAAAACTCTATAGAACTTTTAACCAAAAATATCTTGACAGCTGAATCAGCTGATTTGTATTTCGAAAACCCAAAATAATAGAGGGTCTATTTTTTAATTCAACCGGGTCGTGTAGAGCTAACAGATTTACACTGATCGGAGCGAAATTATTCCGAACTTATTTTAATTAGTGTGGAACATTTTTACACGACGCATGTACAGTGTATTTCGTGTTAACAAATAAATAATTAATAATTAATAACAAATAAATAATTTAAATATTAAATAATTGTATACACTTTTTTGATATTAACATAACGTTTAAATCTAGTTTTTAAGTTTAGATTTAGTTTTTGTATTTTTGTTTTATTTTAAGTTAGCCACAACCATACACAGGGTATTTTTGTTTTAGATAACTTTTTTTTTCCCGGCATAGCATTATAAAATATAAAAATAATTATAATAAATAAAATAAATCTTTAAATTGAGAAATCAAAAATGTATAATAAAGCTGTAAAATATTTAATTTTATTGAACTCCTAAATTGTGCTATATGTTTTTAAACTATAATTGTAAATATATATTAAAAGTAAATTGAATTGAATTGAATAAATTAAACATAATAAATAAAACAAAAATTCATATGAAGCTATTTTTTGTTTGTGTTATAATTTACACGATTTACTCGAGCATACCATTCAGAGTAAATTCGACAACACCGTGTATTACATCAATCGAATTAAAAAACGAAGAACGTCAGTGTAAGTTTACTCAGGTTTCATTTAAAAACGCAGTTCACAGACTGAATTTACACTACTTCGAACCGGTTGAATTAAAAAACAAACCCAGGGTTTCGTTCGGAAACACCAAATCGCTTGCTTATTTCTAAAGCCGGGCATTCACATACAACAGAAACAGAATTTCATACAAATTTGACAGATAAAAATTCGGTTTCTGTAAAATTTGTATGGAATTCTGTTTCTGTTTCTATTGTATGTGGTTTCAAGCCTTAAAATAGGCAACTGTCATTCTAAGGAGCGTGGCTATCAGTTCTTCAACAAGAACAAGAATTGGCATTTTGTTTCCGAACGACCCCTGGGTTGCCTAAATATATATATATGAAGTATTAAAATTAATAATTATGTATTAAAACCAAAGAATTAAGACAATAGAGGAAGTGAAATTGATGTTAAAAGTTGAAGTAATTTTTGCACACCAATAAATTGTTACTAACACACTTGCGTTTTAGTAGAGGCGCCGTAAATATTTCTATTGCATTGAATTCCAAATAAGCGTATTTTTGCCCCCAAAATAAATATAAAAAAAAGAGGCGCCATTACATAGAAAAACAACATGAACAAATTTGACAATCTATAACCGAAGCATTCTATTATTGTTTACATTTTTTTCGCTAAAATATTTAAAAAAACTTAAAACTTATTAATCGAAAAGTAAATTATAATATCAATATTAGTTATCTATGATAAGAAATCCCATCATGTATATGTTTTCGGTAATTTTTAAACGTCATTATCACACACTTCATACATAAAATCACTAGTATTTTTTATATTTATTATAAATTCGTCAAAATATCACCACGATAAATATTAAAAACAATTTTATTAAAACCAAAACCAAACTATGCCGTCTTTCACGAATAGAGCGACATAAAAATCTCCCCATTAAAATAAACCATGAGGAATTGCGTGAGGTTGAATCAGTTAGACTTCTTGGAGTGGATATTCAAAATAACCTGAAATGGAATAAACATGTGTTCAACCTCGCTAAATCTGCAATGCAAAAATTAGGATTCTTGAGTCGATGTAAAAAGTACTTCAATCCCGATCAAATTTTGCTAATCTTCAAGTCCTTTATTCGTCCATGTATGGAGTACTGCTGTCATGTGTGGGGAGGTGCTTGTCAGTCAACAATAAAATGTCTAGACTCTGTACAGAGAAAAGCAATACGGTTGATTGGTAATACCGAACTAACGGACCAGCTTGATTCACTCCAGCACAGAAGAAATGTGGCTGAATTATCAATCTACTATAAATATAACTTTAGCGAATTCTCCTCTAAGGAAATTCAAAATATCCTTCCATCGTGTGCGCAGTATAATCGACAAACAAGAGCTGCCGAGTTATCACATCCATTTGTTGTACAAATACCTCGTTGTAGAACTGTGTCCTTTCAGAACGACTATTTTAATAGAGTGGCCAAATTGTGGAACTCAATGCCTCCCTCTGTATTTCCCGATGAATTTTCCCCTCAGGCATTTAAAGAAAATGTGAATAATCATTTAAAACAATTAGTATAGTTATCCCTATATCCCCATTCCTTCCATTTTCCTCATCTCCTTCCTTTATAGTTGACATGGTATCTTCGGATATTCAAAGAGTCTAAATAATGAATATTTCATATTTAGTGTGCTAAACATGTCTAACTAATTAATAAAAAAAAAAAACAAATTAAAACCATGCCAAATGATGTTTACATTGGCTTTAAAGTCGCTCATTTTATATCCTTTGCAATTTTGTAATAAATAAAATTTTATTTGTATGGACACTTGCAATTAAATTTAAGTTTTCTTCAGTTTTTATACTAAACGTCAAAAAATCCTTAACAAAATCTTTAAGATAGAATGAAATGAACTTTACGTTAAGTTAACGTTAAGTTTGCGTTAACGACTATAGATGCTCTAGTGCAGTTTCATACATTTGTACTTTACGTTAAGTTAAAGTTAACGACTATAAATCGGGCATAACAAATTAAATTCTTGTATCTTATTCTTTACAAAAACTTCTCAAATCATTAAGCACTAGTTATAAAATTTCTTAATGGCATTTTGTTTTCTAAACATCTAGCTATATTATATAATTTAAGTAAGACTCTAGAACTACATATCACAATTCTAAAATATATAATAAATATGCACATATACTAAAATTTATTTAAACAGAGGAAATATAATTTATTTTTTTTTCTATAAAAACCGCTCGCTTTCACTTACCTATTTCTTGAACAAAAACCTTGGCGCAACCTTTTCTTAATATATGACAATAAAGCCAACCGCATAGTGACTATAGTTGACCCATAGTAATATTAGTATAAACATTATATTGAAATAACCATTGATTAAATAGCAATCTTAAATGAATCTCAATGAATGTTAAAATTCAGTATGAAAAGAAATTTATTGATAATGTTATTTCATATAGCGTATTCTTTTCGGCTGTACCGAACAAATTTCAGTACAGTTCCAACACCGAATTATTTTTTTTGTATTGAAATTCATTCCAAAAGAATACAAAATTCGATAATTCGGTGTTGGAATTTGTTCGGTACAGCCGAAAAGAATACACTAATAGTCATCGTTATATTGCTATAGTTGCCATTTGCGAGATATTCTTACAGCAAATCATGTCTAATATAAAATTAAGCATACCGTAATAATATAAAGGGGATTTCAAATAGATTACTATACTTCAGGAAAATTGTAGAAAATATGATACTGACTTACACTAAGTTTACACCATAGTAGTTTAATAGAATAATAGCAAATAGCTATTAAACTATTACGGTGTAAACGGATAGAATAATACCTTTTTACTTTGACAGATAGTGATATTTTGCTTTTGATCGATAGTGTAATAGTATATTCAAAAAAATTGTAACGGTCAAAACGTTAAATGTGCCCATAATTATGAAAGTGGTCTAAGTCAAAATTTGCAAAAAAATGAGTTTATCCGTTATATCGCATCAAATTACTTCAAACTAAATTAGTCCAAGGTAATTTGTACGATATTGTCAAAAATGACCCGTTATAGAGTACTTGTTATTTCAACAAAAATGTAATTCATCTAGAGTTAATTATGATAGTAATCTAAGACAAAATTTGAAGAAAAAAAACAAAAAAGTCGAACAAAATGTCAAAAATAATTGCTAAATCGTTATGTTGCAAAGTTTTTATATCGTCGGTCCATAGGCCCATAAAAATGAGCTGTCCCTCCTAAATGTCAAAATTGCTCTTTTTAAAGTGAAAGTTTAATGGTGACAAAATAATGAGTTGGGAAAATAATTAATAAATGACATTAATATTTTGAAGTTTGCTTTTGCGTTAAGTCATTTATACGCCGTTCAATTAATTATGAAAATGGTCTAAGTCAATTCAAACTGTAAAAAGCATATTTCGGAATGAGATTTACACAAAATTTCACATGCATAATAAACTTTCATTATTGAATCTAAGGCCGCAATTAGACTATTGCAGAACTCTGCAATATTTCTGCAATGGTAGTGTGTAAAATATTCATTGCAGAAAAGTTTGGCAATGAACTCATTTTAAAACATTGCAATGGCTCATTGCCTTGTTTTGCAATGAGTTCATTGCTAAACTTTTCTGCAATGAATATTTTACACACGAAAATTGCACGAGTATTGCAGAAATATTGCAGAGTTCTGCACTAGTCTAATTGCGGCTTAACAAAGCCCTAAAACATAATTTTTCAAAATAGAGAAATGTTTTTTAATTTAATCATTTGCAAACCTTTATGCCCGATTTATAGTCGGTAACGTTAACTTTAACTTAACCGTAACTTAAGACAACAAAATTTTGATTTATAGTCGGTAAGAAATTACGTATTCTTTGACGTTTGATTTGATATTAATTTTGGTTTTGTAATCAATTTTATAAATCAATCAATCCTTTAAAAGTGACAAACTTATTTTAAAATCAAAATTTAAAATAATAAAATTCGAAATAAACATTTGATACAAAATTTGAAAATAAAAAAATTTATTTTCATATTAATTTCATGCTAATATTTGGCTTTAAAGTCGTTTTTTTTATATCCTTTGCATTTTTTAATAAATAAAATTTTATTTTTATGGACACTTGCAATTAAATATTAGTTTTCTTCAATTTTATACTAAACGTTAAAAAATCCTTAACAAAATCTTTAATGGTGCTATTACACACAAATTAAATTCAGCTCCCATAATCAATTTTGTAGTTACCATAATCTGAAAAGTTGATGAAAAATATGTTGTATGAGAAAAAAAGGGATAGCATGCGCGAGATGGATATAAAAACTGCAAGAAAAGTTAGCTGATAGCAACTGACTTTTTGAAAAATTATTTGGCTTACTAATTAACTGCTAGAAAATTGTCAGATGATTTCATCTGCAAATTCAACCGGTTTAAAACCGATTATCACATTAATTGATTTTCATATTAAAATCATAATAATAATTATATTATATTAGGTATAAAATGATTAAATACATATTTTCAAGATTTTAGTATCAAAATTTTACGTTTTCTTTACGTATTTTCGATTCACATTTTTTTTTCAAATCTTAGCGCATTTTCTTCTTGTACAAGCTACAACAATTGCTCTATAATGTGTTGTCGCCATTTTGTCATCTCATTTACTTTTACAGTATATAATTTATCTACAATTTATATACCACTAATTTAGATATAATCGATTATATAATATAATATTAATACTTAATAACTAATGATGTTTTTAGAAATTGTTGTTTAAAAATTATTATTGCTCCGTAAAATTATTTTACTTTCTTGCAGTTTTTGATCTTTTCGGCATCTACAGTCAAAAAAAATAAATACTATCATCTGAAAAGTTGATGATAGCAACTGAATTTAATTTGTGTGTAATAGCACCATAAGATAGAATGAAATGAACTTTACGTTAAGTTTGCGTTAACGACTATAAATGCTCTAGTGCATTTTCATACATTTGTACTTTACGTTAAGTTAACGTTAAGTTAAAGTTACCGACTATAAATCGGACATTAAATATCTCAAAACAAGAAATGTATGACTTAAGGCTTGAAACCACATACAACAGAAACAGAAACAGAATTCCATACAAATTTTACAGAAACCGAATTTTTATCTGTCAAATTTGTATGAAATTCTGTTTCTGTTGTATGTCAATGCCCGGCTTTATACTAAGTTTACACCAGTATCTAATAGGTACGTACTATACTTATTAGGTCGACTATGGTCGATGTAAACAGTTATCAAAAAAGTACGTACCAAATATTTGGTAGGATGATTTGCTACGTATCAAATTAGGTACGTAGCAAATAGGAATTATTTTTACGATGTGAACACTAAAATTTGGTATGACATTTAAAATAAAAATAAATCAACTTATTTTATAAATATATATTTGGTTTCATGTGATTTTTTTGCTGAAATTAAAAGTGAAAAATTTTTAGCAAGAATATAGTAACTGTTTACAGTTTTTTATAAAAAATATAAAAATATATAATTGACAATTTCAGGCGATTGTAAAAAATGTGCAACACCAAAATCACTTAAAATTTAGTTTTTATTTTAAATTAATATGTGGCGAATATTCAAATTAAAAATCGTAAATTTTAGATATAGCAGGCGATTTTTGTTCGTTGAAAATCAAAAAAAAACAAAATAGTTTTTCAGTCTTTGTTTTGTTCATTATTGTAAAAAGATTAATTTTATTTTCATGTGTTAGAAATTCCTTTATTTAATTCATGTGACTGAATTGATTTTTCTTGTTTAATAAAAGTTATTCATGTAAAATAATTTAAACAATCTATTTTGCTCACTTAAAATTTTTATCATATGTAATGTAATATAAAATAAAACATTTATAATAAAGTGATATTTCAATTGGATGAAGCTGGCGATTGTAATTCTTCATCTGCTGATAATAACAGTTTAAGTTGCCATCAATTAAGTTCTTTTGGTGCAACTTTATTTTGGTTTTTTTGAAAGAATATTATTGGTTATAAGTATCAAAAATATTTAAAGAAGAATCTCTTATTATTGGATCTCTCAACTTATGGATCAAATGTTTAATTAAGATTTGCTGCAGAAACTTTCATTTCCAATATCAGTGAAGGTTAATTTTAACTATTTATTGATATAGCGTGAATCATTACTAGCTATATTTGGTGACCCCGACGTGATATGTTACCATAACATGACCATCTGCTAACGTTAACCATCTATCTGTTGACAAAACAGGTATGGTCCTTATGGATATAAAAATCAGATTTCATCTAAGTAAGCAGAACCTCCAAATATCTGATATTCAATTAATATCTCCAACGTTACCCATATGTTTTTACAACATGAACATCTTTTGACGTTAACCGTTTATCTGTTGACGAACAGGTATGGTTCTTATGGATATTTAAAACGACATTTTGTCGTTAACCAGATATTTCTTCTCAAAGCGATCTTTTTCTATGGTCCACGTCTCCAAGGTAAACATTGGTCTCAGTCAACTTTGTACTGTCAGACTTTACCAAACTTGTGTTCCCATATGCACTCCTTTGCTTACGCTAAATTTCTGCTTATTCTTGTTTTTAACAGCTACTTTTCGAAAAATGAACTAATATACACGTTTGTACATGCTAGTATTGTCTCAGTCAACTTTGATCTGTCAGACATTCAGCATCACCGACGTTACTTTCTGCTTCTCGTATTTTAAACGAACCAGATATTTCTTCTCAAAGCGATCTTTTTCTATGGTCCACGTCTCCAAGGTAAACATTGGTCTCAGTCAACTTTGTACTGTCAGACTTTACCAAACTTGTGTTCCCATATGCACTCCTTTGCTTACGCTAAATTTCTGCTTATTCTTGTTTTTAACAGCTACTTTTCGAAAAATGAACTAATATACACGTTTGTACATGCTAGTATTGTCTCAGGCAACTCAGCTCTGTCAGACCTATATCTCTACTCGTGTTACCATAACTCCATAATTGTTCGTTTCTTTTTTTTTTTGCAGAACTCTAAATTCGTAAGACCCATAATTTTTTTTCTCCACCAAATGGTATCGATTACTAAACAACACAATCTCTTCTAACACATTAGTTTTTAACTCTCTCCTAACACAATTTCTTCTAACCTTCCTATGATCGAGCATCGACAGATAATACCTTACTTTAGGTCACATCTGAAGATGGCACGACTCAATTTTTGCCACTATTTCTCAGTCGCACAAAATAAACACTGTCTTGTACAGACAACTGTCCACTTACTTCTTCGGACACCTCCAAACTTTCTCTTTTTCGCTACAATACTCAAGCATTCAAAAAACTCTTCCATTCTCCTCTTTCCAACTCTTACTAGCTACTTTTCTTTTATCGTTCCATCTTTGATGGCACTAGGAGGGGAGCGTTGTGGCGAATATTCAAATTAAAAATCGTAAATTTTAGATATAGCAGGCGATTTTTGTTCGTTGAAAATCAAAAAAAACAAAATAGTTTTTCAGTCTTTGTTTTGTTCATTATTGTAAAAAGATTAATTTTATTTTCATGTGTTAGAAATTCCTTTATTTAATTCAGATGACTGAATTGATTTTTCTTGTTTAATAAAAGTTATTCATGTAAAATAATTTAAACAATCTATTTTGCTCACTTAAAATTTTTATCATATGTAATGTAATATAAAATAGAACATTTATAATAAAGTGATATTTCAATTGGATGAAACAGCTGGCGATTGTAATTCTTCACCTGCTGATAATAACAGTTTAAGTTGCCATCAATTAAGTTCTTTTGGTGCAACTTTATTTTGGTTTTTTTTGAAAGAATGTTATTGGTTATAAGTATCAAAAATATTTAAAGAAGAATCTCTTATTATTGGATCTCTCAACTTATGGATCAAATGTTTAATTAAGATTTGCTGCAGAAACTTTCATTTCCAATATCAGTGAAGGTTAATTTTAACTATTTATTGATATAGCGTGAATCATTACTAGCTATAAATATGAGTATTATAATTTTTTGTTGAAATAAAATACTTTTAGATTGATGAGATTTTATATTCAAATTTGAAATACGGTAGCCGTATTCTATCTGTCAATATTATTTTGAGCGTTTATACCATAGATAGAATAATACTATTTTATGGTATAAACCCTCAATGTATCGATAGTTTAATAGCAAAAAACTATTATTCTATTAAACTATCGGTGGTATAAACTTAGTATTAATTAATATATGTAATTAGAAGTCCACTGTTGAATTCATCGGCTTTTCACTGTCGTCTGACAATAGACCTTATGGATGGTGCTATTACACACAAATTAAATTCAGCTCCCATAATCAATTTTGCAGTTACCATAATCTGAAAATTTGATGAAAAATATTTTGTATGAGAAAAAGAGGGATAGCATGCGTGAGATAGATATAAAAACTGCAAGAAAAGTTAGCTGATAGCAACTGACTTTTTGAAAAATTATTTGGTTTACTAATTAACTGCTAGAAAATTGTCAGATGATTTCATCTGCAAATTCAACCGGTTTAAAACCGATTATCACATTAATTGATTTTCATATTAAAATCATAATAATAATTATATTATATTTGGTATAAAATAATTAAATACATATTTTCAAGATTTTAATGTAAAAATATTACGTTTTCTTTACGTATTTTCGATTCACATTTTTTTTTCAAATCTTAGCGCATTTTCTTCTTGTACAAGTATCTTCAATACTAAATAACTAATGATTTTTGTAGAAATTGTTGTTGAAAAATTAATATTACTTCGTCAAGTTATTTGTATTTTCTTGCAGTTTTTGATCTTTTCGCCATCTACAGTCAAAAATAATAAATACTATCATCTGAAAAGTTGATGATAGCAATAGAATTTAATTTGTGTGCAATGGTGCTATTACACACAATTTAAATTCAGTTGCTATCATCAACTTTTCAGATGATAGTATTTATTATTTTTGACTGTAGATGGCGAAAAGATCAAAAACTGCAAGAATATTTACGAGGTAATAATAATTTTTAAACAACAATTTCTAAAAAAATCATTAGTTATTTAGTATTAATATTATATTATGTAATCGATTATATCTAAATTAGTGGTATATAAATTGTAAATAAATTATATACTGTAAAAGTAAATTAAGCGACAAAATGGCGACAACACATTATAGAGCAATTGTTGTAGCTTGTACAAGAAGAAAATGCGCTAAAATTTGAAAAAAAAATGTGAATCGAAAATACGTAAAGAAAACGTAAAATTTTTACATTAAAATCTTGAAAATATGTATTTAATCATTTTATACCTAATATAATATAGTTTTTATTATGATTTTAATATGAAAATCAATTAATGTGATAATCGGTTTTGAACCGGTTGAATTTGCAGATGAAATCATCTGACAATTTTCTAGCAGTTAATTAGTAAACCAAATAATTTTTCAAAAAGTCAGTTGCTATCAGCTAAATTTTCTTGCAGTTTTTATATCTATCTCGCGCATGCTATCCCTCTTTTTCTCATACAAAATATTTGTCATCAACTTTTCAGATTATGGTAACTGCAAAATTGATTATGGGAGCTGAATTTAATTTGTGTGTAATAGCACCATATAGCACCATTACGAATGACATTATTAAATTAATTGAGAAAAGGTTTTTGTTCAAGAAATATGTAAGTAAAAGCGAGCGGTTTTTATAGAAAAAAAAAATAAATTATATTTCCTCTGTTTAAATAAATTTTAATATACGTGCATATTTATTATATATTTTAGAATTGTGATATGTAGTTCTAGAGTCTTACTTAAATTATATAATATAGCTAGATGTTTAGAAAACAAAATGCCATTAAGAAATTTTATAACTAGTGCTTAATGATTTGAGAAGTTTTTGTAAAGAATAAGATACAAGAATTTAATTTGTTATAGTTAAAATGATAGTTTCAAGCTAAAGAAAAACATGGCGCGGCTTTTTTTATAGCCTTTTGGTTGTTTTTGCGACGATTTGACTGTTTTTTGTAAAGTTATAATATAATATGGGAGAATCAAATTATTATTATCCATATAAAATGTTTTCTACAGAGCACTTTACTCTCGATTTTTTATCAATCTAGATGCAATATTTAAAAAAATAAAAGTATCGTTTTTATATAAACAGGTCTCACTCAACTCATGACATGAACAACTCATGAAAAAGTAAAAGAAATATTCGAAAATAAGTCTAAAGCAATGCATTCGAAAATTAATAAAATTATTACATACAACGGAAACACACATATAAAAACTATAGTCTTTGACTAATAATTTTAAAAAATTAACATAACAGTTTTATAAAAGTTCTTGAGGATAGCATAAGAGCTTAAATCGATTGCTATTTACTCTAAATAAATAATAAGCAAAACAACATTGTGCGAAAAAAGATGTGAAATTAAGTGTTTCGCAATTAAACAGTTTTTTTTAAAAATTATTGATTATGTTCAGCCAAGTACCATTGGTGTCTTCCATAAACTTAGTCTATGATATACTGAAAGTTTTAAAATATTTCAGTTTTTACGGTTATATATGACCCCAATCTCGAAATCGGCACATATTTGTCATTTTCGCCTTATCTTACCACATAAATATTCATAAATATATATATTTCAAGATTTTCATTTTTAGTGAGAAAGTCGTTGTGAATAATGGATAATAAACAATCAAGTCCTCACCATAAGGGTTTTGTTCTATTTTTTTAAAGTACGGAACGCTTAAAATAATAATAAAATTTTCTCAAATTCTTTTCTTTATATCTCATCAAGCTTAAAAACACAAAATTTTAAAGCCTACTAAATTATTTTTTAATCTCATCACTTCAAAATAACTACCAACTTTCTAAAATAAAATGAAATAAAAATTAAAATTTATTATCGATATAACATTTGTTGGGTTCTCTCAGATCAAAAATTTACATAACAGACCAAACACATGTTTTCACAACTTCGTTTTCTTAACAAATCAATAATAGGTCTTTTTACTGAAAGCATATTCTAAATATATTCTTTTTTCTAATATCTTTATAATTACCAACTTCCATTTAATATATCAATAAAACATTTGATGGGTTTTCTGGACACATACATAACAAATATTTTTATCGAAAACAACTATACGTTTGCAAACTAATCTGGGTTCGTGTTTAAGTTTTTTAACTGTTGTTAAATATTACCAATATTGAGGGATAATAAATTTCAATACGCATAATTTTGTGTTTTTCAATTCTGTACATTTGGTTGGCTTTTGAAAATTCCCCAAAATGATACTAAATTACTACATATTTCCAATGCTCCCAACGTGGTATAAAAATTTGTAAAAATCATTGAATAAATATAAAGGAAGCATCGCTACGTGTACGTACACAAATGATCAGTGAAGTTTTTTTTTAATGTATTCGTTAGGTTGCCACACTGCCAATCTCATTTCATTTGTTTACGTTGTATTTTAAAACAAACTAAAGTGTTTTTTTTATATTGTACTTAAAATATTGAATTGTAATTCAATTTTATACAAATTAGTATTTAAACTGTTTTTTTCACAACAATTAATTGTGTTTATATAGTTATTTATTCATAAAAATGGCGTACTGCATCAAAACATGTAAAAAAATTGTCAACATTTCAAAGCATTTTGTTGCCAAAATTACATATATCAGATAAGGATATTTTGATACAAAATGTTAAAAAAACAATTTAGTATATATTTTTAATATATTTACAGTAAGTTTGTGTCACAAAATTAATTATTTTCTAATTTAATTTTTATTTAATTTCTCAAATGTAAGGTTGCCCTAATGTCAAAACAATTTTGTTAGACACGCCCATTCACAGGGATTGTATGAATTGGAGATTGGGAATGCTATGAAAAGTGTGTAAAAAATATGAATTTGAATATGATTAAAATTTTAAACGGATTTGATCTAGAATTTTTAATAGTGAAATATATTGTTCAAACATATATAACCATAAGGATTTTCAATTTAACTACGATGTTTACACATTTTATTACTAGTTTATTAGTCGAAGTATGGTTATAAACATAAATTAAAATCGAATTTTTAGACCAATAGACAGTACAAGCTAATTTCGTCAATATTTAGGAACAATCATCTTTTAAAGGTACTTTGGAGTATTTTCAACCTATACCAATTTCGTTATATTCTAAAAATGGTAACTGCTATGTAACGCTATGGCTATTCATGTTTCACCTGAACAAGTAGTGTTGGTCATCTAAGGCCAGAGTGATCTTGTCCTAACACTGCATTTTAAGCCATTAGCGTTTCTCAGAATCTCTGATTGAATTCATTGGTGGGCAGCACATTTCCCGGCTAGATGACAGCCTCTGGGTCGGGGTCTTCCACCATCCAATGCAGAGCTAGAAAGTGCTGCTGAAAACTAGCTTTAAAAGCTACACTGGAAAACTTTAATTTAATTCGAAACCAAAAATGTTGATAAAGTTTTATCAAATTTATTACACATACCATTAACCTGTAAACAAAACCCTGATGAAAAACACCACACTATTTATGTCATCCTATTGTTGATATTCAGTCATCCAGATGATCAGATGTTAAAGATCATCTACTCAACCCACCCATAACCTAAATTGATTTCACTTCTGCTTGAAGGAAATCCCATAATTTCTATGGAGCTGCAAGAGAACTAAATCACGTACATATGATGGCTTTTACCACATCTTTGATTTCACTTCCATTTTCTTTTGAAATGGATTAAAAGCAAGCTCATATCAAACAAAACATTCGAAGCACTATTATTTTTAACACGCTTCTGAAAACAAATAACTATTAACACTTCACTTGAGGAAACCAATCGAATCAAATCAGAAATAAAATTGATTTCTAAGATACTAATATTATATATTTGTTTTTTTACTATATTCTTAGTTTATTTTATTACACACAAAATATAACGGCATGCAAATGTATATACGTATTATAATTATAACGCTGATCAGCTATTTATCAACTTAAAAGTTAAATCATTTTATAATAAAAAAACAATTAAATATCTCAATAAATAATATAAATGACGAATATATAAAGTAATAAATTAATATCTAACCTAATTACAGTAACTTATAAAGAAATTTATGAACATCTAATTTATTTCCTGACTTGAATTTGTTTAAAGTTTATATTTGTTGTATATTTGTTATATATATTTCTTCTAATTTTTAATGGTATTCTTCTCAATCGCCTTTCTTTCGTAGGTCTATTGACCAAAAATAGTGTGACGGGACACACAAATAATAATAATTTACATAAAAAAACTCACCAAGAAGCACTCGGTTTTTTAATGGCTTTTTGATTTGTTGTATTAGCTTGCATAGCTTGTTTGATATGGATATATGTACAAGAATCAATTTTACCACTTACAAATTATTGTTCTTATTTAGTGGGATTTCCTATCCTTCAGATGGATGCAAACCGCGTGTGCTTCTAAAGCAACAAAATTAGAAACAAAAATTTAGGCTATACAAAGAAAATTCACAAGAGATAGGCACAAGTCCTAAATATCTATATTGATTACATACCTTGGCCGAAATTGATGTTCAGGTTAAAAAAAAACACAACAAAACTTTGTGAACGGTGCGGTATCAATTATATTTTATTTTAAATTTATTAAATCACTTTTAAATGCACCGATCTCTATTAACTACACAAGTGATAATGGACAATTAAAGTCATCCGGCTAATTGCAAATATCTACAGGATTTTCGAATTACAAAAAAAATTCGAATTTATGATACCAATCCAAAATAAAATATTCTGTTTTGTGTTTTCTTTAAATTTTTCATTTTTACAATAGATGGATCGTTAAAAGCTTAACATACAGTGCGTGATGTAAAACATGATTAATTAAATCAAAAGAAAAAAATTACAATAATGCAGTGTTTTAGATAAAAATAAATTCTGTAGTAATGCCAATGCTACAGCTAGAAAAAACTGAATACGATAGAGATTTTTGATAAGTTTTTTTTATAGAAGTTAGCTCATAGAAGTTTTGTAGTTAAATAAAAACATTTGCTTACAGAACAGCTTTACAAATCTGTTTTCGTAAAGATGTGTTCATTTGTATTGCTGGTAATGATGTTAGACTGTTGTTAGTGTGATACTGCTATTATTGCTGAATATGATGGCACACAATTTTGCTTTTATGTATTTAATGTTTAAAAATATCGAAAAAAAACTACTAAAATAAAATCAACAAAATATATAACTTATTCATTATCTTTTATTTAAGTAGGAAACAGGTAAAAATACATTTTGAGAGAAATTTTTCCTAAAATAACGATTAGTTTTAACGAGAAATAAATAAAATTTTGAATAAAACCTACTTATTTCAAAGAACAGTTCATGCTGCCACCTAAGTTATCTTTGTGTAACTATATACAAATTATACACGGTACCACCCTACGATTAAATACAAACACCATCAAACGCACCAATACTACAAATTAGACGCTTCACTCAAAAAGTCTAGTTACTCTTCCTTAGATATTTATTCAATGGTAAAAATATTTTAATTTTACTAAAAGCTTGAGAAAGCAAAATTTTGATTTTATAAACTTTCATAAAAAGCATGAATGCTGACTTTCTTTTTACTAATGAGAAACATATAGTTAAATAATACATACTCTTATTGATAACTTTGAATACAGTTGTAGAAAAAATGCAAATTATTCGAAATGAAAATTTTAACCTTTAAAACCTATCCGGTGCACAGTATATATATTAGTAGTGTCTTTCAAAACATGGCGCGCGAGACACTACCGCGTCTCTTGATAATTTAACAACAGGAAAAACAAAACACAAAACATGTTTGGTTTGTGTGAAAAAATTATTATTTGCATATTTCAAATTATGAAAAATAAAAACAAATGATTTAAACATTTTAAAAAATTTTAATTTGGTTAAATAAATTAAAATAATGATGGTTTGGTCTCCAAGTTGTTTAAATTAATTTAATATTAATTTATTTAAAATAAATTTAATAATTTTTCTTTTTATAACTTTTTTAAATAATATTTTGTAACATGTTTCAACCATAAATGGTCATTCTCAAACATTTGAGATTTTTTCGTTTCATTTACATTTACAGTATATAATTTATATACCACTAATTTAGATATAATCGATTATATAATATAATATTAATACTAAATAACTAATGATTTTTTTTAGAAATCGTTGTTTAAAAATTATTATTACCTCATAAAATTATTTTTATTTTCTTGCAGTTTTTGATCTTTTCGCCATCTACAGTCAAAAATAATAAATACTATCATCTGAAAAGTTGATGATAGCAACTGAACAATAGCACCATATAGCACCATTATTACACACAAATTAAATTCAGCCGCCATAATCAATTCTGCAGTTACCATAATCTGAAAAGTTGATGAAAAATATTTTGTATGAGAAAAAGAGGGATAGCATGCGCGAGATAGATATAAAGCCGCTTTTTCAGTTGCTGCAGTGTTTGCGTTCCTTCAATCAGTTTTTTTTTTAAACCAATCATATTTCTTAAAAATTGTGATTTTTTCTGCTGCAGATTTTTCATCAGAGTTGGTTTAATTTTAACTTTTTCTCTGAACAAAAAAAAGAAAGAGATAAGAACATTACAATTTAAAAAGAGAAAATACCGAAACAAAAAAAAATTGTGTATTTGTTGACATCACAAACGTCAAACATCTTGAATTTTGTAATTTGCTTAAACTGCAGAATTTATTGTACTGAATATTTTGTGATTATATAGTTTGTATATGAATATAATATTAATATAAAAACGTGATGTTATGCATAATGTTATTGCTATTACATGTTGTAAATATAAATATGAGCCATTTCAAACACTTGATTATTTTAAAATGCAGATGGCGACAAAATCGTTGTGCAAATTTTTCATCAACTAAAAAATCGAAGGGTAAAAATTACTGAAGGAACGAAAACGTGAACGCACACACTGCAGCAACTGAAAAAGCGGCTTAAAAACTGCAAGAAAAGTTAGCTGATAGCAACTGACTTTTTGAAAAATTATTTGGTTTACCAATTACTGCTAGAAAATCGTCAGATGATTTCATCTGCAAATTCAACCGGTTTAAAACCGATTATCACCTTAATTGATTTTCATATTAAAATCATAATAAAAATTATATTATATTAGGTATAAAATGATTGAATGAATACATATTTTCAAGATTTTAATGTAAAAATTTTACGTTTTCTTTACGTATTTTCGATTCACATTTTTTTTTCAAATCTTAGCGCATTTTCTTATTGTACAAGCTACAACAATTGCTCTATAATGTGGTGTCGCCATTTTGACATTTCATTTGCTTTTACAATTGTTGGCCGTATTTCATAAAACTTTTAAATAAAACTATATTCTCCGATACCATAACGAAAACTGATTTATTTCTTCTTATTTTTTGCTATAAACATTTTGACATTCCATCTTCTTCTAGAAAAATAGAACTTAGCGGATAATATTGATAAATAAAGATCGTTTTTTTTTCATTTAAGTTCCCGGCGCGACATCTCGGAACAAACGCGGTAATTATTATTTAAATTTATTAATAAAATTCATAACAGTTCGGCCTTCCTGACCCATAATCGTCCTCGATTATATTGAATCAATTTACCCGCTAAATCTGTACATGATTAAATTTGTATTTAAGCTTATAAATCTGTATTTTCAAAAGAAATGTATTAAAGTTAATGAAAATGATCTTAACCTACATATATAATATTAATTAAAAGGAACACATTTTTTTGTGTATAAGCGCAAGGTAATTCAGTTCAATCGCACAAATAAAATAAAACAAAACTCTGATGAACTCACAACTTCATCCATGGTTTCATATGTGACGCTTCAATGACACCTGAATACGGAATTTGGGTCAGTTGAAATCCTTCTACGTCTTCGACTAAATATCGATTATTTTGCAATACTTTCTTAATTCTATAAGGGCCTTTAAATTTTGGCACTAACTTTTTCTTGACTCCCGGAGTGTTTACATAATTTGTGATCATAACATATTGTCCTACACTATATATATACGGGGCTTTATGGCGTTTGTCGTAATATAATTTCGAATAAGTCTGCTGTCGTTCAATATTATCTACCGCCTTCTGCCTTATTTCCTCTAGCGTATTTTCATCGTGTTTTTCTAAAACCTCTTTTAAATGATCAATATGTTCTCCCCTCTGCTCAACACCAAATAACAATTTACTTGGACATTCGCCAGTTGTTTGATTTGGGGTATTATTTATTGCATATTCTAATTTGTGTAATATTTGTGACCAATTTGCATGTGGCTCAACCTCTGACAATTTTGCTAACATGGGAGTAATAGACCGATTCACTCTCTCTACTTGACCATTTGCCTGAGGTGAACCTGTAGCAATTTTAATGTGTTTTATATTGGCTTCTACAAGAAATTTACTAAATTCTGTGGATTTCAAACTACTACCCCTATCAGATACAATAATTTTCGGTCGACTATATTCCAAAAAATAAGACTTGAGACATTTTATAGCTTCTTTGGACTTTGTAGTTTTTACTGCGTATAACTTAACGAATTTTGTAAATCCGTCAATTATTAAAAATATGTATTTCTTTTTATCATAAGTAGTTGTTAACGGCCCGAAATGGTCAATATGCAACATTTGAAACGGAATATTCCCTTTTGGTATATTATTTAAAAAACCTTCCACTTTTCCAGTTTTTGCGTTAAAGGCTAAACACTTCAAACAATTTGCAATAAAATCTTTAACTTTTTGTTTCATATTTGGAAACCAATAGGATTTACATAACACAAAGTAGCACTTTTCTACCCCTAAATGGCAGATTTGCTCGTGACAATTTCTGATTACCTGTGTTTCCATTTCTTCTGGAACATAAAATAAAATTTGACCATTTTTTTTCGGTAAACTAAACCGTCTCTCAATTCAAATAAAGAGTGTTCCCTATTGCATAATTCTTCCGAAAATTTTTGTATCTCTGGGTCTCGACCTTGACATATAGACAAATTTTGTTCAAAAGTATTCTCAACCAGTATTAAAATATTGATGTTTCTGCTCAGAGCATCAACATGTCCCATACGATTACCGGAACGGTGTTCGGTTTCGTATTCATAATTTTGCAGCTCTAACGTCCAACGAGCAATTCTAGGATTTACATCCTTTTTGTTCAATGTTAAAACTAAAGAATTGCAATCCGTAACGATTTTAAATTTTTTCCTCATTAGATACATTCTAAAACGTCTCAGGGCATAAATTATTGCTAATGTTTCCAACTCATAGGAATGATAACGACTTTCAGTTGAAGTAGTCTTTTTTGAGAAATAAAAAACTGGGTGAAAACGATTATCACTCTTCCTCTGCATTAATATCGCACCGTAACCATGACTACTTGCATCGCAATGCAGCTCGGTATCGTCGTTTGGGGAATAATTTGCCAATATTGGAGATTCAATAAGTTTTGATTTTAGTATATCGTAAGAATTAATCTCTGCTTCGCCAAATTTAAATTTAGTGTCCTTTCTGACTAAATCATACAAAGGCTTGGCAATTAAAGCGAAGTCCTTAACAAATTTTCTAAAATATGAACATAGTCCTAGAAAACTATGAACATCTTTGGTTGACTTTGGAATCGGAAACTGTGATATGGCTTCTAAATTATTTTTATTCGGTCTAATTCCATCGTTAGAGATTACATAGCCTAAGTACTCTATCTCTTCCCATAAAAACTTACATTTGTCGAGTCGTAATTGTAATGAATTCTTATTTAGAATATCAAGAACCTCTCTTAATATTTGTACATGTTCCTCAATCGTAAAACTTACAATAAGAATATCATCCATATATATTAATATTTTGCCGCTTGTGATTAAATCTTTAAAACATTTGTGTAAATACCTAGAAAACACAGAGGGTGCATTTTTCAGACCGAAAGGCATTTTAGTAAATTCCCACTGTCCTAATGGGAAAGGTAAAACAAAAGAAGTGTACTTAATAGATTCCTCCGCCATGCTAACGTGATAAAACCCATTTCTCAAATCCAGGGTACTAAAATATTTCTTTCCCTCTAATTGGACCAAATGCTCCTCAATGACGGGTAAGGGAAAATTATCCTTCGTCGTAATCTTATTGAGACTCCTAAAATCTACGCATAATCTATGTTCACCATTCTTTTTTTTCACTAAAACAATAGGAGAACAGTACGGTGATACGCTTGGCCTAATCTTTCCTTCTTTGTGCAAATCATCTACAATTTTTGATACTACTTCCCGTTCGCAAAAAGATAAACGTCGTGGCGCACATCTAAATTCAACATCATTTGTTAAAGTTATTTTCATTTCAAACGGTTGTTCTGAATTATCTGTACGCTTTTCATTCTTAAAATAATCTGAAATTAATGAATTTACATTTTGTTTCACCTTATAATCTAAATTTTCATTAATATTTAATTCAAAATTTTCTTCTTCGTCACAATTTATAGCAAAAATATTATTTTCAAAGTTTACAAAAGAATCAGATAAATTATTATTATTTACATAACTAGTTTCGGGTTTTAAAATATTTACATAATGATTCTCAGTATTTTCAAAATTTGATAAATTATGATTAACAATTTCTGACTTGTTAAGTTTTAATTCAAAATTATTTTCCTGGAAAACATTTCCACCTTTTGATAAATATATATTATTTTGATCCATAAACTCTTTACCTAACACAATCTGGCTGCATTGTATTGTTAGGAACTATTAAAAATTTACATAAAATTTTATTGTCCAAAAATTCAATATTAAGGTGTAAGCTATTTAATACAATCAATTTTGAGAAATTAAGACCACTATAATTACTGTTTAAAGTTACTGGATGTGCAGATTCCACAATATGTTTTGGGAAAAACTTTTCTTTAATAAAATTTATATTATATTTAATAATAAATTTATTTATTTTTTTATATAAATTTATATTTATTTATTTATATTTAAACTCATACCTTGACCAGTGTATAATATTTTTGCGACTCCATTTTCCTCTATTCGACTCGATACTGCGTTTGCTGAATTTTGATTCACCAAAATTATATCTGTTTTCCGTTTTGAACAGGTTTGCGAAAAATGTCCCAGTTCCCCACACACATAACAACTGCCTCGTTCCCTTTTAGGTTTCCGACACTCGCTCGAAAAATGATCGACCCGATTACAATTATAACATTTTGTAGTTGATTTCAGATTAACATTAGAATTTCCATGAAAATTATTTTTTGCCACATCTGATTTAATAAAACTTTGCTTCGGCGTTTGATTTTCGTACTTCGACTTTACTTTTACCTTAACAATTTCTGCAAATACTTCTACGAGCTCACTTGTTGTAGCGAATCTTTGTATTCTTGCTTGAATTTCCAAGTTTGAATCCTCCATTCCTTCGATAACATATTCTAGAAGTTCATCATCCGCCATATTTACTTTGTTTGCTAAAATTATTTTTTCGTGAAAATATGTGATGAAATTTTCCCCGTCCCTCCATTTTCGTTCTTCAAATTTTCGCCTGATTGAAATTTTTGTTTGTTTGAGGTTAAAAAACCTATTCAACTGTTCCAAAATTTCAGTTGAACTTAAGGTTATATTAGGTGGTTTTGAATAAAACCATTCGCCTGCCTTCCCCACTAATTTTTTAACCAATGCCAATTTCATTACATTTTCACTAACACAGTATGTGTTTCTAATAACATTGAATTGTGAGGCCCAGTTATCGAATTCACCTTCAGATCCGGAAAAATCTGCAAGCAGATCGCAAACATCTCTTACACCGAGGTTTAACATTTCGGTTTCAACATGTAATTCCGATTTTTTCGAACTTTTTGACTTTAATTTTTCGTTTTCCATCTCCAACCTTTCTAGTCTTATGCGGAGCGCAACCAACTCGTCATTCTCTTTATCTAACCATTCTACTTCGCCTTCAGACATAACTTCCTCGTTATTTGAACACGTGAGTCGATTCACCAAAACATGTTTTACTCCATGTGTTGGTAATTGCGTTTTTGCAATTTTTTCCTCAACTCCTTAACACTTAAATTGTTTACGTTTTCGTCACACATTTTCTTAAAAATTAATATATCTTTTTATTGTAATTATATAATTGTTCACTAAGAATAAAGCTTAAACTTTCCTTTTCTTAAAAATTTTCTAAACACGTGTTTTCATAAAAAGTTTTCTTTCAAAATGTTTCCATAAAACATAATTATATTTTTACATGAGTTTTCACATAACATAACATAAATTTTCACGAAAATCTTCACATAAATTTTCACTAAGTTTTCGCATAAATTTTCAGTAAGAATGGCTTACCACCCCACACCTGATTTTCTGTTGGCCGTATTTCATAAAACTTTTAAATAAAACTATATTCTCCGATACCATAACGAAAACTGATTTATTTCTTCTTATTTTTTGCTACAAACATTTTGACATTCCATCTTCTTCTAGAAAAATAGAACTTAGCGGATAATATTGATAAATAAAGATCGGTTTTTTTTCATTTAAGTTCCCGGCGCGACATCTCGGAACAAACGCGGTAATTATTATTTAAATTTATTAATAAAATTCATAACACAATATCTAATTTATTTACAATTTACATACCACTAATTTAGATATAATCGATTATATAATATAATATTAATACTAAATAACTAATGATTTTTTAAGAAATTGTTGTTTAAAAATTATTATTACTTCGTAAAGTTATTTGTACTTTCTTGCAGTTTTTGATCTTTTCGCCATCTACAGTCAAAAATAATAAATACTATCATCTGAAAAGTTGACGATAGCAACTGAATTTAATTCTAAATTAGTGGTATATAAATTGTAAATAAATTATATACTGTAAAAGTAAATGAAACGACAAAATGGCGACAACACATTATAGAGCAATTGTTGTAGCTTGTACAAGAAGAAATGCGCTAAGATTTGAAAAAAAAGGGAATCGAAAACACGTAAAGAAAACGTAAAATGTTGACATTAAAATCTTGAAAATATGTATTCAATCATTTTATACCTAATATAATATAATTATTATTATGATTTTACAATTTACTTGGACATTCGCCAGTTGTTTGATTTGGGGTATTATTTATTGCATATTCTAATTTGTGTAATATTTGTGACCAATTTGCATGTGGCTCAACCTCTGACAATTTTGCTAACATGGGAGTAATAGACCGATTCACTCTCTCTACTTGACCATTTGCCTGAGGTGAACCTGTAGCAATTTTAATGTGTTTTATATTGGCTTCTACAAGAAATTTACTAAATTCTGTGGATTTCAAACTACTACCCCTATCAGATACAATAATTTTCGGTCGACTATATTCCAAAAAATAAGACTTGAGACATTTTATAGCTTTTTTGGAATTTGTAGTTTTTACTGCGTATAACTTAACGAATTTTGTAAATCCGTCAATTATTAAAAATATGTATTTCTTTTTATCATAAGTAGTTGTTAACGGCCCGAAATGGTCAATATGCAACATTTGAAACGGAATATTCCCTTTTGGTATATTATTTAAAAAACCTTCCACTTTTCCAGTTTTTGCGTTAAAGGCTAAACACTTCAAACAATTTGCAATAAAATCTTTAACTTTTTGTTTCATATTTGGAAACCAATAGGATTTACATAACACAAAGTAGCACTTTTCTACCCCTAAATGGCAGATTTGCTCGTGACAATTTCTAATTACCTGTGTTTCCATTTCTTCTAGAACATAAAATAAAATTTGACCATTTTTTTTTCGGTAAACTAAACCGTCTCTCAATTCAAATAAAGAGTGTTCCCTATTGCATAATTCTTCCGAAAATTTTTGTATCTCTGGGTCTCGACCTTGACATATAGACAAATTTTGTTCAAAAGTATTCTCAACCAGTATTAAAATATTGATGTTTCTGCTCAGAGCATCAACATGTCCCATACGATTACCGGAACGGTGTTCGGTTTCGTATTCATAATTATGCAGCTCTAACGTCCAACGAGCAATTCTAGGATTTACATCCTTTTTATTCAATGTTAAAACTAAAGAATTGCAATCCGTAACGATTTTAAATTTTTTCCCCATTAGATACATTCTAAAACGTCTCAGGGCATAAATTATTGCTAATGTTTCCAACTCATGGGAATGATAACGACTTTCAGTTGAAGTAGTCTTTTTTGAGAAATAAAAAACTGGGTGAAAACGATTATCACTCTTCCTCTGCATTAATATCGCACCGTAACCATGACTACTTGCATCGCAATGCAGCTCGGTATCGTCGTTTGGGGAATAATTTGCCAATATTGGAGATTCAATAAGTTTTGATTTTAGTATATCGTAAGAATTAATCTCTGCTTCGCCAAATTTAAATTTAGTGTCCTTTCTGACTAAATCATACAAAGGCTTGGCAATTAAAGCGAAGTCCTTAACAAATTTTCTAAAATATGAACATAGTCCTAGAAAACTATGAACATCTTTGGTTGACTTTGGAATCGGAAACTGTGATATGGCTTCTAAATTATTTTTATTCGGTCTAATTCCATCGTTAGAGATTACATAGCCTAAGTACTCTATCTCTTCCCATAAAAACTTACATTTGTCGAGTCGTAATTGTAATGAATTCTTATTTAGAATATCAAGAACCTCTCTTAATATTTGTACATGTTCCTCAATCGTAAAACTTACAATAAGAATATCATCCATATATATTAATATTTTGCCGCTTGTGATTAAATCTTTAAAACATTTGTGTAAATACCTAGAAAACACAGAGGGTGCATTTTTCAGACCGAAAGGCATTTTAGTAAATTCCCACTGCCTAATGGGAAAGGTAAAACAAAAGAAGTGTACTTAATAGATTCCTCCGCCATGCTAACGTGATAAAACCCATTTCTCAAATCCAGGGTACTAAAATATTTCTTTCCCTCTAATTGGGCCAAATGATCCTCAATGACGGGTAAGGGAAAATTATCCTTCGTCGTAATCTTATTGAGACTCCTAAAATCTACGCATAATCTATGTTCACCATTCTTTTTTTTCACTAAAACAATAGGAGAACAGTACGGTGATTCGCTTGGCCTAATCTTTCCTTCTTTGTGCAAATCATCTACAATTTTTGATACTACTTCCCGTTCGCAAAAAGATAAACGTCGTGGCGCACATCTAAATTCAACATCATTTGTTAAAGTTATTTTCATTTCAAACGGTTGTTCTGAATTATCTGTACGCTTTTCATTCTTAAAATAATCTGAAATTAATGAATTTACATTTTGTTTCACCTTATAATCTAAATTTTCATTAATATTTAATTCAAAATTTTCTTCTTCGTCACAATTTATAGCAAAAATATTATTTTCAAAGTTTACAAAAGAATCAGATAAATTATTATTATTTACATAACTAGTTTCGGGTTTTAAAATATTTACATAATGATTCTCAGTATTTTCAAAATTTGATAAATTATGATTAACAATTTCTGACTTGTTAAGTTTTAATTCAAAATTATTTTCCTGGAAAACATTTCCACCTTTTGATAAATATATATTATTTTGATCCATAAACTCTTTACCTAAAACACAATCTGGCTGCATTGTATTGTTAGGAACTATTAAAAATTTACATAAAATTTTATTGTCCAAAAATTCAATATTAAGGTGTAAGCTATTTAATACAATCAATTTTGAGAAATTAAGACCACTATAATTACTGTTTAAAGTTACTGGATGTGCAGATTCCACAATATGTTTTGGGAAAAACTTTTCTTTAATAAAATTTATAGGGCTGCCCGTATCCAAAAATACATTAATTGAAAAATTTAAACTCATACCTTGACCAGTGTATAATATTTTTGCGACTCCATTTTCCTCTATTCGACTCGATACTGCGTTTGCTGAATTTTGATTCACCAAAATTATATCTGTTTTCCGTTTTGAACAGGTTTGCGAAAAATGTCCCAGTTCCCCGCACACATAACAACTGCCTCGTTCCCTTTTAGGTTTCCGACACTCGCTCGAAAAATGATCGACCCGATTACAATTATAACATTTTGTAGTTGATTTCAGATTAACATTAGAATTTCCATGAAAATTATTTTTTGCCACATCTGATTTAATAAAACTTTGCTTCGGCGTTTGATTTTCGTACTTCGACTTTACTTTTACCTTAACAATTTCTGCAAATGCTTCTACGAGCTCACTTGTTGTAGCGAATCTTTGTATTCTTGCTTGAATTTCCAAGTTTGAATCCTCCATTCCTTCGATAACATATTCTAGAAGTTCATCATCCGCCATATTTACTTTGTTTGCTAAAATTATTTTTTCGTGAAAATATGTGATGAAATTTTCCCCGTCCCTCCATTTTCGTTCTTCAAATTTTCGCCTGATTGAAATTTTTGTTTGTTTGAGGTTAAAAAACCTATTCAACTGTTCCAAAATTTCAGTTGAACTTAAGGTTATATTAGGTGGTTTTGAATAAAACCATTCGCCTGCCTTCCCCACTAATTTTTTAACCAATGCCAATTTCATTACATTTTCACTAACACAGTATGTGTTTCTAATAACATTGAATTGTGAGGCCCAGTTATCGAATTCACCTTCAGATCCGGAAAAATCTGCAAGCAGATCGCACTCTTACACCGAGGTTTAACATTTCGGTTTCAACATGTAATTCCGATTTTTTCGAACTTTTTGACTTTAATTTTTCGTTTTCCATCTCCAACCTTTCTAGTCTTATGCGGAGCGCAACCAACTCGTCATTCTCTCTATCTAACCATTCTACTCCGCCTTCAGACATAACTTCCTCGTTATTTGAACACGTGAGTCGATTCACCAAAACATGTTTTACTCCATGTGTTGGTAATTTGCGTTTTTGCAATTTTTTCCTCAACGCGTATAATTGGTGAGATTGTTCTTTATTAAAAAATTATTTGGTATTTTGTGTTTACTATTGCCAAGCGGTAGGCAGGTAAAATTTTACCTTTTATTGCTTTGATGTAATAAATTTATTTATTACTTTAAACTTTAAAGCATAAATTTGCTTTATATTGCTTGGCAACAAAAAATTTTGTTTTAGTTGTTAATGATTTTTTTGGATTGATTGAGATTTTTTTTGTGAAGTTTTTTGACATGATCTAGCTCCTCCTACCTCGGACTTATCTTAGGAGTTGGAAAATATAAGTTAGTTGATTATGAAATGTCTTTTTTTTGACAAAAGTTAGGAATTTCGAATTTAACCCTTTATTTGTACTCTTCAATTTTGTTAGTGTCTTTTGTGTCCTCATTTTATTTTTTTGCTTTTCTTTTATCGTGCTACTGTTGCATGAAATCTGCTATCGTGTTTTTGTGACAGAGATACCCAGTTTCGTTTGTACTGTTTAGTGTTGAAATTTAGGCCTGGCCGAATTTCAGTAGCTATACCTGCAATGTCAAAGGGTAAGTCTTTGTCTCAACAAAATAGACGCAGAGTGAACCAACAGCTTAGCATTGACTTCACGAACATAAGAGGTCTCAATTCGAATCTAAACGTGGTTCATCATTACATCGAAAAAAATAAACCTGACATATTGTTTCTTACCGAAACAATTGTTAGTGGCAAAGCATCGAAATTGGATCCCGATAAATACCGGTTACCTAGTTACGAATTGGAACATTCCTTTTATAACAAGCATGGTGTCTGTGTATTTGTTCGAGATTCACTTTCATGTATGAGAATTAAGGCCTACGAGTTGAACTCTAAGCACCATAATTCTATAGCACTTAAGATCTCAGGTGTTAATGAAACTATGTTTATAATAGGATTATACAGATCCCCAAATTCTCCCCCAGGATGTCCCTTTTTTGATCAAATATCGGCTAATCTAGACAAGATTACCACGGACTACCCCAAAGCAAGACTGGCCATTCTCCGAGACTTTAATATTCATAATAAAGAATGGCTTAAGTATTCATCGCGCACTGACGACGTAGGAAGACAAGCTGAACTGATACTCGCCGATTATCACGGTTTGACGCAAATGATAGCGTGTCCCACTAGAATCGCAGACAATTCACATCATAACAATAATTTGCTGGATTTGTTTTTGACAAACGAACCAGATACTACGAAGACAAAAGTTGAACAACCCCTCGGAACATCGGACCATTTACTAATATCAGCAATAGTGCAATTTACGTCGCCGACACAAATTAAAGCAAATCCTCGTCGCGTTTGGAACTACAAACGCGCCAACTGGGAGGGACTGAGAAGCTTTTATGATGAAACACCTTGGAAAACTATTTGTTGTGTTGATCAAGATCCTAGCACGTCAGCAATAAGAATGTCTGAAATCATAAAAGACGGAATGCGGCGGTTTATTCCAAATCGATTAATCACTCCTAAAACTGAGCCTTGGTTCACGCGGGATGTTGATGAAGCAGTGAGGAATAAACGCAAAGCATTTAAGACGTATAACGCTAATAAAACACCTGAAACCCATAGCGCCTATAAGAAAGCCAGAAATATTAGTAAATTCAAAATAGACTTGGACAAAGAAGCGTTTATCCAGAAGAAAGCAAAGAAATTCGCCGAGCACCCATCTGGCTCACGTAGTTTCTTTCAGGCAGTTAAATCAGTACAGAGCAATTTTACTCGATCCTCTATTCCAACCTTAGTTCTGAATGACATTCCCGTGAGCGACTCGAAAGAGAAAGCGGATCTTTTGGGTCGTATTTTCGCAGAAAACTCAAACATAGTTGAACCTCCCCATTCTCCTACACTCATTCAACCAGTTGTAACGAAAATGAAACCAATTATTTTTCGTTGCAATATTGTACGGAAAATGCTTCTTTCTATCAATATCAACAAATCTGCTGGCCCCGACGGTATTCCACCCCTCATTCTTAAAAACTTTGCTAGGCAACTAGCTCCAATTTTAACAAAAATTTTCTATTTATCTTATAAAACCGGAATATTTCCCGATTCTTGGAAGCTGGCCAGCGTTCAACCCATATCAAAGAAAGGCAGTAAGATAGATCCTAACAATTATAGACCAATTGCAATTCTGTCGGTTTTAGCTAAAATATTTGAAAAATATGTTAACTACAATTTGATAGATTATTTGGAAATGTCGCGAATTATTGATGATAAGCAGTATGGTTTTCGTAGAAGTCATGCAACAGGTGATCTGTTAGCCTACGTATCCCATCTCTGGAACAAATCGCTGGAAAACCACGGTGAAACATTCAGTATTTCACTTGACATTTCTAAAGCATTTGATAAAGTGTGGCATAAAAATCTTATAGCTAAATTAAAATCTTATGGCATAGACCATCTTACTGTCTCATGGATTCATAGTTTTCTTACAGGTCGCCAATTTCATGTTAATTTAGATGGTATCACATCCAATATTTTCACAACCAATGCTGGGGTTCCCCAAGGTTCTGCACTCTCACCAACCTTGTTTCTTCTATACATTAATGACTTACTTATTTCCACAGTTCACCCAATCCATAGTTTTGCTGATGACAGCACATTGCATGCATCACATGCATCTCCTAAATTTCGATCTCATACTGCAGTTACCACCGATAGAGAGCTGCTAATTGATTCTATCAACAAAGATCTGGAGCGTATAATGGAATGGGGTGATCGTAATCTTGTTTCATTTAATCCAACCAAAACAAAACTATGCCGTCTTTCACGAATAGAGCGAGATAAAAATTTCCCTATTAAGATAAACCACGAGGAATTGCGTGAGGTTGAATCAGTTAGACTTCTTGGAGTGGATATTCAAAATAACCTGAAATGGAATAAACATGTGTTCAACCTCGCTAAATCTGCAATGCAAAAATTAGGATTCTTGAGTCGATGTAAAAAGTATTTCAATCCCGAGCAAATTTTGCTAATCTTCAAGTCCTTTATTCGACCATGTATGGAGTACTGCTGTCATGTTTGGGGAGGTGCTTGTCAGTCAACAATAAAATGTCTAGACTCTGTACAGAGAAAAGCAATACGGTTGATTGGTAATACCGAACTAACGGATCAGCTTGATTCACTCCAGCACAGAAGAAATGTGGCTGAATTGTCAATCTACTATAAATATAACTTTAGCAAATTCTCTTCTAAGGAAATTCAAAATATCCTTCCATCATGTGCGCAGTATAGTCGACAAACAAGAGCTGCCGAGTCATCCCATCCATTTGTTGTACAAATACCTCGTTGCAGAACCGTGTCCTTTCAGAATGACTATTTTAATAGAGTGGCCAAATTGTGGAACTCAATGCCTTCCTCTGTATTTCCCGATGAATTTTCCCCTCAGGCATTTAAAGAAAATGTCCATCATCATTTAAAAAAATTAGTATAGTTATCCCTATATCCCCATTCCTTCCATTTTCCTCATCTCCTTTCTTTATAGTTGACATGGTATCTTCGGATATTCAAAGAGTCTAAATAATGAATATTTCATATTTAGTGTGCTAAACATGTCTAACTAATTAATAAAAAAAAAAAAAAAAAAAAAACTCCTTAACACTTAAATTGTTTACGTTTTCGTCACACATTTTCTTAAAAATTAATATATCTTTTTATTGTAATTATATAATTGTTCACTAAGAATAAAGCTTAAACTTTCCTTTTCTTAAAAATTTTCTAAACACGTGTTTTCATAAAAAGTTTTCTTTCAAAATGTTTCCATAAAACATAATTATATTTTTACATGAGTTTTCACATAACATAACATAAATTTTCACGTAAATCTTCACATAAATTTTCACATAAATTTTCACTAAGTTTTCGCATAAATTTTCAGTAAGAATGGCTTACCACCCCACACCTGATTTTCTGTTGGCCGTATTTCATAAAACTTTTAAATAAAACTATATTCTCCGATACCATAACGAAAACTGATTTATTTCTTCTTATTTTTTGCTACAAACATTTTGACATTCCATCTTCTTCTAGAAAAATAGAACTTAGCGGATAATATTGATAAATAAAGATCGGTTTTTTTTCATTTAAGTTCCCGGCGCGACATCTCGGAACAAACGCGGTAATTATTATTTAAATTTATTAATAAAATTCATAACACAATATATAATTTATTTACAATTTACATACCACTAATTTAGATATAATCGATTATATAATATAATATTAATACTAAATAACTAATGATTTTTTAAGAAATTGTTGTTTAAAAATTATTATTACTTCGTAAAGTTATTTGTACTTTCTTGCAGTTTTTGATCTTTTCGCCATCTACAGTCAAAAATAATAAATACTATCATCTGAAAAGTTGACGATAGCAACTGAATTTAATTCTAAATTAGTGGTATATAAATTGTAAATAAATTGTACTACATCTTGAATGTAGATACTAACTTCCAAATAAAACTTTAATGAAAAACAATCATAAAACTAAGAAACAATAAACACAATAATAAATCATTACTCATGATAGTAAAAGCCAAATACATTTCACACATGACGTAGAAACTAAATTAAAAAACATAAATCGTTTTTTATTATTTTTATAACTGACCATAACAAATGTAAAACATATAAACGAAATAATAATATGGGTCAGATTCGATTTCAGAAAGTGTGTGAAGAAAATATAATACTAAAAGTTATCATGTTACACTTTTAATTGTTTTATATTCTTTTAATAATTATTCCTTTTGATGAATAAACAAATTTTCATATACAAATATTTTTAAGTATTTTAGTAAATAAGAATCGATAAATTTTATTGAATTTGGTGGGAGAATAGATTTATAGTAAATAAAGAAATTGTTTTTATTTTGTAATTGGGGAAATGATTTATGTAAAATATTTTAGGTATATATAGAACGATTTTTTGGAATAAAAGTTAGATCTGATTTTGAATTTAAACATTGTTTTATTTTAAAATTATTTCTCATCACTGACGTCACCGAGTAGCCTCAGCTAAAGGGACTAACAGTAAAAGACAAAACCGACTAATTAAATTTGTTAAAGGTTTGTCAATTACTGGGACAGTTCTCTACTGTAAACGAACGCTGACTCAATTAACATCTATTGATATCTGTGGGAAAATAACAAACCAAAGATTTTCCTGCCAACATATAAGGAGAGAAAGTTATAGATCGATGAATCACAATTTCGAGCATGACTTTGAGTCCTATTTAAAGAATCTACATGAGGGCTTCGATGATGAAGTTAAAAAAGAAATACATCATATGGCGACCAAAACCAACGCGGACGTGGAACGAATAAGAGAAGAATACCAATTAGAGGCCAGAAAGAAGAAACCGATTTCATTAGCCGATTATAGGAAGAAAAATTTAGTTAATCAGAATAAACAGAAAATAAATAAACAAGCACCGGTCATAGAGTTCAAGAGAGATAGAGGGGGTGAAGGAGCAAGATTAGCTCGTGATTTGAAGAATTACCATCTCTTGGCAAATTTAGAAACGACGACTGAAGCACAGAGGAAATTATTTTTAGAAGAAGCGGCTAAAATAAAAAGCAGAAGATCCTTTTTAAAGAGAGAAAGGAAGATAAGGAGCAAAAATAAAAAAAAATTGTCATTAGAATAAGATCTGTATATTTTTATATAAGTTCATTTTTTTTTTAATAAAAATTAATTAATTAAACAAATAAAAATTTTATAGTATAAACCTAATTTTAGAAATTCAATAAAATTTTCATTACATTTTTTTTTTTCACTAAAACGAGAATAATTTCTTATTTGATATTTACGGTTTGTAATTAATTAAAAAATGGGTAACAATAGTCAAAAACCCGAGGAAAAAGAAATCATAGTCACGAACGGTGCCGGGTCCGCGACTAACATAACTGGCAATACAGTTAGTGAAAAAATAAATAAATATGAAATTATTGCCGTCACCACTCTTATAGTGATAATAATTATTTTTATAATATATAGGTTAAAAATGTACTTATTGAATAATATTAAGAAACAAGTAAATAAAAGTGTTGTTGTTTAACACATATAATAATTTTATTTTTCTATAGAGAAAATATATAACTGAGTATGCAAAATAAATTTTAAAATAATAATTTTGTTGTTTTGTTTGAAAACATTTTTTTTTATGAATAATTTTGTTGAGAAATAATTTTTGTTGATAGATAGTTTTTTGTTGGTGGAAAATATTTTTTGGGAAGATAGTTTTAGTTGATGGAATCAGTGCAAAAAGCAAAAGAGATAATCAATGAATTTGAGAGATTATACTCTAATTTTACAAAGAACCCAAATAGAACTTACACGCATGAGCATATCCTTAATCTTTGTACGAGAGTAAGTACACTCAAACAAGAATACAAAGAGCTATCAAAGACTTTCATTACAGTACTTGATTCAAAAACCCTTGATAAACTTCAAGGAAAATTTAAATCTGCTTATCAAGAACTCAAGAAAAAATTAGCTACTTTTTCTGAGGACTTATTAGAGAGCTCACTTCAAGATACTGAGGAAATATCAAATTTAGAAAAGACAGAAGAGATACCAAGAACAGAAATGGCATCCTTCGATATTGAGAAAACATTGAAAATAATACCGACTTTCGATGGAAAATCTAATGATCTTCCAATATTTTTAAATTTGATACAACATCTGAGCAGTACGCTGAAAAATGATGAAGAAAAAACTAAACTGATAGCATTCATCTGGGATACCAGATTAACCTTGAACGCGAAAACGAAATTAGTTTCGATTAAAAAACCCAATAGCATTGAAGAACTTAAATTAATATTTAATAAGATTTTCAAAAAACGGACGACTTGTTTGAATATTCAAACACAAATTACTCAAGCGCGTCAAAATAATTTATCTGCCGAATCTTTTGGGAACAAAATTGAAGGTATGATAACTGAACTCAATGCATTACAGATATCAGAGCAAGGTGATAAACATGCTGATATCATCACTAAATTAAATGAACAAACGGGACTAAACGCTTTCAAGACTGGTTTAAATGAACCAATTAAAAACATGGTATATGCCGCGAGACTTAATTCACTTCAGGAAGCGATCCAATATGCTGCCGAAGTAGATGAGCAATCGAACACAGCACGAATGCTACATTTTAATGCACGGAACTATAGAAATGACTATAGAAATCAAGCCAACAACTATCAACATAAAAAAAATTTTAATCGATCTTATCAGAAGAATAAGAATCGAAATAATTATAATAATTATAATAATAGTAATAATAATAGAAATTTTAATAATAATGCATACGGTTACAATGGAAATAATTCCAGTAACAATAAGAATTTTAGTAATGGATATTATTCCAATAACAATAATAATAATAATTTGAATAAAAGATTTAATGATGATAAAAATAGAAATTTTAATAAGAATGGAAATAATAACAATAATTATAATAATAGTAGAAGAGTAAATTTAGCTCAAGCGGAAAACTGGGAAGGAGTCACCGAGAACCAGTTATCGAGCGACTCCCCAATAGTAGGTTCATAAAAATATATTATTTAAATCCTAGCACAAATACTAACTTCGTAAAAATTCATACAAGTATAACGGATGGTTTCAGAACATTTCTGATAGATACAGGAGCAGATATATCTCTCCTGAAGATAAATAAAATTAGTAAAAGCATCAATGTTAATGATGATAGATGTAGAATTAAAGGGGTAACTAGTGAAGAAACGTTCTCACTAGGAACGACGAGAGCAATCTTAAAATTAGAGAATGATGATGTAGAACAAGAATTTCATCTGATTGATGAAAATTTTCCAATTGAGGAATATTAGGTAGGGATTTCCTACATAAGAACTACTGCAAGATAGACTACGATACATACACTCTATCTGCATACGTGAATAATGAAGAAAATAAATTACCAATGCTTACAAAATTAGATAAAGAAGAGGGGTTCACTGTACCAGCACGTTCACAAGTGATTAGGAGGGTACAAATAAGAAGGACAGAGGACATCGTAGTGTTGAATCATGAGATAGAAGAAGGAGTGTATATAGCAAATACAATTGTTCCAGCCGAAGGTATAGCACATATCAAAATTTTGAATACGAAAGAGTATGATGTGACTATAAGAAGATTAACTCCAAAAGTTCAACCATTAAAGAATTACCACATTTTACGGATGTCCAAGAACAAAGGCAAGTTATCAGCGGAGCAACGTTATAACAAAATACTAAAAGAATTGGATTTAGAAGGTTTAGAAGAACAAGCGCGAAACTCAATCAAGGAAATATGCAAAGAATTTTCAGACATATTTCACTTAGAGGATGAACAACTAACAGCAAATAATTTCTATAAACAAAACATACCATTAGCAGATAATAATCCGGTATATATAAAGAACTATAGTTTACCACAAGCACATATGGATGAAATAAATAAGCAAGTTGACAAGTTACTTAAAGAGGACGTGGTAGAACCATCAGTTAGTCCTTACAATTCACCGTTACTAATTGTACCAAAGCAAAACGGAACCGAGGACAAGTGGAGATTGGTGGTAGATTTCAGACAACTGAATAAGAAGATCGTCGATGACAAATTTCCATTAAAAAGATTGGACGATATCCTAGACAATCTTGGAAGGGCGAAATATTTTTCAACGCTAGACTTAACGAGTTCCTTTCACCAGATCGAACTTGAAGAGGAATCAAGACCGTTAACGTCATTTTCAACTAACAAAGGACATTATCACTTTAAGAGGTTACCATTTGGATTAAAAATATCAACCAACAGCTTCCAAAGAATGCTTACTATAGCTCTAGCTGGTCTAGAAACAGAAGCATTTCTCTACGTTGACGACATCATAATATTCGGATGTAGTTTGAAACATCACAATACGAACTTAATCAAAACTTTCAATAGATTAAGGGAGTATAATCTTAAACTAAATCCGAAGAAATGCAACTTTTTGAAAACTGAAGTAACATATCTAGGTCATTTAATAACAAATGAAGGAGTAAGAACAGATCCTAGAAAATATGATGTGATAAAGAACTACCCAACACCAATTAACGCCGACGAAACAAAAAGATTTACTGCATTTTGCAATTACTACCGCAGATTTATACCAAACTTTGCAGAAATAGCGAAACCACTAAACAACTTAGGAAAGAAGAATGTAACTTTTGAATGGACGAACGAATGCAAACAAGCATTCTCAACGCTTAAAGAAAAATTAATTAATCCACCAATTCTAAAATACCCAAACTTCGAAGAAAAATTTATAGTGACGACTGATGCATCGAATTATGCATTAGGGGCTGTACTTTCACAAGGTGAAATTGGAAAAGATTTACCAATATCTTACGCAAGTAAATCATTGAATAAGCATGAAATAAACAAACCGGTAATTGAGAAGGAATTATTAGCTATCCATTGGGCAATAAATTTCTTCAGACCATATATTTATGGAAGAAAATTCATAGTTGTAACAGATCACAGACCATTAGTGAGCCTGTTTACACACAAAAATCCATCATCGAAATTGACAAGGATAAGATTAGATCTATCCGACTACGACTTTGAAATAGTGTATAAACAAGGAAAAATTAATACAAATGCAGATGCACTATCGAGAATTAAGATTGACTCAGAAATATTGAAAGCAATGATACCCACTACTACAGTAAATATAGTCACGAGAGCCATGAAGAAAAAAGAAGATATGAACAGAATCGAGGAAAATAGCATCACAGGAATGAATGAGGGTGTACAACCTTATACATGGAACTGTACTTCGATTTCTGAAGTAAGAAATGTGAAAAATTTAAAATTTATAAATATTAATAGTTTGCAATATAAATTTAATAATACTGATGTTTTGTACAGCGAAAATCCGCACATGAACTATGGTTTTGTGCAGGAAAAGCTAGTAAGGAAAACAGGAAACAGTAAGAATAATAAAGCGCCCAAACACAAGAGTTTGGAAAATGAAAATGATATATCAATTAATAAAAATGAAGTTATTGTAACATATAGCGAAAATCCGCATATAGACTTTGGTTTTATGCTGGAAAAGTTAATATGGAAAATGAAAGAGGAAAATATAGAAAAATTAGCGCTTAAAACTGATGATGAAATATTTACACGTGTTAAAATAAATGAGTTCAAAGAGATATTTACCGAGCTGCAGTCGGAATTGAACAAAAATGATAAGCAAACAAATCTAAGAATATTAATATATGAGGCTCCATTAGAGATTAATGATAGTGACAGAATGATAGAAATTATAAAAGAATTTCATAATACCACACGCTGGAGGACACTCAGGTGTGAGAAGAACGATTACTAAAATTAAACAACGTTATACATTTAAGAATCTGAATAAACTGGTAAAGAATTATGTTAATAGATGCGAAGTATGTGCTAGGAACAAACAAATTAGAAATATAAGAGAAAAACTAACCATTACTGAAACTCCTAAAACTAGCTTTGAGATAATTTCAATGGACACAGTAGGTCCATTAAGACCGACAGGTACTAACAGATATATACTCACAATCCAATGCGACTTGACAAAATATGTCGAAGCAATTCCGCTAGAAAATAAAGAGGCAAAGACTATAGCTAAAGCACTAGTAGAAAAGTTCATTTTGAAATATGGACATTTCAAAATTCTAAAGACTGATATGGGCACTGAATTCGTAAATGAAATCATGAAACATGTATGTTCATTTTTTTCAATTAATCATGTAACTTCAACACCATACCATCATGAAACACTTGGTTCCATCGAAAGGAATCACAGAGTTTTAAATGAGTATTTACTTTCATTTACACATAATTACAATTGGGAAGACTGGATTCCGTACTTTGTATTTTGTTATAATATAACACCACACACTGACACGGGTCATTCTCCTTACGAACTAATTTTTGGTAAACTAGCGTCGTTACCAACAGACGAAAAATTCATAACAAGTGCACCAGTATATAATCTTGAGAACTATGCTCAAGAATTGAGATTTCGTTTGCAACATGCAAACAATAAAGCCAATGAACTTCTACATCTAGCTAAATTAAAGCGTAAAGTCATATACGATCAAAGAGCAAACCCTTTGGACATTAAAGTTGGAGACTCAGTTTGGTTAAAAGCAGGTGATCGCAAAAAATTGGATGCACCTTATTCAGGACCTTATGAGGTCGTAGACATTAAAGAAACTAATGTTAAGATAAGAAAAGGAAATATGATAAAAGAAATTCATAAAAATAGATTAAAGAAAAATACTCCCAAATAGAATTTAAGAAAAATCTGATACGAATTAAAATGAAGAGATTTATAATAACATTTATTAAATTAGAATGGTTCAAATTGTATATTTAGCGCAAAAATTCATTTGATTTACAAAATAAATTTTTGTTTAAGAAAGTGGGGGGATGTACTACATCTTGAATGTAGATACTAACTTCCAAATAAAACTTTAATGAAAAACAATCATAAAACTAAGAAACAATAAACACAATAATAAATCATTACTCATGATAGTAAAAGCCAAATACATTTCACACATGACGTAGAAACTAAATTAAAAAACATAAATCGTTTTTTATTATTTTTATAACTGACCATAACAAATGTAAAACATATAAACGAAATAATAATATGGGTCAGATTCGATTTCAGAAAGTGTGTGAAGAAAATATAATACTAAAAGTTATCATGTTACACTTTTAATTGTTTTATATTCTTTTAATAATTATTCCTTTTGATGAATAAACAAATTTTCATATATAAATATTTTTAAGTATTTTAGTAAATAAGAATCGATAAATTTTATTGAATTTGGTGGGAGAATAGATTTATAGTAAATAAAGAAATTGTTTTTATTTTGTAATTGGGGAAATGATTTATGTAAAATATTTTAGGTGTATATAGAACGATTTTTTGGAATAAAAGTTAGATCTGATTTTGAATTTAAACATTGTTTTATTTTAAAATTATTTCTCATCACTGACGTCACCGAGTAGCCTCAGCTAAAGGGACTAACAGTAAAAGACAAAACCGACTAATTAGATTTGTTAAAGGTTTGTCAATTACTGGGACAGTTCTCTACTGTAAACGAACGCTGACTCAATTAACATCTATTGATATCTGTGGGAAAATAACAAACCAAAGATTTTCCTGCCAACATATAAGGAGAGAAAGTTATAGATCGATGAATCACAATTTCGAGCATGACTTTGAGTCATATTTAAAGAATCTACATGAGGGCTTCGATGATGAAGTTAAAAACGAAATACATCATAAAATTATATACTGTAAAAGTAAATGAAACGACAAAATGGCGACAACACATTATAGAGCAATTGTTGTAGCTTGTACAAGAAGAAATGCGCTAAGATTTGAAAAAAAAGGGAATCGAAAACACGTAAAGAAAACGTAAAATGTTGACATTAAAATCTTGAAAATATGTATTCAATCATTTTATACCTAATATAATATAATTATTATTATGATTTTAATATGAAAATCAATTAATGTGATAATCGGTTTTAAACCGGTTGAATCGCTGACAATTTTCTAGCAGTTAATTAGTAAACCAAATAATTTTTCAAAAAGTCAGTTGCTATCAGGTAGCTTTTCTTGCAGTTTTTATATCTATCTCGCGCATGCTATTCCTCTTTTTCTCATACAAAATATTTTTCATCAATTTTTCAGATTATGGTAACTGCAGAATTGATTATAGGAGCTGAATTTAATTTGTGTGTACCCTTCAGGCGCAAAAATGTATACATAAAAACAGTACAGTTTACGCACATTATTTTTATGTCGTGTTCTTTGGCTTGATCGAAAAAAGATTGATTTATTTGCTTGCCAACGAACAGCATAAAATAAATCAATCTACTTTTGTAAATGTAGTAGTAAATTGTTTTGACTTTTTGTTCTATAAGTTGATATGTTTGGTTATGTTTATATTTGAAAATGATAGATTTTACGTTTATCATTTTATTTGTAATAAATTTATCATTAATTAGTAATTTAAATAATAATAAATTATTTTGAAACAAAATAATAATAATAATTAAAATGGCGGGTTTGTTTTGCTTACATAAATTTGACAGGGGATATTACTTTTTCTTAGGCCCCAAGAATTTTTTTTTTATTTGATAGAGAACCACTCACTGAAGCGAATAAAACCAAAACGAGTTGTATCGGAGCCCCGGGGTCCAAGATACAGGCCTTTGAAAAAAGCAAAATCCATACAAAATTGCACTGGTTTTGACAAAAAATTTTTATTTTTTACTTATTTTTGCTTTATTTCCTATGTGCTTATAAGATAAACGATCAAAACTGTCCCTTTTACAAAATTTTCTTAATTTACGATAAAAATAATAAAAAAAAAATCCACTCGCGCCTAAGTTAAAGTAATCTTGCCTAAAATGCTCATAACGTGGGCCCCTAAGTTTATAATTATTTTTTTTTAAGTTATTCATGTTGATTCTTTAAAATTATATATCAAAACTAACATTAAACGTCATTAGGATTGCAACATTCGGTAAAAAAAAGTGTACTTTTATACGATATTTTTTTTTCAAAGGCCTATATCTTGGTCCCCGGGACTGATATTCAAAAAATTTTTTTTGTAATATGCTTATAAAAGTGCCCTAAAAATAAAAAAAAAAAATTGGCCGGGGCCTAAGATAAAGTAATCTTGCCCAAAAAATAAATCAATCTTTTTTTGCCAACGAACACATTTAGACATGAAATGATAAAATGGGCATGATAAATAGACCATAGCGTATTTGGGCTCACCAAATGACGAATTTTTTTCACAGGAAATATTAAAGGTGCGAAACCTTTTTTGTGATGTTTTGAATCTGTTTCTCCCAATTTAATTTAAAACCAATTGTTTTAGTCCAAGATAATTATAAATTTCAACAGATTCTATTACATTATTATGAAGCATAGGTATAAATTATTAGTTAAATCAGAACATTTAAATAGAATGAATTTTGTTTTATTTATATTTATGTTTAAACCAATTGAATTGAACGATGAATCTAATTTCAAAAGATCTTCCTGAATAGCTGTAATCAAATCACTATGATTTTTGCAGGAATGGCACTGTGCTTTTCCTTGAAGAGAAAGATCAAACACGCCATTAATAAGGTGACCAACCGTCCTCCTTTAGGGAGGACAGTCCTCCATTTGCAGGTTACGTCCTTCCTCGAAAAGTGTCCTCCTTTTCGATATTTTGAATCTAATCTGTTCAGAATTGTTTTGATTAGTACGCAGTCATGAATTCAATTTATTGTATTTTAACTGTTTTCTTCCATTATGTTTATCATGACAATTCTAGACCACAGAGCATACACATCTTTGATGTGAAAAATTAATGAACAGGGTTGGGAAGTTTTGATGTTCGGAACTATTGTCATCTGACTACTGTCGACAGAAGACCCACCGGAAATTACTTGCCCAAGTTTTGAGCTTCACAGAAGTACAACACCGATGGAATCATGAAACTGTAATCGTTGTGTTATTTTACTTTCTGAGTTAGCACTCGATACTGTTACTGCTAAGTAAAAACTCAGATCATATTATTATAACTTAGCTTTTTATTATTATAAATATATTTATTTCACTTAAACTTATTTTTACTCAAACTTATTTATTTTTATTTATTTGTATGTTTAGGAATCTAATATTGAATATAATGAAAAACTTAATTTAAATTAATTTTAACTTAAAAATCGCGTCGACTTGCTTTTAGTTAAGTTGGAAAAAAGAGAGTGAATGTTTTTGTGTATCGTCTTTTTTATATTGTGGTTTTTTTGTTTGTGTTTAAGTGTTAACCGATTAAAAGTAAAAACGTAAAATATTGTTATAATTTTGTTGCAGTGGTTGCATTCAGCGAATTTACATTTGAATTCTTGCAACCACTGCAGTACCCCCCTTTTGAGATTTATAGTCCGTAGGTTATTACAGTGACTGTTTTGACCAATTGTTGTTGTCAACCGCTAGATCTAGTTTGATGCTAGGTACGCAGGCTTTAGTCGATCGATTGCTATTGACGTGTGTTTACCCTTTATATCTATTATAAAGGTTTTTCGAAGACGTCGTATAATTTTGTAGGGACCGTATGGCCTACACGGATTCGGTCGACTCGGATAAACGTGTGAGTGCATGTGTTTAGCTCGCAGGGAACAAAAAAATCATTTTTCTTGTTCGCTGTTGATTTGGTGTTTGTTGATATCAAATTTTGCATTTTTGTGCGCAAACGATCAATAAAATCATCGGAATCATCGAAATTTGGATCTTTCTCGTTCGTAAATATATCACCTGGAATTTTTATATTTTGACCATAAGTCAGTTCAGCTGGCGAGGTACCTAAATCTTCGCGAACAGCTGTACGAATTCCAAGAAGTACTAAAGGTAAATCTTCGGACCAGTGCGATGTGTTGGCACGAGCTTTTAAAGACGCCTTTAGATGTCGGTGGAAACGTTCCACGAGACCGTTACTACTCGGGTGATATGCAGAAGTACGTATACGATTTATTCCCAGTAATTTATCCAATTCTTCAAACAGATGTGATTCAAACTGAGACCCCTGATCAGTTGTTATAAACTGAGGTACGCCGAAACGAGAAATATATTCGGAGACGAAAATTTTTGCTATGGTTTGTGTAGACATATCTTCCATTGGATATGCCTCGGGCCATCGCGTAAAACGATCAACAATCGTTAGAATATATCTTTTTTCGTTGGAAGGCGGAAGAGGACCGGTGATATCCATATGGATATGTTCAAATCGACCTGTTGGTAAATCGAAAGAACCTGGTGGAGATTTTGTATGCCGATGAACTTTTGCTCGTTGGCAATGTATACAAGTTTTTGCCCAAAAACCTGTATCGATGTTCATGTTAGGCCAGAAAAACTTTGAAGAAATCATTTTCCTCGTCGTTCGAACTCCAGGGTGGGATAATGAATGTTGAGCATCAAATATATCTTTTCGCATTTGCTCAGGAATATACGGTCTAACTGTGTTAGACGTGTCGCACCAAATCTTTTTGTCACATCCGGGAAGTAGGATTTGTGTAAGTTTAAATTTAGATTTTTCGCTCGAATTAATCAGTATTGGGAGCTCAATATCGTTCTCCTGTAACTGTTGTAACTTCTTTAAGTCAATTCCAGTAAAACTAATTACATCTGTATCGCAAAATCTTGATAAAGTATCAGCGACGATGTTAGATTTGCCTTGTATATGTCTAATATCTGATGTAAATTGAGAGATGTAGTCTAAGTGACGAGTTTGTCTTGGAGATCTCTCGGTTTTTGTAGTGAGTGCATTTGTTAATGGCTTGTGATCAGTGAAAACTGTGAAATTCCTTCCTTCAACGAAATATCTGAAATGCTTTATGGCTGCGTATACAGCGAGCAACTCGCGATCGAACGCAGAGTATTTTATTTCTGCTGGTTGAAGTTTCTTGGAGAAAAACGCAAGTGGTTTCCATTGATTATTAACAAGCTGTTCTAATACTGAACCGATAGCAACGTTCAAGGCGTCAGTAACAATTGCGTATTTTCCATTGTTTGCCGGGAATGTAAGTAGCGTTGCGGAAGCTAAGGCTTGTTTTGCACGCGTAAAAGCAATGTTACATTCGGTAGGCCACGGAAATTTTTTCTTCAATTGCACTTTTTCCTTATAGTCCTTAGACCGTTGAACTAGTGAAGCAGTGTGAGAATGGATCGGGGCGAGAATTTCGGCTAGTTTCGGTATGAAACGGTTGTAGAAATTCACCATACCCAAGAACCTCTGAATCTGCTTTAGACTAGTTGGTTGAGGAAACTCTCTAATTGCGGTTACTTTAGAGTCAGATGGTTGGATGCCATTGTGATTTATTTTGTGACTGAGGAAGTCAATTTCAGGGACACCAAATACGCATTTCGAGGTTTTTATGTTTAAACCGAAATGCGAAAGTCTCTGAAACAGCAGTCTTAAATGCTGTTGATGTTCAGTCTCATTAATACTGGCAACCAATATGTCATCGATGTAGACGAATAGAAAATCTAGACCTTTGGTTACTTCATCCATAAACCGTTGGAAAGTTTGAGCGGCGTTGCGTAATCCATATGGCATACGAGTAAACTCAAACAGACCAAAAGGTGTGGTTGTAGCGGTTTTGTACACATCTTCAGGAGCAACGGGTATTTGGTTGTAGGCGCGGATTAAGTCTACCTTCGAAAATGCCTTGCAACCGTGAAGATTCATTGAAAAATTCTGAATATGCGGAATAGGATACCGATCGGGTATCGTTGCAGTATTCAGTAGCCGATAATCACCACACGGTCTCCAATCGTTGCTGTCTTTCTTCGCAACAAGGTGGAGCGGTGAAGAAACTTGAGACGAAGAAGGTCTACAAATGCCAGTTTTTATCATATAATCGAATTCCAGTTTGGCCGTGTTATGCTTAGACGGATTTAGTCTACGAGGCTTATGGAATGGAAGATTACCAACAGTATGAATTCGATGAACAACGTTGTGTTTTATTGGAATATTATACTGAGGTTCCCGAGTTAATGCAGGGAATTCTGATAAAATTCTACCATATCCATTATTGACTACGAAATGGATAGGTGTAGGCACGGATGACACCAAGGCAATAGCTTTACTTGAGGAAGAACGTCGTTCGTCAAGTAAACATCGATTTTTGAGATCTACTATGAGACCGAACTTTTCTAAGAAATCAGCACCGATTATTGGTTTACTGACATCTGCAATTACGAAAATGTGAGGAAAAGTTCGTGTCAGACCGATATCAATTACACAAAGGCGGTTGCCATACGTATTAATGGTAGTACCATTAGCTGCGGATAATGTTATTTCGTTATTTGTTGGCTGACGATTAAATATGGAGCGAGGAATAAGCGATATATCTGCCCCGGTATCTATGAGATAGGTCAGATTAGTATTTGTACAGTGTAGAAATAGACGGCGCTTATCCGAATAGGTTTTATTGGTTTTGGCGGTTACAACAATTGGTTGATTTATTCGTTTTTTGATTTTTGAGTAGATTTAAAACTACATGGTTTTCGGCAATTCATCGCCTTGCCTGCGAAACGACGGTGGTAATAGCACATTCGTGGTTCGTTTGGGTCCCTTTCGCGGGAGTGATTATTTCGTCCCCATCGATTGACGCTTGGGCTTCGGCTACCTCTAAGGTTAAACCTGACATGTAGGCTAGCGCTACGAAAACGTGATCGAGAACGTGAGAAATTTCGTCGTTGGTTTCCAAATTCTCGTCTAATATTTTCTGTTACCTTTTGCGTAATAGTTTCAATCATGTGGTTGATATCTGAATGATGGTCTGGTGTTGCAATGGCATTTGCCGTTGTTTTAGGTGCTATCATGTCATATGCCTTATCTGCCGCAGCCATCAGTTTTTCTATTGATTGATCTTCAACAATTGAAATAATCGCTTTAATATCGGTCGGTAATGCTCTCAACCACACATTCTTTGTGATAGTCTCGTCGGTAATTGAACATTGTCGAGCTACATCACTAACTTTCCTAAAATGGGCTGACGGTTTCCGATCACCCATCGATGTCGCGTTCATTAAGTTCTCGAACATAATCGAGGAACTTGGATTATTACGAGAAGTTATAGCGTTCTTCAATCGTTCGTAATTAACTTCATTATTATCTCGTTCTACTATAATGTCAGAAATTAATTCGATTTGAGCCGGCGGAAGTTTCGAAATTACAAAATCGAATTTTTTATCGTCGTTTATAATACGGCTGGTTTTAAATGTTGATTCGATTTGTTTAAACCAGAGCATTGGGTTGTAGTTCCAAAAATCGGGAATAATACAGCTCGAAGCGGATGCTTCAACTTTCGATTCACTTTTTTTACTGGAAACACCCATTTCGTCGTCAGACATTTTTTGTAAAATATTTTTTACTCTAGTAGTAGGAAATTTTTAATTAGGAGACGAAAATTATCACGTATTAAATATTGTTTAATATTATATCAAGTATCACGTATATTATATAAGAATATTTTATTATAACGATATTTTTAAGTATGAAACTCACCTGAATGTAAAATGTATGTTTTAATGTGTTTGTAATGATTATTTTCCAACCCAGAAAATGGCAATAGTCAACAATAATTTCAATAAAAACTTGATCGGTAAACAATATTGTAAAATAACTAAATTAATTTAATTTTCCTTAAATTAAATCTGCTGCAGGTTCTCGCAATTTGTTGTAATAGTTTTTTGTACCCAATTCCGTTGTAAATTATAAAATTGTTGTAATTATGTGATGTTTCGCCTAGCGGTATCGATAATTTTCTTTAATAAAATATTTCTGTTGAAACTGCTGATGTAATAATATTTCGGTAAATCCTTTTTTGATAATGAAGGTTGAATTTTTATATGTATTTCTTGATTGTTTGCTCCGTTATTTCGTTTGCTAAATTTTGTATTGATTTTTCGTAACATATGCAAAATGAAATATGTTTTACTATCAACTCCAAATATTATAATTGATTTATATTTAGAAAATGAAACGTACCTTTTACTTGGTACGTTAGTCAACGTACCAAGTTTCCTTTAACAGCGCCTTTCGATTAATAAATATCTGCCTGAAATGCCGCTGCAACGTGTAGTGCCAAGGTCACCAATGTAATCGTTGTGTTATTTTACTTTCTGAGTTAGCACTCGATACTGTTACTGCTAAGTAAAAACTCAGATCATATTATTATAACTTAGCTTTTTATTATTATAAATATATTTATTTCACTTAAACTTATTTTTACTCAAACTTATTTATTTTTATTTATTTGTATGTTTAGGAATCTAATATTGAATATAATGAAAAACTTAATTTAAATTAATTTTAACTTAAAAATCGCGTCGACTTGCTTTTAGTTAAGTTGGAAAAAAGAGAGTGAATGTTTTTGTGTATCGTCTTTTTTATACCCAAGTATAACAAGATGGAACTCAAATTTGAGTTCCATTTTTTTTTATACAACTTAGTAACTTAAGTTGGAACTCAATGTGTGTCAACTTCATTGTACAAATGAGTTCCAGATTTTGGCGACAAATTTAATACAACTTCTTCAACTTAAGTTGGAACTCAATGTGTGTCTAACTTCATTGTACAAATGGGTTCCAGATTTTGGCGACAAATTTAATACAACTTATTAACTCAAGTTGGATCTTAGTTACGGATTAAGTTCCAAAAAATTGAAAAAAAATTGGAAGTAGTGATACTTGGGTATTGTGGTTTTTTTGTTTGTGTTTAAGTGTTAACCGATTAAAAGTAAAAACGTAAAATATTGTTATAATTTTGTTGCAGTGGTTGCATTCAGCGAATTTACATTTGAATTCTTGCAACCACTGCAAAACTATCCATAAAATGGCAAAAGGTTGTAAATATAATAATTAGTGGCACACATATGTACTTGATTAAAATTGATTTGAATAAAATAAAATTTGATTTTCGGTGATGTGATGTTTCGATGGAATGACTTTTCGACGAAATGAATTTTCGGTGATATGATATATCTAATAATTTTTCAATTTCAAAACCATTCGATGATATAAAATTCGGTGGTTTGAACTTTCGCTCTACTGATTTTCGGTTCTATAACTCGATTTAATGGTTTGATTTTTCGATGCTATGATGCGGAACCGAAAAATTGCATTTAAAGTTGAACAAAACGGCGGATACTTTTTATATTAACTAATATTTGCATTGTACCTTTTTCTTAAATTTTTTCCTGCTTTTGATTGAAAAGAAATTGGTCACCTTACATTAATCATTATATTAAATTGGTCCCAAAATAGAACCTTGAAGGACACCAGATTTAATAAGCTTTAAGTCACTTTTTGTATCTCCAATTTGGACAAATTGCATACGGTTACTTAAATATGATCGAAAAATGCTAATTTATGGCACTTTATTCCTAAATCAAATAAGCATTGAAGCAATAATGCATGATAAATGGAATCAAAAACTTTAGATATATCAACAAAAAGCAATGCAACATAAAGACCATTACTAATTTTTTTTTGTACAAAATCTATCATATGAACACAAGCAGTTAATTGTTAAAATACTTGACCGACTTGTAAAACCAAATTGCTGAGGATGACTAATTTCACTGGCAGTTAAAAAAGTTTCAAGACGAGCTAACAAAACTTTTTCAAATATTTTTGAAACACTGTTTAAAATTGAAATTGGTCTATAATTTGACATATATGTTTTTTCTCCAGATTTAAATAATGGAAGAACCTTAGCTATTTTTAAATTATCCGGAAATTCACATTTCTGAAGGCAAGAATTTATCAACTTTTTTAGTGGATTAATTATATCATTAATTTTTTGTTTTAAAAATCTAGAAGGTATATACCAGCAGTGCCAGCAGCACCATTAGCAGTGGATAAATTTGGACTCTTAATTATAGATTCCAACTCAACTGCACGAGTAGGCGTATAAGATAAAAGTTGAAACCTTTTTTCGAACTACATGGTGTCAAATTAGAAAAATTGATAACTGGGAATCGTTATGTTTTGGTCCTACCTCAATAAAGTGTTCGTTAAAAGCATTTGCAATTTTATTTGGCTGCGTTAAATTTTTGTAATGACTGTTTGCTTATTACTTTTGTTATAAATTAGTTCATTTACAATTTTCCACAAATAACTAGGATTACCAATATTTTTAGAAATGAGACTATTATAATAATTTTTTTTTCGCATTCAAGCACTCTACTTTTAAATTATTTGTATAAAATCTAAACTGAGAAATAACAAATGGGTTGTCAGAAATAGTCCTTGATTTTTTAATCTTCAGCAATTTATCAGTAAACTAGGAATTTAAAAATTTTTGACGTGATTTGGAATTCGGTATAAAGACTGTATTGTTTTGATTTTTGAATGCAGTTTTGGGTAACATCAATGAACTCCGACAAATTTAGTATTGTATTTACAATTCCTTCGTTCAAGTGGTGAAAAGTGTAGTGGTGGATTTTTCTGACGATGCTATCAGCTTTCTTCTTCTAAACCATTCATTAAGGGATTTCAGGTATTCGTTTAGTTTATTGATGAGTTGTTCCAGATTGCTTCCTGTGACAAGGACCGTGCAGTCGTCTGCATATTATATGATGGTTATACCTTCTAGTAGAGTAGGTAGACTGCTAAGGTAGAGGTTAAAAAGCGATGGTGAAATAACTCCACCTATTGCTCCTTTTTTTAGTACTCTCATTTTTTATTTGTATTTTCTATAATCAACATTTGTTCGGCGGCCTCTCAAGTCAACCAGCGATTTATTATACCTGACAAGTTGGTATTTTGGATGTCATTTAGTAGTGCAGCGTACTGTTTTTCGTCTAGGCAATGGCTGATTAATTTTTGAATTTTGTTAAGGGCGGTAGTGTGGTTTTCGGAAGCCAAATTGGTGTGGAGGCTAGGTTGCAGGAGCTTGATATTCAGGTACCAAAAGTGTTTCAATCAGTTTTGCGATAGATGAAAGGATGGAGATCGGCCTGTACGTATTTCCCTCGTATTCGGATTTGCCGGGGTTTAAAGCGGGACTAATTTTAGCCTTTTTCCATACATTCGGTATTTGGAGAGTATTTAGTGATGTGTTGAGTGTTGTTGTGAGGTATGCTGCTCCCTTGGGTCCAAAGTCTTTAAGCATAATAACTGATATGCCATCATTTCCATTACATTCTCAACTTCAACAATTGTAAAAATTATATTCTCAGTGCTGTTATCTTTAAGTTTTCGGAAGTGTCTTAAGACTGATCTAGACTCTTTCATATTTACTTAGCTTTTTTGTAAACTGTGTATTAAATTTCAAAGCGTATTTCCTAGAATTTTCTGTATGTATATCATTGAAGATGATCATGAAGTTATTTTCAGATCTCCGAGGGTTGGTTAATTAACTCCTTTATGACTGTCCATAGACTTTTACTGGGTCCTAAGTTCGATTTAATCACTATCTATCTTAGTTTTTCTTATGTTCTATTACTGTCTTATTTATTTGCTGGATTCTGGGATCGGTCGAATGGTAATAGCAGACGAGTCGGGTGGAAAATTTAGTTTAATGTACTATATTCTACCAGCAGGAATTTGGTGAACTTTTGCTTTGTTGAAAATATCTCTTAATTTTTTCTTCTCAGAGGATTTACTGCGAGTTTGAGTTAACTGGCTAACTAGATAATTGGCAGCAGAGTGCTGTAAAGTTTGATTCGATTCCGTTATTTGTGTGTAGAAAAGCCTGAGCACTTTTTAAGGTAACACTATTCTTTACAACAGAAGAGTTTGAAGCAGTGAGACCAGTGACAGCTGCTTCGCTATCCAAAAAACGGAATGACGGAGTTGCACTTTTTGTCGAGATTGTTGTGATGGTCCTTGATCAAAATTTCCTTCGATTAGTTCTGGGAAATATAGAAACGCAAAACGGACGCACCGAATTATCTTTTAAACGAGAGTGCATTATACTTGTCGTTTTATTTCAATAGACACGAGCACAGTTAATTTGTTTTTTCTTTTTGAAAAGGATGCATTTCTTTTCGTTTCTATCGTTTTTTCGATAGATACGAAACCGGTCCGATTCCTATCATTTTTTTCCGATGCATAAAGAAACGACTGTATCTTACTGTTGGAAAAAAGGTCCATTAGTATTTTTGGAAAAAAAAGCTATTGTAAAAAACTTATTGAGACTTTTATTAGAATGTGACTTTGTTATCGTTTAACTCAAAATCCGTAAAAATATTTATAAAAATCGAAATAAAATAGAATAAAATAAAAAAACACGGTTGATGTTTATTTGACATAGGTATAAGTAAAATTTCAATTCTCGTACTTACAAGTGAGTCCGCTATAGTTGCCTCTTGACGTAAACTTTTTCCACTCGATGCTAATGCGTCTCGTGCACAAATGTTCACTCACGAAAAAAGGGTGTTTTCATCTTTGGTAGCAAAATATACTTTTTTTAAAAATCAAAAAATTAAGTTCTACAATTAAGTTCTATTGTATCAACATTAATTTAGTCCTCTTTCCACTCCAAATTTCAATTTGCCGTTCGGAATTTTTATTTCCCTTGGTTACCGGAGGAACAGGATTATATAACTATCCATTTTTATAAATTAATTTTATTTGTCACGCTTTTGTTTTTCCTTGCAGAGCTTCGATCAATGATAGGATACTCTAACCCCTCCTCGCTTTCCTTCCCCAACCACTTATCGCTTCATAAGAAGAAATAAACCTTAGAAGAAAGGAAAACGCCTATTAGTATGTTACTATGTACATTGTACATTGCATAGTAATGTACAAGTAAATGTAAAAAAGCAATTAAAATTACAAAAAATGCTTTTCAAAAGTTTATTCAAAACAAATCTGATGAAAACCTTAGATTATACCGAATAGAAAGAAATTTATGTAGAAAATTAATAGATGCAGGGAAACATCTATTTATTAGGAAAAAAGGTAATAAATTTGCTGAGCACCCTACTGGTTCACGAAATTTTTATAAAGCCGTCAAGGCTGTTCAAGGAAATTTTTGTAAGTCTTCTATACCTCCTCTTATTGATAGCGATATGCCTGTTATTTACCCTAAAGAAAAAGCTAAATTATTGGGTAACTGTTTCTCGTTAAATTCTACATCAGTAGAACCCAATTTCCTACCTAGAGTTTCTAACAAAATTATTATTTTATATAGAGTTATATAAGAACTAACTCTATTCCTAGAGTTTCTAACAAAATGGGGCGGATAATTTTTCGTAAAAAATGTCATTCGGAAAATGCTCTTACAAATCAATACTAATAAGGCATCTGGACCTGATAGTATTCCTCCAATTATCCTTAAAACTTTTGCTAAGGAGTTAGCACCAATCCTAACTAAAATTTTCTATTTGTCATTTAAGAAAGGAATTTTTCCTGATATATGGAAAATGGCTAGTGTACAACCAGTTCCAAAGAAAAGTGCTAAAACGGATCCAAGAAACTATAGACCTATATCAATTTTGTCGGTTGTTTCTAAAGTATTTGAGAAATATGTGAATTTTAATATTATGAGCTTCTTAGAGTCGTCAAAATTACTTAAAGAAAGACAATACGGATTCCGTAAAGGAAGAGCGACGGGAGATTTACTTTCTTTTGTCATGCATATCTGGAACAAGTCGCTTGAAAACCATGGTGAGACTTTTGGCGTTGCTCTTGATATTACCAAAGCATTTGATAAAGTATGTCACAATAATCTTATTTGCAAATTGAGATGCTACGGCTTAGATGAACAACTTATTTCTTGGTTGCAAAGCTTTATTTCCGAGCGCAAATTTCGGGTCAATGTTGATGGTGTTTCATCGAATATCTTTTCAACTAATGCTGGTGTTCCTCAAGGTTCCGCTTTATCACCTACTCTTTTTCTTCTCTATATTAATGACTTGCTAGATTCAACAGTTAATCCCATGAAATGCCAAATTTGTATGCACCATCAACTCTTAATGTCGCTAGATCAAACTTGATAGAGTCATTAAATATTGATTTAAAAACCATCTTAGATTGGGGAGTTGCTAACAGTGTTGAATTCAACACAAGTAAAACTCAAGTTTGTCATTTTTCTAAGTTATCAACACCTAATCCGTTTTTATTAAAGTTTGATTCAAATGATCTTCAAGAGAAAGAATCTGTTAGACTTCTAGGAGTTGAGATCGAAAATAATATGAAATGGAATTCTCATATTTTTAACCTAGCTAAGAACGCTGTTCAAAAATTAGGATTCTTGGGTTGTTGTCGTAAGGTTTTTAATAGCGAGCAGCTTCTTTTAATATACAAATCATTTATTCGTCCCTGCATGGAGTATTGCTCTCACATATGGGGTGGAGCCTACATAAGTAGCTTGAAATGTCTTGATTCTATACAACAGAGAGCTGGTAAATTGATCTGCAGCTCGACTCTTACTAACGAGCTTGATTCCTTGCAACATAGAAGAGACGTCGCTGATTTGACGGTATTTTACAAGTATATTATGGACGAACGGGCGTCTACGGAGTTCAAATCGATTTTGCCTGAACCAGCAAACTTCGCGCGTTTCACCAGAGCATCAATAGCAGCCCATCCTTTTACGGTTCAAGTGACAAGGTGTAGAGGTGTAGCTTTTCAACGCGATTTTAACAGAGTTTCATCTCTGGAACGCCTTACCGGCGTGGGTCTTTCCTGATAATTTTAATCCTCAAAACTTTAAGATCAACGTTAATAAATTCCTCAAAGAAAATTGAATAATACTTTCGAACCCTAGTTAGCATGGTATCTTCGGATATTCAGAGACGTTGATCTATATTGGTTAACACTAAACATACCTAACATTGAATAAAAAAAAAAAAAATGTATAGTGAAAGAAAACCGTCAACAGGGTATCTGGGGATATTCAAAACTATTATTAAGTTAAGCTTTTAAAGCCATGCCACATGCAAACTATAAACGAACGAATTCGGTCGTTTTAAGTAAAATGTGCCACATGAACAAAAAATTTATCGGCGATATTAACAACAACACTAAAAATGACAGTTTGCAAAAAAAATATGAATTGTTATATTGAATTTGAAATGAACATTTTTATTATGAATGTAATTATATTTCTAAAATTTTATTTTAAAACAAACTCAACGTAAATTATAAACAATCACAAAAACATAAACTTTCAAAATGAAAAATACCACGATGTGAGGTTAAATCCGAACGATAAAAAAAATCGGTCATAATTCTACAAAAATCGTTCATAATTCTCCAAAAAATCTGTGGATTTATGAACGATTTTTTTATTTCTATCGGCGGTAGAAATCGTGCAAAATGATTTTTGGAAAAATCATCAATTAAAATTAATTTAATAATAAGCTTTGTTTATTTTAATCGATAGGTATTCTAATTTACCATACATTTGCCATAATATATAAATAAATTTTGTTTAATCAAAAATTAGAAAATCGTTGCTAGCAATCCGGCAAAAATTTTTGCCATGTGGCAACGACTTAAGAGTTGCGATTCAATGCTTAACATGTTGATCATAAAAAAAATATTCGCACTAAAATAAACGTAATTGAGTAACGAACCGGACCGTAAATTATTAGGAATTTACGATAAAATTTTTTATTTCATACTGATATCTAAAACGACATTTTCGAATTATTCATGGTACAAAAAGTTGAACTTGGTATGGTACAAAAACTTGAACGTATTTCGATTAATTTAATTAATAACTAAGCAATTTTACTTACTGAATGTCAATTACAATTTCCCATTTTTTCTGTATTTCGATAACATATAAACACATTTAAAGGACAAAACTAAAACTTAAAAACTTAGTTATAAATAAAATATATTTTTTCTTTCAATTTTATAATATATTGAAAATTCAAGCAAATTACCAATTTTATTCATGTTTGATTGAAATAATTCTTAATTATTTCTAACGTCTAATATTATTGTGATAGTTTTATTTCTTAAAAATATTCCTTAATCTAAACAAATAATTTATACAATAATGGAAAAGTTATTATTTTGACTGTAATTTCAAAAATCGTAATTTATTTATTTACTCCACATTTAGATTTAAATCTCAAAAATCCTTTTTATTGTTTAAAATAAAATTTAATGGTTAATATAAAAAGAACACGTTCACATATCTTCAAATAACTCCAAATGAATCGTTCTCGTAAATATTTTTCCATATCTTTTTTCTTCAATAGCACGTTTAGCTTCTTGAGGTGATTCAAAGCAAACACGAGCATCTCCCGTTGGAGCTCCCTTATCATTATAACGCCTCATTACGTCTTGTTTACTTAGCATAAATCCTTTGAAGAAATTTAAAATATCATCGACACCTGCACGGTAGGGAACATTTGCTAAACTAACAATACAACCATTGGTTCCCAAATCAGGCGCTCTTCCTTGATTGCTATCACGGCTGTTACTATTCGAATTATTGCTTAAATTGGTTGTTGGCATAATGTCTATATCAACAAAGCTCGAAGGTGGTATGGAAAACAATGAACGTATATTTGCCGTGTGATTAGTATTAGAGTTTTGGTTATTGTTACTGTGAAATGTACTTCCTCGATTCATATTGTTGTTTCCACGATTGTTATAATTACGATTTCCTCCAAAATTTCCGCGGAAGTTTTGATTATTATTACCACGAAAACTACTGTTACTACTATTATTACTGTTATTTCCTCCATAATAATTGTCGTTTGCTTTACGATCTCTGTTTCTTGATCTGTCAATCATCTCATCTTTAAACGAATTTAAGATATGTTCTGCTTCTTGTTGGGATATTAGTTGAACAGTAATTGAATTCATACCCAGATGAGCAAAATTTTTGGAAAGTGCGCGTCGGGCATCATCATTTGTAGAAAACTCACATAAACAATCCCCTGAGGGGTCCCCTTGAACGTTTAATAAAATGTGTATACGTAATGGAATTGCACCAATATCTGAGAAGAAATCGATAACGTCGCGTTCAGTTGTTTTATATTCTAAATTATACAATGCTACACAATTTGTTTGGATTAGATTTTGATTTGTGAAATTCGGTTCAAAGTTGCGTGACGGAACAGTCATCGATGTGGTATTTCCCATACCTTGATTTATCATACGTTGTCGTGGATCACTAATCCTAGCATTTGATTGTTGAAGTTGATTTGTATCGTTATTAGATAAAATATTTGTGAAATTGTTCAATGGATAAGGTTCGATACTCGCTTGTTCTGATAAAGGCGCAACAGATGTTGGAGTTATGCTACTAAATCGACTAAGTCTGGGGTCTTTTCTTTGGTAGGAGATGCCACTTTCTTGGCTATTATTGTTACTAAAGTTCAGAGATGGTTGTTGGTTCCATACATTGCTGTTGCTATTATCAAACTGGTTTAACAAATACGAATTGACGTTGTTAGTGTTGGTGGTTGGATCATTACTTGTGTAGGTTGTATTTCTTTGTTGAAGTCTTGGATCTGATGGAAACTCATTTACAGCTTTATTTGTATTTTCTCCAAATTCAGGGTTAGCATTATCTTTATTATTATTGTTATAACTTGATGATTGTTTAGCGTTTGAAGATAGTAATTCTGAGTTTAATAAATTAATGTCTGCATTAATAGCATTTCTGTCTTTATCGTATACGTCATCGTCAACACTTGTAACGGTGACAGCTTTATATGCAATTAAATGTGTTGATCGATCATTCAAAGCAGCTTTAGCGTCTACTGCTCGATGAAATTTTGCATATGCATAATTAGCTTTAGTTCCATCATGATTCTTGCAAATTAAAATATGTACTAATGTGTAATTGGAAAATATTTTAATAACATCTTGCTCCTTTGTAAAGGGTGGAATATCTTTAATTAAAAGTGTTGTTTTATCCTTTGACGGTTTATTAAAATCGGTTGGGTCTAATAAAATTTGAATATCATCATCGTCATCGTCAACATTATCTTTTGTCTTTGCATTGTCGTTACTTTCGTCTTGACTAGTATTTGAAATAATTTGCAAATCATCATCTGAGTGAGCTTTATTTACTTCATTTTCGTCATTTTTATTACGTTCTCGACGACGATCCCTTTCTCGATATGAATCATCACTATCTCGATCATCGTCATCATAATCATCATCATTATCTTCATCGCTTCGGTAGCTTCCACCGTTGTAATTATACACAGGTTTAAAGGAATCAGTTGCATCATCAAAATCATCCTCCGAAATTGTTGTAACTTCAACCTTAGTATCACGTAGTTCTTGTCCAGACTTTAAAAGCGCCACTCGTTTGCTGTCGTACCTTAAAAATCTTACATAGGCTACACCAGTTCGTCTACCATTTTTATCATTTATCATTTTAATGCCATTTTGATTGATTTGCAATCCACAGAAAAATCGGCGAATTTCACCATAGCCAGTGATTAAATTCAGTTTAGATAATTTTACACATTTGCCTTCGGCTGGATTTTTTGAATTAACGTTGTAGCCTAAAGCCAACTTGTCCTTAAACGGTGAAACCGCCTTTCTATTTGTATTACTACTATACAATGTATTTGACGTAAAAATTGGTGTAGTATTATCAGAGGGCTCTTGTGCTATTGGGAATGCTCTCGTATTTCGCATTTCATCTGATTTATTCAAGGATTCATCAACATTGTATGTTTTGGATAGATTGATATTTTGTTGCTCTGTAGTTTGTTTTGGATTAAGATCCCATACAGCGGTTTTTAAATTCTTATTCGGATAAGTCACCATGGATGGTCCATATAACATTTCCGGAGTCATTTCAACCGAATTTCGATCACTACGACCTCTGTTGATATTTCTATCTCGACTTCTGTCCCTACTACAATCTCGGCTTTTTTCTTGTGATGAGCTACGATGACTTCGGCGTGTTCTCCGGTCTCGATCCCGATCTTGACTGCGACTACGATTTCTTCGACGACGATTCACACCACCACGTTCTCGCGAGCGAGAGCGACTATGAGATCTTCTTGAACGATCACGCGAACGAGATCTAGATTTTCTACTGCGATCTCTACGTTCGTTTTCTTTTTTACGATCTTTGTCATTTTCTAACTCAAGTGAATTGTCGTTTGATAACAATGCGTTTGTTAAATTTTGCTGCTGCTGCTGTAACTGGGACAATGTGGCATTTGAAAGATTACTGACGTTCCTTTTTAAACTATCTGTTGATAAGACAGGCATTTGTTGTTGTCTTTCTCTTTGCATAATCTGTTGAGATAACATTCCAGATAGAGACGAGGTGATTATAGGTGGTTGAATTTGAATTGATGGCGTAACTATGGGTTGCGATATAGTGAAAGGACCCGATACTTGTCTCGCTGTTTCTATAACTTTTTGCATTTCCGCGCGTGACGAAAGAAGTAATCGAACTTGTACTTCCTTTAGTTTCCCCCTATCAAGTGTCATTGCTTGCCTAGCATCTTCGTCAGTACTAGTGGATGTTAAAAAAGCACAATAAATTTTCTATTTAAAATTATAATTGATAAAATTTGTTAACAGAATTTTGATTGGTTGAGAATACACAAACATAGATCTATAATTTGCCATTAACTTTTGGAGAAGTTTAATACTACTAACTTCTACGATCATCCCATTACATCTCAAAAAATTAGGAAGTTATGAGTTTTTATGTTCCACTTTAATGTGTGAAAAAGTTGCATATTATTTTTCAGGACATATGACGTTTCATTTAAATTACTCAAGTAATTAATATAAGTTAGTTCATATTTTACATTGTGTGTTATCTTTATGCAAAAGTACACTTTTTGCTTTGGAAAATATTGTTATGCTTCCTAAGTTGAATTTGTCAATACTTAAAAGAGTTCAATTCACTCACTACAGTGTCCTCTTTAACACCCCGATTACCGAAGGCAAGTCATGTCACTTTAAATGACATCGCATCAATTTTCGTATTATTGAAATCATTTTTTACGCCTCAAGTCATTTTATACGACAGATGTAACTTTAAATGACATTTCAGTTGCCTCAATTTTTCATGTGATAATAATTTTTTCAAACGTCTTTAATTGTTTTTGTCAACATAAGGGGTCCTATTCCCGAACACATAAATGTAAATTTAGACAATATTGTGAAGTTTGTATTGCGTAACATTAAACGGTAACGGTAACGATTTTACGAAAAACGAGTTTTACAATATTTTCTAAATTAAATTTAGACAATAATGTGAAATTCGTTTTCCGGAAAATCGTTACCGTTTAATGTTATGCAATACAAACTTCACAATATTGTCAAAATTCACATTTACATTTTACATTTTCAATTATTTTAAAACCATTTGCATTGTGGGGTGATAGTTTTCCATTGTAGATCTGTTATATCGTATGTGAAGACATTTTTTCACTCATGTTCATGAAACACTGGACACCATAAAGCCGGGCATTCACATACAACAGAAACAGAAACTGAGAACTATTCAAAATTCAAAACTCTATTATCAACATTCAAAATAATAATAAATATTATGTAACAGTTTCTGGTCATGTGACAGTTTCTGGAACAGCAACAATTAAATTTTAATTGTTTCTGTTTCAGACATAACAGACGAATTTTCAGTTTGTTTCAGTTGCTGTCAAATTTGTATGAAACTCAGTTTCTGTTGTATGTGAATGCCCGGCTTTATGGTTGTAAAGGTGGTCTTAAGCGTCTGAGTTGCCTCTAAAACGTTTAAAACTAGTGTTTAAGTAAATAATAAAGATGTATCGATGTCTCTAGATGCAATTTCTGATTCTTGCGAAAGTTCGGCGATCCCGTATTTTTTGGTAATCTTCAGCGATTAAGTATTTTAATTTAATGTCACCATTGTTTTGAGTTTTGAATGGGTTTGAAAATCGGAATAGTTTTAGAAGTGGTCTCTTCCCCGGTGTCTTTACTTCTAAAGGTTTGAAAATACATAAAGGCAATATGATATTTATGATACATATGTGATATGATTAATTTGGCTTCAGAAACTTTTTAATTTCTAAGAGCAAGGTCAGTCTAAGATTTTATCTATGTGGAAACTAGTTACTGATAAATTTCAAGTTTTATGAAGCTGAGTTTTAACATGCGAATTGCGAACTGTAAACTGCGGGCTAAATTTCATATGCGAGTTTTTTGTCACGCACACATAAACCTTTTTATTTTATTTATGAAGTTTTCAATTTGTTAGAGAAACATTTAATAAACTATAGAACTGTTGTAGAATGTAATGATTGAGTCACATTTTACACAAGTGAGAGAATGTATAAAATTACAATGGAAGGCATACACATGGAAAGAAATTCTTTAGTATAGTCGTGGATAAAAGCAATTCTTCGTTAAATTAAACATAAGAGATCTTCCCAGTGGTGATAAATTGTATTAAGTGACCTGCGATTTAAATCTGGTATTTTGATGCAGGAGATGTTTGACTATTTGTGACCTATTTGCTTATTAGATTTTTTTCTTTTTACAACTGGTTTATTTCTTGAGAATGAAACTGCTACAATTTTTTTCCAGCCATAACATATGGAGAAGGCTCAAAAATCAGATATTTTTTTCTTAAAGCTTTTAAATGGTTTGTTTTGTATTGAAAAGGCATTAATCAATTCCGTAGATTAGACAAACAAAATATACGAATAGTAAAGTGTTAAAATATAGGTGATTTTTTGCGATTGACAAGTCAACAGTCGGCAAACAGCCGGTTAAAACGTGCGTAGTCGATCCTGTTGAATTCTTATCTGATTTTATCAAAGATAAATCAACTGAAGTTTTTTAAATGAATGTAATAAAATTGATCCCAGTAAAACCTAAAACTTGTTTTTTTTTATTTTTAACGGCGTTCAATCGGAATACCGTAAAACAACATTTATTATTATAGATTTTATTCAAATGTTGCAGTTTCTTTAATTTTGAACAACAATGACTAATTTTCTTTGCATTGAATTGAATAATCTGAAAAAAATTTTAGTCAAATTTTCAGTAACTAAAAACTTACCCAGAGTTAGAGAAGTTTGGTCTTCGTGTTTTAGATTTTGTTTATGCTCCATATAGGAGCGCTGCTGAGTAAAACGGCTTAAAATATTCACCACGATTATTCGCAATAGCGGTATAATTACCATGGTAGGCCATAGTCGTTTATTGCGTCCGTGTTCCAGCTCGCAATCGCTCATTCCCTGAAGTACTAACGTCAATTCGTTCATCACCGCACATCAAATCTTTTTTCTCAGCTTTTTTAGCCTTCATTTGATTGTTTTTTTCATAATTTATTTGCAGGCCAATTAGTCCAGAACCACTCAAGTGACTTGAAATTCTCACTCATTCAGTCATTCTTTAAAACTTCACTTCGTTCGAGGATGACACCATCATAAGCGTAGGAGATCATCTGTACTGACTTCATTGACCAGATATTGTTGTAAATGGGTAGTTTCTTTGGACTGTTCACACATTTCAAGATTAAAAAGCATAGGAGATAGATTCACCTTGTCTTAAACTGGAGTCGACTTTAATGTTTCGTTCTCTACTCGTACACAACATTGAAGAGTTTTGTACTGTTATTTTGCATAGTGAAAGAAGCATACAGGCATTGTATATAATTTTATTCATTATAATTTCTCGTTCGAAAGTCGTAGGTCTAGTGGTCAACGTAGAGTTGGTTGGTAGACAAATATGTTGAACTCTTGACACTTTTCCAAAATCATATAATTATCGAGAAAAGTTCATTGGTGGTACTTCGGCTTTCACAACAACCACACTGATAAACAGTTCAGCAAAAGGATTGATTTTGACTTTGAAAATGTATGAAAAGATCTAATATTCAGTGCAAAAGAGGCGATTGCACATAGTAGACGATTACTTTTTTGAGTTTATGGCTTAGTATCAGCGTTGTTAAATGTCAGTCGTCATCCATAATTTCAGTCCTTCAAATCAATTGAACAGAATTGTCAAAGTTCAGACAATCTAGAAGATAGCATTTCACGGTCATGAACAAAGGATTCGGATGTGTCGTCGATGCCAGATGCTTTATTGCGGTTTACTTTTGACAGCGACGCATCGAATTTCTTTTTTGTGTGTTCATTTTATGTACATCTGATACACGAATAAGCTTTGTTCATCGCCCGATTTGCTGTTGGTTAATTAGGAAGATTGTGTTGAGTGGCCTAGAGGTTAGCACGCTGGACTTCGAAGTCGGAGGACTCGGATTTGACTCCGCCATCTACGTCAAATTACGCATATTAACAATCTTCAACACACCGGTTTTCCAATTAACCGATAGTCAACTAATTTAGTTGATAAATTAAAAGTAATCGATTAAATTACGTCTTCAAGTGAAACTCAACTATAAAATTGAGTGAATTGAAATTAATACAGTTGAGGAACACTTGTTAAGCCTACGTTCCTATATGGAACATATACGATACAAAAATTTGAAAAATTCTCAAGATAAGTGGTGTCCAAGTATCTAAAATGTTTTCAAGGTTTATTTGAAGCTCCTCATCTTCATTTTGAATAGCAGTCGACGCGGTTTGAGGTTCCCCTTTTAAGATTTTAACCTGTTGAAACAAGTAACGAGATTGAAGAAAACACAGTTTTTTGTGTATTAAATTTCCTAAATTATGAGGATATTTAATTTTGAAATCTACGTTTCTTGATTGCAAACTACGATATTTTGAAATTCTATCCCACATTATTAAACAAGTAGCATTGACGATTGCGGTATTTACAAATATATCAAATTTATTATGTTGATGTTTTTGCTAATCGTATTTAAACGCTACAATTAATAGTGAATATAATTCTGTAGCATGTGCAGTATTTATTTTGATTAAGGTTAAAATTTTGATTTTAATTTAAAAAAAGGAAACCTCAAATGACAATCTTAGCTCAGCCAAACATATAACTTATTGTTGTTACTAAACACCTATATAGAGTATCAAATTGCACAAAAATGAATATTTGAACGACCCAACTTAAAATAATGAATATATTTCACTTTATTGTAGTTTCGTTAAAGGTTACAAAGTGTCATTCAAATTTTCCAAAACTTCCAGAACAAGAGCTTGTCCAATTATATTTTACACTTAATATATACTACCTTATAATTTTAATTTTTCTCAGTTTCTCAGAAGTCCATATTTCATTTACTGATTAAAATGTAGGAGCCGACAGCCACACTGACTGTCTAGACCTCAGTTCACATTTTATAAATTGTTTGAAAAAAAATGGTTTGTTGAGCTTTCGTTATATATTTTATTCAAAATATAGTTAGATAACTCCGAAAGAACGAAAGAAGCAGTTTACCAGTAGCCAATCAACTGTAAATATATATTTTCGACGTTTCATTAAACTTCTTTCAACAAGTAATGTACAATGTAGAAAAACGAATAAGTTTTTACGATCATATTTTTACCATCAGTAAAAAAAGATAAACGAAGGTGAGAGTTTTAATAATATGATCCGAAAAACCACTTCATTCGTTCTGATTTAAATCGTGATAAAGATGATGATTAAACCTTTATTTTACACCCATTTTTCCAAAGTTTAAATGAAGTTATTGCCTACGCCTAAATGAGAAGTTACTATCAACAGGCGATTAATAATGTCCATTAAGTTAGATTAATAATGTCCATCAGGTCCGACGAAAATTACTTAACCAATTTCAAACATTTTTCTTAAATTTGTAGGTCTATGATGTTAATCTGAAATTGTCACTAAATCGGGGTGTTAAAAAATTCATTTTCATACATTCATTTCATACATCATACTAAAATGTAGATGCATCAAACAAGTCATTTTCATACATTGTTGCTTTAGTTTGATACTTTATTTTGCTTTTAGTTTAAGTAATGAGACCACTTCAGACAAACCGAAGTAGTCACCTGCTCCCATATCTGCTGCACTACCGTCCGATTAAGAACTTTTCTTTTGTTTTTTAATTAAAGATACAAAGAATCTGATACCACGTTTAGCTTATTTTGTGTTGTTTTCTTTATAGATATTTTATATTGTAAAAAACCAAAACTAAATGCCTCAGTACACTTTTAAATTGACGGATGTGGTGTTTTTGAAAGGAAGGAGTATTGAGGGATTAAATAAATGATGATGAAAATGTAAGATGACTAGATTTTAACATTGGCAAAGCCGGATACCATTGACCTGAGTGGAGGGGGGGATGGTTTGGGGGGGGGGGGGGGGGGGGGGTCTATATAAAGCAACAAAAACTTTCATAGAACGAAAAAATTATATTGTAATATGTAAAATATTTCCATAATATGGAGTAAACTTAAAATTTAACTTAAGTAGATTAAATAAGTGATGCAGAAGTTTCAACTTCGAAATTGTCATCGACTCAACGGCGTAATCGATAGCGTGTCTGCCTAAGTATTCGAACCAGGCACTGAGGAGGAAGGTTCGAATTGATCCGAATGCGAAGTGGATTTTTTCTGAGAAACTTGCAACCATACCTTTGAATTGAAAACATTTTAATTACTTCTTTACTTACTTGAGTTAAATTGATCTCAAAAATCCCCAATATTGTAATATATTTTTTTTAAATACAAGAAAAGTGCAACGTACAAATATAATAAATAAAAAAAATTATGTATAGTATTATTTCATTCTTCGGAATATTTCTTATTTGCGTAAATTTTTTTAGGAGGTTACTATTGTTGTTGAAAAGCTCATGAAATATTCTACAATAATTTGTTAAATTATTTTTCACACATAAAATAGCTTTTTAAGTCTCAAGTAGAGTTTCTGCTCGAAAAATCCGGTCTTGAGATGCTCAAGAAAGATTTGTTGTCTTGAACTAATGATTTGTTATCTTGTACTGGAGTACGCTGGGCTTGTCACTCCCATAGATCAAAAATAAAAAAATTTACAAATCAATAAAATTAAAAACTGATCTCTCTATACGTAAAACTCAAGTTAAAACAACTAAACTTTGACGGATTATTTTATTTTTCAAATTTTTATACAAATAATTAAAATGTATGAATAAGTTTATATATATAATCTTAATTACAATTTCAATAGAAGACAAAGTGGAACTTAATTTATGTTTAGTGCTTACTGCAATATTGATATAGATTGTCATATAATTCGAATTTATTTATATATATTTAAACTAAAGAAAATGTTTTATTTAGCATAAATAAATTGCCCAAATTTAATTTTGAATAACGAAATTCTGTTTTTTTTTTTAAATCGGAACATTTTTAAAATGCCGCGGGACAAATTGTTAAAAATCGGGACTGTCCCGCCAAAAGCGGTACGTCTGGTCACCTTATGAAAATGGTAAAATCATAAGTCTTACTCGTTTTTTGTAGCAATTTGTGTTGACATAATAAGTTTTATTAAATCATAGCAAAAACAAAACGTCTATAAAACGAAGCATGCATCTAGCTGTGCTGTACAATCACATAATAGAATAACTTATTTCAATCTGCCTGTGTAGAAGTACTTTTTAAGATTTTTGAATACAAACGACGAGAGTTAAATTTTAAATTAATGAAGTAACAGGTCGCTGCTTTGAGTACAAAGCAAAACTAAGGGAAACCGAAAGTCTTAAAAAGAATATTTCTCAACTGCTTAAAAACAAGTTACTATGTTTTTAATTTGGAAGACAGAGGAGCACTGCTTTATTAAAATTTGGGTTGAGTCGAAATCTGAAATTTTCGTTAATGATATTATTCCTGAAGTATATGCCATAAAATTTATAATGGTCCCGCCAATTTCAATTTTTTTATGTATTCGTTGGGCGATCTGACATGCAAAAGGTGATCAAAAAATAATTTTGTTACATTTTTGCTTATAAGCTTGAGTTATAATGCGGTATAGCATCGCGAAAAATTTTTTTTAAAAATAAAATGTGTTACAAAATAGGAATTACAGGATGTGTCACAACACATAAAACTTTTTAAGACCTAGGTCCTACAACAACATGCGTTCTGAGGTGTTGAACACAAATTTTATTTTTTGATTTTTTCGAAAACTATACATTAAACTATAAACTATAACTATATAATTTCAGCGTCTAAGTTTTCAGTCGCTCAATATACAATTTATTTCATAAAACTTGACCTTAGGCCAAATTTAGAATTCTTGATGATAACGATGACTCACACATAGCTCTAAACAAAAAGATACGTAAACAGATGAACTGTTTGCTCTTTATCATTATTTTACGTAAATACTAGCCTGCAAGAAAGCCTGAAAAAAATAATGAGTAGCTTAATTATTGATTAAGACAATTGATTCAGGCATGCTACAGTTTAAAGTCATATAACCTTTAGGTGGATCAGATCATAATTTAATCTCAACAAAACTAAATACACAAGCTCCTAAATAATTAAAAAAAAACCATCTTGTATAAGGCTATAATATATAGTCTAAGCAGCTCCTGGAAACAAAATTGTCATATTGGTCTACCATTGCTGCTTTAAAATTCTCCAACACAAAAGAATTTTTTAAATTAGAATTATTTTGGGAGTTACAGCGAATTTTGTAAAGCGGTAACTTAACCAGTCGGGCGGAGCGAATCAAACCACAGACGGCAGACGTTGCCCGACCGCCTGAGCACGTTTGCCATTAAAATTCTGTTATACTCCATACATACTTGGAAATCTTTAATTCGAATCTTTAATTATAACGTATTGTACCAACGAAGACGGACTATTTAAATTTTACTCTAAAAATAATAATATTCATATTTAAAGAAATTCGCTAATGCGGTTTGCTAATTTATTTCGGTTGCGACCTTTAAATTAAAACAAACTCATAAAAGCATTTACGTGTGCTACAGATTCATCAAACAATGTTTTACAATTTATCAGTTAATTGCTTTGTTGCGTCACCACCCAATTGTAAAGTTATTTTATTTTTTTTTAGATTAGTTTTTTGTGGCACTTGTATTAAGTTTAACAATTAAAAAAAAATAAAGCCAATAAAAATACAAATTTCAACATTTTTGATATATATAAATAACACTTTTTTGTATTTTTAATTATGAGCGTGTTGGTTGTTTTACCATACCGTGTATTAGAAAAAAATTAAATAGTTGGTGGCCGAACAAAAGTGTTAAGAAAGGATGGTAGCGAATTTGGATGTAAGAGCTGATGTTGGAAAGAAGACATGAAATTGACATTGGTTGGTCTTCAGTATTCAGAGAAGCAGCATTTGTTAATGTTGTTGCATCTATTGCATTTACGTTATTGCATAAATCGAATGTTGGTCTGGATCAATATTTTGTTTTGAAAGGAAATGAAATTGTCATTAGTTGGTCTTTAATATATCAGGAAGAACAATGTTTTTTAATATTATTTCATTTGGACAGTTTAGTGAAGATACGATGCGTTGGTTACAATATGAGAACAACTACGAAGGGAAATATAACAATTAAAGTTTGGGACATGGGTGGACTAACACATTACATCGATCAGTCAGCACTTAGCATATTATGTATTAATAATAAGATTTATTTACATAATTTTTGATTGTGTTTTCTACGTGTTAAAGTATTTAATTTTTTTGCATTCAACATCCAGTCATAATTCCCGTTTATTTTTGTATAAAAGTACAATATTTTCAGTATTTTGTTATAATTATTTCATGTGTATTGTTCAGTTCAGTTTTATTATTATTTTTAAACGTATTTTTCTCGAACCTACTTTTTTCTACGATAGCAGATGAAAATTCTATTTGCATGCAGGTTTAACCCTTTTGAAAATGGTTTTTTTTCCAGTACCGTAAAATCATTTTTTAACGACTGTCATAGAATAGTACTTTGTGTATCTAGTTGCACATATCTTTGTGTATCTAGTTGCACGTATCTAGTTGCACTCGGCTTCGCCTCGTTGGACGAAATTACGACGCGTGCGGAAAAAATCAATTTGTGCAACGAGTTGCACACAACGTTTTTTGCAATTCCGAAAACACAATTAAACAAAATTATTCTGCAACCAAATTTTTTCAATCAACATTCATATTAAAATATAAGTAAACATTTCTATTGTCAACTTAGCATTGAGACAAGTTTCTATTAAAAATAAAACAGTGCGGAAAAATAAAACAGTGCGGAAAAATCTCACTATTTGATATTGTTGACAATATCGAAATACGTTGAATTGTGATTCGGAATTGCAAAAAATAATGTTTTCTATCTATCAGTTTAAAACAGAAAGTTGGCTTTTGCTGTTTAGCGAGCATTTTTTAATTTTTTCTGCTCTTAGTCGGAGAGTAAAAACACAAGTAAAACCAAAGACATAATGGACAAAGACATATTAAAATTTATTAATTTCTTCTCCCCAAAACACTTTTGATTATTTGGCTCTATAACACGGCTTCGTTTTTTAAAAAGGCATAAATCTTTTATATTTACTAATATCCAAATTTTCTTTAACGATGAATGTTGATTTTAACATTGAATAATTTGACCACATTGTTGAAGACTTTTTTGTCTGCGATAGTTTACCAAAATATACCAAAAACACATCTTCAGAATAAAAATTTCCTGTTGTTTTGTTCTTACACCAACTGATAAATAATAGGTAAGCTTTTTCATACCGGACTTTAGATTTTTCAGGCAACAGATCTAAAGTTAAATTGTTGGCTGCTTCTTTTATATGGGGTAAAGTGCTAATTATATCACTTTCATCACTACTGCTCATTTTAAATTATTTTTATTTAAAAATAGATATAAACTCTGTATGAATTTTAAATTTATTAATTTAAAATTTTAACGATACGTTTTTTAAACAACAAATGGCAACTTTGATCGCATTTGTCGGCAGTCGTTAAAAAAATCGTATGTATACTTTGAGCAGAAAGTAATATTGCTGCTCTGACATGATTGCTGGCAATTTGCTAGCAATTTTCATGCACGAGCAGCAATGTAGTAATTTCTGCTCTTAATATACAATCTACTATTTCGCTAACTAACATATAACATGCGTTCCTTTGGAACAAAATAGCTACTCAAAACAGCTTTTGAGTAGATCACCAATGGAACGCCAAAACTTTGAAAATATTTAAAATATAACCACATATTTTTATTATTATTGAAAATATTTATGTCGGGCTTATACTTAGATCTGACCGGTCCATTTTATAATTAAAAATACCAAAACAAGTTTATAACCGATCTAAATAAAATCGAAAAATAAACTGCTTTTCAACTACACAACTTGTTCGAGGTAGAGTAGATCAAAGCAAGTTTGATTTTCAATTGAACGCGCCTATTGTAGTTGCTATGGTATTTTCATGTAATCTAACAAAATTTTTAAATCAAAGCAACCATGAAAAAAAAGAATATGAATTTTGAGTGTTATGTTGTCGATTTTTAATTTAAGAATTTATAATTAATGTCGTTTATATATTTACTATCATCGGAAAAATTGCATTTCAACCTGACTAGGGTTTCTCATTTCCCGTAGAAATTCAAATCCCGGGAAGCCGGGACAAAAAATATTAAATTCCCGGGATCCCGGGAAACGCTAAAATCTAGATTTTTCTAATTGGGTGGTAGAAAAATGTGTAAAATTAAAACAGCACAAAAAATGCGCTATTGATTTTTAAATTTCTATTATTTTTAATTAGAAAAACTTCAAAAATTAAATAAAAAAGAATACATAAAAACAAAACAAAAATAAATTCATAATACTAATTTTTAAACAATTTTTCAAAAACCTAGGTTGTCAATGGCGCCATCACTCAATTTTGTCCGAATTTTCGTGACGAAACGTCCATTGAACCATCCGTCCAAGAGAGCCATTAAACATAAATTAAGAGAAATGAAGCGCAAGTTTTATGTAGATTTCTCAGAAAGATCTACCTATTTTAAGTTTGATTGGTTTTAATTTGTTGTGTTTATATGTGTCAAAAAAACCATACAAAAAAACTATAATACCATATGTGTCAAAAAAACATTTTCCTAATTTTGAACGAAATTAATTACTACAGAAGGAAAAGAATTAAAAACTACTCGATTTTCGAGTGAGAAAACTTTTAATATCTTTGAAAAAAGTACAAAAAAATGTTAAGAAAAATTAGCGGGATACCCGGGATTCCGGGATGAAATCCCGGGAAAACGGGATGAAAATTTACCCCCGGAATCCCGGGGAAAACGGGATCCCGTTTGAGAAACCCTAAACCTGACACGCCACGTGAATAAATTTTCACTCACGAAAATACAGTGTTTTCATGTTTTGTAGCAAAATTTACTATTTTTGATAAGGTTGACATGATATCTCAAGTTATATTCTAACGATTCACTTAAAATTTAATGGAAATCTTCTGTATATATCCCTTAATAGTTTGACTGTTGGGTTTTGAAAAAAAATGTCTATTTTGAAAAAATTCGGAAAGGTAAAAAAAACATGGGTAAAAAATAAATTTTCCAACCGTCGCTATTTTGTGAATTTTTTTCCCAATGTCCGAACAATAGCGACATCTTTTTAATGAAAATTTTTTTGTTTCAGAACTCTAGAAGGGCTGAAACCACGGGTGCACTTTTTTTTTACAGCTTCCACTTCACTAGCCTATACCTTTTCGAATTTCTGATTTTTTTTTGTAGTCTTAAAATGTCAATATACATTCTTTAAGAAAAAGGGATACTAAAAATCTTTTTCTTTTTTTTTATCTTATTTTAAATGTCTTAAATTTAGGCTCTTAGACCTGAATACCAGAAGGCATTTCGGATGTCAATACAGAACATCATATTAAAAACCTTAGACTGTCCAGAATAGAGAGGTAAATTTAACTTTGATTGTTACTATAGAAAATGTTATTTCCTTATGTAAACAAGCAATAATAAATAGTACGGTGGTCAGAACATCATGTGTTTCGATTTGTAAATTTTGATTTTGAATGCATGCTTGTCGATGCCCATTGGACGAATGTTTACTAGTAACTTTGTGTTTAAATTTCTCATATATGCTTTTTTCGGTTACGTATTATTTGAATAGTTTCGTCTTGTTTTTTAGAAATTTGCATTTTTGTAATTTCAATTTTACAAAAATAACGACTCTAATCAGCAAATGATATTTTCCATCTGTTTCTATTATAGTGAATTCTTTTCAACTGTACCGAACAAATTCCAGTACAGTTCCAACACCGAATTATTTTTTTGTATTGAAATTCATTCCAAAAGAATACAAAATTCGATAATTCGGTTTTGGAACTTGTTCGGTACAGTCGAAAAGAATTCACTATTACACTTATTTAGCGTATGGTCTTTTCTCGTGACACATAAACTCAACAATTAAAAACCAATAAATCTTAAAATAGGTAATTTTTCTATGAAATCTACCTAAAACAAAACATGAATTTGAACACATTAAATGAGCTATCGATTTGATTGCGCGTCTTCTAGTTAAAAGTGAAAAAGTAAAATATTTGAACATTGGGCTGTACATTTGAACATTAGATATTTACATCGAGTGAGTCTGATGTGGACCTGATAGTACTACTTACAGTACGCATCGTGGCATGCAGCTGGCAGTCAACTTTTTGAGTATGTGTGCTATTCATCCATATACTGGTGCTCCGTACTCAGCCACTGAGTACACCAGACTTAAAGCGGTTATGCGGAGAGTAGCTTAAGTTTAAAAGAGATCGAGAGCAATTCCCGGGTACTTTGGCTGTTGATTGTATTTAATGACAGTGCCGTTAAATAACACTGACAGTTCGTGTTTTGTCAGTTTGTTGTTTAAGTGGAAACAAGAAATCTCGATTTTACTAAGATTAGAAAATAAGCTCCATGTTCGAAGTCATTCATTATCGCCAGGTAAGTTGAAAGCAAATCTTCCAAGACACTCATGTCTTAGTTTTGAGTGGCCAATGTCCAATCATCAGGTGTAATGGCGCCAGGACGGAGCCCTGTGGCAAACCATTGTTAAGCATTTTGGACCTACTACAGGAATTGTTTAGATGAACTTTAAATACACGATTACTTAGCATGTTGTTAATTAAACGTGAGATGGTGTTACAAGGTATTGCATTGAACAGCTTATATATAATTCCAATTCGCCAGATCGTTTTCATATGCTGCAGTGAGTACGATGAATGTTTTTAATTGTTTTTGATACACAGCTTCGATATAGGATGTTAAAGCGAGCAGTTGGTCAGTGCAACTGCGATTGGGACGGAAACCAGCTGGTTCGACAAGAAACGGGTTATTCAAGCTGGTTATTCAAGATGGGTGCGATAAGGTTGTATGACTCGTTCTAGCAATTCATAGTTTGTTTTGGAAGATTGCCGGTTACTAAGATGTTCGAGAAAAATTTAGTTTGTCATTGTTTTACATTTTTCCCGCATTTCTAAGAAATTCTGGAAAAATATCATCGTAGCCAGCTGCTTCTCCGTTTTTTTGTATGGGCCAGAGCTGAATCTAGTTCTTCGCTACTAAAAGAGTTCGCATACTTCGATGGAGACGAGCAATTCATTTCTCTTAATTTATGTTTAATGGTTCTCTCATGAAGGTGATTAATAGAAGAACGAGACATGTTTACGATATGATTTGCAATATTCTCTCGATTTATTTTATTGTTAGCACGAGTAATTGAGTTTGAGTCACCCAGCTTCCAAAGGAGACTCCAAGCTTCCCTGCTTGAATGGGAAAAATCAATGTTTACAACAGCGTTAATCCACTTTTGTTTCCTCGCGCCGTCGGGTTATCTATTTCGTCTATTACACGAAAGTCGTTGACATTGGCTTGGTTTTAGAGTATTTTTTGTTGACTGAAACAAACTTTGAACAATTTGCGTTTTTTTAAATAAGAAATTTAATACTAACTTGTATTTTTGTAGTTTAGTTTTATCAAATTTCATAAAAAGCCGAAGAATGGTTTTCGCCAGTCATATTTTTTAATCAACCTTATATTTTCCGAATCAAATATTTGAAATTCAGGATTTTATTAAGATTACTCTATACGATAGCAATGAATATATAAACCAGTAGTTTTAGCCATTATAAGTCACTAGAACTGAATGTATTAAATTGAATTAAATGAAAATTTGCTTTGAAAAGCGAAAGATTCGTACAAAAGATTTATTTCAATTCCAGTTTGGGGATCGAACATGCGTCCTTCTGATCAGAGTGTATGGTTTTAACCATTTTAAGCCCTCTGGACGATCGACTAAACTTCACAATTTTTCACTTCAATTTTTAGTATCATTTTTTGTCTTATTTTCTTACTCTACTAACACGTTTTACCGTTCTTCATATTTCAACTAAGATGACAAAATGAAATATCTATTATTCGTAGGTCTGATTTAATTTAATGTCAACTTATTTGAAGTATGAAGAACGGTAAAACGTGTTTTCTTCGACTTAAAGAACATACTAAAACCAGCCTAACTTGTTAGAACGGATATAACCTATTATATAAAAATCTTTTAGGGATTATGAATTCAATTGCTTCATAGTTGCACAAATTAAATGAATTACTCAAAACAAAATTAAAAAAAGTTAAAACAAACCGATTGCTTATTAATGTCTTTATACTATTACTTCGGTCTGAAAGACCTAAGTATTACATTCATGAGCTCAAAGTGAAATTCTTACCCCCACTTTTTTTGACATTTCTCGACGTTTTAGGACCTCCTGATTCTAAAAAGGCAAAAAAAAAAATTTATGTCTGTCTGTCTGTCGGCCGGCCGGCCGTCCGGCCGTCATTACCTACGCTGCAGGGAAAACTACTGGAGGGATTTCAAAAATTTTTTTTCTAAAAATAGGTATACTCAAGGGACAGGTCCGAAAGGACGCTGTGTTCGATAACTGTACCGGAAGTGTGTCAAAAAAAATCATTAAGTGTGTCAAAACAAGGAAATTTGCATATTTTTGGCTTAAAAAATTTTCATTTTAAGTGATTACGAGTAAGAACATTGAATTTGGAGAAATCTTGATGGTCGGGATTGGTATGTGAGATCAAAAACTAGATTATTGCATTTTAAGTTTGTCAAAAAAAATTGTCAAGTGTGTCAAAAGAAAGATTTTTATTTATTTTTTTACCTAATTTTTTGGAAAAAATATAAAATTAATTGTTTGTTTGAAATGAATTTTATTATTATTATTGAGAATTATGGCATTATAAGTTTGTCAAAAAAGTGTTGTCAAGTGTGTCAAAAGAAAGATTTTTATTTTTTTTTTACCCAATTTTTTGGAAATAAAATTGTTTGTTTGAAATGAAATTTTATTATTATTATTGAGAATTATGGCATTATAAGTTTGTCAAAAAATGTTGTCAAGTGTGTCAAAAGAAAGGTTTTTATTTATTTTTTACCCAATTTTTTTAGAAAAAAATAAAATTAATAGTTCGTATGACATGATATTTTATTATTATTATAGAGAATTATGGCATTATAAGTTTGTCAAAAAATAATGTCAAGTGTGTCAAAAAATGATTTCATTTAATTTTTTAGCCAATATTTTGGGAAAAAAAATGTAGCTGTTTTTATGACGTAAATGTAATTTAAAATGAAATTGGACATGGAAATTTTTGAATTTGTTGTAGTTTTTGAAATATTTTTGGAATTTCGAAAAAGTTTGTATTTTTGATTTTGTAATAATTTTTGCAATATTTTTAGAATTTCGGAAAAAGTTTTAATTTTTGATTTTGTAAGAATTTTTGAAATATTTTTAGAATTTTGAAAAATTTTTAATTTTTGATATTATTATAATTTTTGGAATTTTGAAAAAAGTTTGAATTTTTGATTTTGTAATAATTTTTGCAATATGTTTAGAATTTTGGAAAAAGTTTCAATTTTTAAGAATTTTTGAAATATTATTGGAATTTAGAAAATATTTAAATATTTGATTTTATTCTAATATTTGGAATATTTTTGGAATTTTGAAAAAGTTTGATTTTATTTAATTTAACAATATTTTTGGAATTTTGATTATAATTTTCCGGCAACGTATTGATGTTTCGTGTTAGTTTTGTAATAAATTTTTAAACAGAGATAAAAAACTTGTACTTCAAAAAAGAGTTATTTTTGATGTACATCGCTGCCCAAAACTAAAAACCATGTCCTCATAAAAGTTTTTTGCCCAAAACTATATCAAAATCCTTAACCCAGACCGAAGTCTTGATATCTCAGAGCTGTGAGATTTCAGCCCCTCCATATTTTGTTGTAATATTTTTAAGTAAATTTTCGAATGATGTTCATTTGGAGTGAATAAAAGATGAAGATCATAGAATATGGTGGTAGGCACATCATTTTGTCAAAAAAGAATTTTTCTTTGATTTTTTTCATTAGATTTTGTTGTTTTTGCAGTAAATATAATACAGTACCGTTCGTAATTAAAACTTGTCATTAGTTTTCAAATAAAGTGAGTTTCTTTTCTGGTTAGTAGTGCTTTTCTAGTAAATAAATTATTTCTTAGTTTAATGGACACAAAGAGTTTTTAATGGTTACTTTACATATATTTCTTTTAGTTAAGAACTCCTGAAGTTAAAAATCTTCGTTTTTTTTATTAAACTCATATCAATATTTATTCTCTACCTACCGATTTCTACAACTATAGTGCAATTTGTCAATATTTTGCTTAAACAGTTTAAATAATATCTTGACAATGATTCCATAGCTATAGAAATCAGTAAGTAAAGAATTTATTTTGCTAGATATATTTTTATTTAGTTATAACAAGATATGACATTATGCTATAATTAATTAAAAGTTAATCAATGTTCATCATTTTAAACTTTTTCTGCTAAGGTATAATCAACTATTAAAATCTATTAATATGTTTTAACAGTAATGAATTTGGCGTTTTTGAGTAAAGATATAAGAAGTTTTCTTTATAAAACGATATTTGTTCAAACGTTTTATCATCTAATGTTTTACTTGTTGGATATACAATTAATACATCACTGGGCTGGCCGAAGATAGCCCTGTTGTTGGATAATAAACATTTTCTTCAGTTTTAGAAATAACTAGTTTTTGAACTGAAATATAAGGGTCAATGAAATTTATATATTGTCTAATTTTGATTAAAATCATCTGCATTAAATTGGATCCTTGTCCGCGTCCTATTAAAACATAAATATTATTTTGTTTTGATTCCTGTAAAGCATAAAATCAGTATTTTTCTCAAACCACCACTATCACTTTATCGAATTGCATTCAAATAAGGCTGACTGTATTTCTTTATACAAAGGAAAGTAAAAAGGTACAAGTTAACATCCTTCTCAAACAAATATCATCATTGTCTGCTTTCCTTTAATCCCATTTTGATAAATACTGCTGTTTAAGTAAAACAAAAACAATTCACAAGTTTTTAGCACCTTTTACTGACGAAGTAACTAACCATTGTTATTATGAACAGAGTGAAAATGAATCTCATTGTTTTATACTTACATAATAAGATCACAACACTTTCAATCCATAAATTTATATCATTTGTATATACATTTCTATTCCTATATGGGGCAGTAATTGTTCATGAAGTGTTAGTTCTAATATAAAAACGCAATTCTTTTTGGCAATCGAAGAGTATTAAGTTTGATATCATGCAATGTTTTTTTTATATTAGTCTTACAAGTTAAGTGTGTAGATAGACAGATTATATCATTTTATTTTCGTGCGAAACATACAAAATCGTTTCGTATGTTAAAATATTTTTAGCTGAACTGAATACTTACCATTTTAGCAAAAGAATTGACTTTTACAGAACGAATATTTTAAAAATATCTTATATACATAACTATGATTAGTATAATTTCGACAAGTAATTCTTTGGTATAATACAGTATCATGATGTGGTTGGTTTAAGATTCATATCAGTACAAGCCATAACTAGCAGAAATTCAAGGAGTGATAGTTTACGAATACTTCTGGGATGTAGACCCGACCGTCGTGAATAGTATTTGATTCAAAGTTTTAATCTATAATATTCGATGCCTGGTAATTTGAAATATTTAGCATGTAAACATACTATATTTGGAAGTAAAATCATTTTCGTTTAATTAGTCATGTCAAATAAAATCCGATAAAAATTTTCATTCGAGTTACGCTTTCTTGAAAAATTCATTCCAGTTACGGATAATTTAAATTCGTGAAAATCACTCCTTCTTTAGATAGATGAAATACATCTTTACAAACTCTCGACTCTTCTTACCTTTATAAAGATTGCAAAATGTTAATATTAGTAAATTAGTGTAGTTTTTATCAGCCGACATATTTTACTAAATATTCAAAAACAAGAGTCAATAAGTGTAAGTCGTTAGAAATAAGAGTTTTTCATTTTAAAGTCATTTAAGAAATAGGATTATCCTAAATGCAAATTCATACATGAGCCGGTATTTATGAAATATTTAGTAAGTATAAAATATTTATAGCACTGTAGTTTTTTTTTCGAACTAGAGTATCATTTTTTCAGTTATTCGAATATTGTTATTAACAATAGATCAAGCTGAATTTAAACTTGCTTATAATTTGTATAGAATTCAGAAATGATACACAAACGTTGTTTGTTCCTGAAGCCAATGTGACAACCGGAAGATTTAAGTGCACTATTTCTAAGAAATATCATCAAATTTCTCGAAACAGTTTTAGTCAAATTTTAGGAAAAACTGTTGTCTAAAAATGTAATGATTGTAAAAAAAATTTTTGTTGTTTTACAAGTTTGTTATTTTAAATTGTTTTTCAATTAATATATTTCTAACAGTTTTAATTAATTGCCAGAGCATATGAGTTTAAAACAAACTGTCAACACATTTGTTTACATGATATTTGAATATGTGTGTAGGTTACGCAGCAAAACATTTTTGATGATTAATATTAAAAATCGTGCCTATCTTTGTAAAATAAAATGTATAAATTTATTTTAATTTAAAACAGCCGCTTTGAGTAAATTTAATTACTACTACTTGAAGGGATTATATATTATTTAACTGAATATCTGATTATTATCGATTTAGCTGAATGAACTGAAAAATTGTATGCGATTGTAGTAGTTTTTTCAGTTTATTCAGTTAATTCAGTCAAACCGAACGCACCTAATATAATAGTAATGAGTACAACGTCTTAAGGCTGAAAATCAGATACAACAGAAACAGAATTCCATACAAATTTTACAGCAACATAATTTTTTGCTGTCAAATTTGTATGAAATTCTGTTTTTGTCGTATGTGAATGCCCGGCTTTAATCACTTCAATAACATTTATTTTTAACAACAAATATTTTCTGTTTAAGAAATAGTTGTTTAGATAAAGGTCCCATAGAGAAAATATTTTAAACGCAGAAAATATTTGTGGTTAGTAATAAAATTTATTGAAGCGATTAAAACGTGGGCATTATTCATTAGTCATTACTATTATATTATTATTTATAATTATAAAATTATATAAATAATCTTTAAAATCATTTGAATAATTAAAATTAGTGAAACAAGAAAGCAAGAGTATGTGATGATTGGTTATTTCTCAAAACGTAGTCATGAAAGGAACCCATCGAATTTAAATCAAACGTGTCATTAAACTAGGTAATGTTATCAACCAACAATGCTGCACAGAAAATTAAAAACTAAATTTTACAATCAATTAAAAAATAACGAGAATAATGTACCAACATCTTGCTGTAAATTCGTTTTAAATATGTATACATTTTTCAATAATTCAGTAGACAAAGATGATTGAATTTAATACATATTTTCTCACGTCAAACGTTTTGAGAATAAATCCAAGAGAATAAACAAAAAATATTTATGGAAATGTAGTTCGGCGTTTTAGTCAGTCAGTTAGAAAAAATCAATGAATTACGAATACGATTCAGGTTATCAATTCAAACGTCTAAAAATAAAGCAAGTTTGTTCAATTATTACAGTACTTGTGGATGTTAATGTCATAGATTTTTGAAGATGTTATATGCTATTAAACATTTCACTCAAAGATGATCATCATATCAACTGTCGAACATGTAAGTTTACGTTTCTCAACCAAACAAGATAAATAATTTTTTATTATTTAATAAATTAAGGTTATAAATATTAAATACTACAATAAACTAACAAAAATATTACTACCTGAAAGCAATAAAAGCATCTCCCATTTCACCACCAACAATGTGTACGCCACCTTCAGGTATTCCAAGTCCTTTGAAAAACCCTCGTATATCCAAAGCATTTGCTGACCACGGTAAATTTTGAAGTCTGATTATAACACTCATCTTGAAGTCAAAATGATAATTGAACAGGTTTTCAATTTAGTTTACTATGAAATTAAATTAATTTTCAGTCCCTCGTAAGTACTTCTTTTAGGTTATCCTAGAAACGGAATATAAAATATGCTGCCTTCAAATATAATTTTGTAATATAAAAGGTTTTAATAAGTTTTAGATAAAATTGCAACACGTTCACTATATATTCTGTGTATATTCTTATTTTTAAAAATCATATCTATTTATCTGAACAGATATACATATTTGAATAAATATAAAACATTGTTTTTGAACTCAACTTCTAAGAATATTATACAAAATTTTTATAAATATACAGCACACAAAATTATTTGATAAAACTACAAATATTTTGCAAAGAATCAAAAACTTATTTGTAACTCCAATAAATCTGTGATTTCTCCAAATATTTTTTTTTCCAATTCACAATATTTTTGGTGAACTTATAAAAAATTTCTTGAGCAGACTAAATTGTAAGCAATTTTATGCGAACGCAGAAGAACCGAGTTTGATTTTGAGATCAAGAAACCATATTGATGATACTAAATGACACCATTTTCATGATTCTAATGACACCACAAAAGATGTAAAACAGAGATCATTTTGTTTTTCAACTTTGTGGTACGATTAAATACTATACAACTATTCATAATAAAAAACTTATACATATATATAATTATTCGAAATATATTTATTTTATTCATTACAAACTATAGTAGATACAATTAAATATTTTACACGATTTATGAATTTCCTTCATAATATTTAATAGTCGTAATAACTAACAGTAGTAACATTGCTTCTATTTTGTTATCATCAGTCGAGACAAAACTCTTTTACGTGAGGTTGAAAATATTATGAAATACTCATATTTTAATCTGGTTAAGAGTGCTGTTGAAAAATTTGGATTTTTAGGCGATGTCGTAAGTTTTTCTTTCAGTTTATAGGTCATTTATACGTCTCGCATGAAGTACTTTTCTCACATATGGGGTGGAGCATACTTGATACTTAAATTGCTTCGATTCTGTACAGCGAAGAGTTATTAACTCAACTCTTACAAACGCGGTTGATTTCATGCAACATAGAAGAAATGCCGCGGATTCAACAATGTTCTATAAATAATCATCAGGTGTAGAATTGTCGCTTTTCAGTGATTTTTTCAACTTGCTTTTTCAGTCTCGCATCTTTGGAATGTCTTCCCTGCGTGGGTTTTTCCTGACAATTTTAAGCTCAACGTTCATGTACATACAGTTGTTCATGTACATCATGTACTCTACCTCTAGTTAGGATGGTATCTTCGGCTATTCAGAGACATTATTTATAATTTATTATAATTAACACTAAACATATCAAACTTTCCATACAAAAAAAGTTGAAGCCTGAATGTATATTTTCTCATGATTGGCAATTTATTTGCCTGTCTATATTTTTTATAAAATTTTATCAAACCACTTTCTTCGAGAATCTGATCTAAGATATTTAACTTTATGATCAGCGTTAGATTTTAAATCTATGGTTTCCATTAGCATGCTTTCATATTAGTAATAAAGGCAGATATCAATTAAATTTACCTTGTATGCTCGTATTTAGATACGAAGTATGACGTTATATCTAGTAGAACCGCACTCGTTTTCCATTACATTAACTTTTTTTATAGCCACAAATATTGAGATTAGCAGTAAAATCATGGAAAACGTTTGCTTCAACCAACGGATCTAATTAACCAACCCGTTAGTTTTTCATATTTATCAGCTTGTTTTCCATTTAATGTCGTTTGATATTATAATATTCATACATCACACCAACATTTACAGCGCAAATATAACACATTGGTTTATCTTTCCAGATTATAATAATTAATTGGTTGTCTAAGATTCATTAAACATACGATTTTCCTCTTGTACCTTTTTATTTTGGTCACTGGAGATTTGTATAATAGCTCCACTTCATTGTATTTTAGGCTGTTAACTCTAACACAAAAAACAATTCTGCTTGAAATGAGTTTCAAGAAAGTTCATTTCAAGTAGAATTGTTTATTATGTTAGAGCTAACATATAGTATAATAACCTAAAATACAAATAAACCATGTTCAAAACCCGGTGGTACATACATTTATAATATAAAATTGAATAAGATGTAAAACCGAAATTGTGACGGGTAGTTTTCTTTTATGGTATTATAAGATTAAGAAAAAATCACAAAAAGAGAAAAAATTTCATAAAACAATACATTTTTGATTTTGTGTCTGTTGCAGTGTCTGAGTCTCTATTGTCCTTAATTAGCGTGAGCTTTTTTTTAGAAATTATCTTTATGGTTTGGAGTGTAATCTTTGGGCCGCAGAATCATTCATCAATTCTTTAATATTGGTTGAAAATTATCACCAATTTCCATTGAGACAGATTAATTTTTGTGTATTAAATCTAGGCAAGTTCACAATTTGTTTTAAATAAAATAGTTTCTTAAATTTAAGTTGTTTTTCTAATCTATTACTTTAAAAACATTAACACTATAAAAGTCATACATAATATATTAGGGATGTCAAACCCAATAACGATAAACCAGCCAGTTTAGAATTATTAATAGTTCGACAATTTCTAAATACTTTCTGTACAAAAATTCAGTCGTAACCATATTCAAAATTTCAAAAATTGTTTTGAAACTATAAACTAATGTTTCGTGTACAAATGGTTTTCACGTAGCCCAAATTTTGGAATGCTGAATTTGCACTTTTTGGTTGTGCCACAGTCTACTGAATAGAGTTAGCGATATTATACTGCTATTGCCAGTATCGATAAACGTTGTTTTAAACAAAGGTAACATAGAATGTTTAGTACTGTAATATAAACTGTTTACATTTAACGTTTATGAATGTTTCTAATTAGGAAATAATGAAATAGTTTCTAATTAGGTATTGAAAATTCTCACTCATAATAATAGTGCTTTTCTAGAAGGACTGATCGATACACCCGGTTGTTGTTTGCGCCCAATACATGCATTGTTGCTGTTCGCCTCTCACATTCGAACAGTTTTTCATATGATCAAATAAAAACCCTGGCTATTAGAATTAACGTTATTTATCAGACTGTAAAATATTTTTTATTTCAAAAACTTTTAACAATTTAAACAAACTAAGCAGCAAAAAGCGGAAATATGCAATTTTATTAAAGTGCATTTAATATTATACAATTTATTTGAAAATATCGTTGCTCAAGTTTCAATTATTTTCATTTTCTTCAAAGCAGATTTTAATTGAAGATTTTACTTTTTTTAACGTATTTGGGATGTTAAACTTGATTTTAATTTTATCTATTCAAGGCAAATTGATGGAAATGGGGAAAGTAATAAACACATATAAAAGCAAATATGTAAAGAACAATTTTAGTTAATGTATTTAATTGTCTGCACTCATGTCTGCTTTTGCAATCATTTAATTATTTACATGTTACATAAATTATCATGAAGATCTTTGTAAGTAGTCTATTTACTCAGTTTAATTACTCAAGTTATTGAAAAATATTTATTTATTAGGTAATTACTTTTATATTATGTTGGATCCCAAAATCATCAGCAGTTGTAAAAGAAATTGATAAAAACACAAATAAAAGAGAACTCGTTTTAAGTGATTTAAGCTACAGTTTTTCGGCAACAGAAATAGGTTCCAAAGATGGATCTCATGTTAAAACATTATCAGTAATTAAAAATGTTTCTGGTCATAATTCTAATAAACATAACTCACATGTGGATAGTGATAATCCAACAAACAAACCCGAAGAAAAAAAAGATGATTCATCTAAACCTAAAGAACCATACCAGTTCGTAGCAGATTTTTCAGAGTTGCCTGCATTAATTAAAACATTTAACCTATTTTCACCGAACGATGAAAGAAAAAAATCGGATATTGGTCAGGAAATAAATGAGACAGTAGCCGAAAAACAACAAACTAAAACTGAGCTTCCAAAAATAGAACAAGAAATTACGGAAGCTTTAGAAAATAAAAACAATGAACAATTTGAATCTGTTGAGATAGAAGATAAAATCGAGAAGACGTTAGATATTAAAACTGATTTAAAACAAAATGATACTGAGTTATTTATCTCAGACCCAATTGGTCCAGCTCAAGCTAAAATAAGTGCCATAGCACAACAAGAGCGTCTAAACGAGCATGTTGATAAAAATACAGAATTAATTGATACAAAGCTCGATTTGAACATAGATGTACAGCAAAAATCGGAGCAGTTAGTGAAGTTACCACCATTACAATCGTCCACAAATGTAGACAAAAAAGCAACTCAAAGTAAACCATACCATAAGAAACAGTATAATCCGAGTATTTCTGGAAAACGTCCTGGAGTTTTTATACCACATTTTGTAAAGCCTTAATTATAATTTTCATTTTAATTTGTCCAAATTATAATGTATGGTTTACAAATACGTGATCGTTATAGCTGTTAATTATGTTGATGATGTGAAAAGTTAATAGTTATTACAATTCCTATATATTTTTATCCAAATAAAAATATTGACTTAAGCAGGGCAAACATATTTGTTGTAGGTTATAATCTTAAGATTTAAGCATCCGTTGCCGTACACAAATTAGAAAATTCACTTTAAAGAATAAACTCGTTTTATTTTTAATTGTTACATTAGTTTTTAAATAGTAGATACAATTTATAATTAATAAAAATATTTAATAACTAATATAATATTCTTGATCTAATAAGAGATCTTATAAATGTACGTGTTTAGTGCTTAAACTTGTTTAAATTGAGAATCGTCCCCAATCAATTAACATTAAAATGCAATATTTAAAAATATACTTTTTACTGTTTATTTTTAATTTTGACTGTTTATTAAACAAAAGCACACAAACTGTGAATAATATGGAAAACCATAATAACACATACAATTAACATTAATTTAAACTAGGTGAATTCAATACGTTTGACTTGAAATTTTTAACACACAATGGTCATAAAACCTAAAACCGCTTTTTCAGTTGTAGCAGTGTGTGCGTTCCTTCGTTCTTTCATTAAACGATTTCTTCTCTTCGACTTTTTAGTTGATGAAAAATTTGCAGAATGATTTTGTCGCCATCTGCAATTGTTCTCATAGAATTCAGAATGAACATTTACAAGACATATTAAGAAAAAATTATGCACTAAAACTTATATCTACAATTACAGGAATTGTGAACATTACGACTGGACATTGTCTTTCGGCTACGCAGCACGATTGACTACATCAAATAATTAAACGGTAAATGTTAAGAAATCGGTCTCCACGGTTTTGATTGTTCAACTACCCTTCTTGGTTACAATGATTGAGGAAAAAGTGGAGGTAAAAGCTAGGGCATTACAAGTTTTTAAACGGTTAAATATACTTGTGAGGTTTAATGACCATTTCGATCGAGAGTTTATAATTTTTCAACCTTGAATACCAGACTTCAATGAACTGTGTAAAGTTGTTTGGTGGCAGCTTGTGAATTCTCCTTATAGTTTTCCTGTATGTTTTATCCTGTTTGAAGAGTGGTGTGGTTGAACTATAGAAGTATATTTAGTAAAATCTTCTTTGAAAATTTCCAATATTCTTTTATTTTTTGTCTGAAATTTTATTTTATTGTTATAAAATTTCATACGAAAAATAGAAGAATAGCAGAAATTATCGATAGAAGATTATGTGTTTTGAATATTATTTAGGTTATATCCTATGTTAGATTATGGTTTACCACAGATTTTTTGTACCAGTGTTAAAACTGTATTTATTTAAATGTTTCCCCACTTATCAAGTTACCTAAATAATGAAGTAGGCTTCATAATTGACCAAAATTCAACCCCTATATTGAGTGCATAACATAAAAATAAAATTGATAAATGAAAAGAAGTTCCGTACAGTATTCCACCAAATTGAGATTTTTTTTAATTTGAAACTCACAAAATGTAACTATGGTGAAATAGTTGCAAGAAAAAGTTCTAATTCCACAAAAAGTTAACCCTCCGTTCGATTTTCATTCATATGAGAAGGCAAACCAATTTTCCACTTTTAGTAAAAAAAACTATAAGGGTCAAAAAAGGTTAAAAATTAAACATCCTACAAATTCACACAATAGTACTGTCAAGAAAATTCAATGCAAAAAAATCTTCATTCAAAATGAATAAAATTTCCATAAAAAATAATGTCTAACTGACGATTGAGAAATTCAGCCTAAGTAAGATAACTGATAATGAAGTTTCAACTTAGAAATATCATCGCCTTGGTGGCGTAGTGGTTAAACGTGTCTGCCAAAGGAATTGAACTCGCTGTGTGGCACTGATGAGGTTACGAGTTCGAATCGCAACCGAAACACGTAAAAGAGAAAAACAGTTTTTTTCTGAAATATTTACAACCATACCATACCTTTGAATTGGAAAAATTCAAATTAATTCCTTAGTTACTTGAGTTTTAATTGTTCACAAAAATTCTTAAGTTATAAATTGTATTTCTTTATTAAAAAAAAGTACTGAAAGATAAATTAAGTGTTTTTTCTTCGGTTTGAAAAGACATAAGTATTAGTCATGATATATTTTCCAAATAAACGTGTTATTTTATAGAATAAAGAGGCCAAAAAAGTATTTGCATTTCGTGAAAGAAAAACATTAAAAATGTCTGTAAAATACAATTTGTTAAGAACTCTATACACTATTTTCGGATTATGTAGAGGTTTATATCAACACCCACTGACTTCGAAAACTCTATCCAGACTACGATTTAAAAATGGAAATATTAAACTTGTTAAACTTTAGATCAGGCGATTGCCAAAAATTTGCAAACAAAGTAGATACTAGAACGAAGAGGACCAAAAAGTGGAATTCAAGAAACAGTTAAAGTACACTCTACTATTGCAATCTTCAAAACGGAAAATTTAGATTTAACTTTCTAATTCATAGTCGCGTGAATCAACATGTCATCGACGACTGTATAATTAATTTAATTTGGATTTAGCTTTCTAATTCATAGTCGCGTGAATCAACATGTCAACGACGACTGTATAATTAATAGAACTACACCTATGTAGGTTATTTTTATAATTATAGAACTACCTAGATTATTTTTACAATTATAAAAATTAATATAATAATTGTCAATGTTCATGCATTTACTGTAAACAAACCAGGAGATATTAAAGATCTATTCTTCTAAGACCTCGAACAAGACATCAATAACTTCACGCGGCACGATTAGTAGAAGAGGAGAAAGTAAAATACATATTCAGACAAAAAAATTGTGTCACATTAGTAATAATAACGGTTTTCATGCAGTTGAGCTGGCTGTGATTTCTAGCCTTTTCTTCTTTCAAGAGAAGCCACATGGCAATGTGAAAATCAAATGATAGAAGAACAGCGAATATATTCGATCGTCATGCATGAGACACACTCTAAAGTCTAAAACATAACTGACGCTCAATCATACAGACGCGTTAATATGGATTCCGGTTATATGCTTGCTATATTTATTTATAAGTGAAAGTTGATATTTACGCTTATTAGACAAGCAAAAACTGTGCGCTAGAATGTGGACGCATTAAAACATTCTGATACGCTAAATATATACCAGAAAATAGTGACACATAATTTAGAAAAAGATGATATATCTCAAGATATGCCATTTAAGTTACAAGAATAGTGGCAAACGTTTACATCCAGCTTTTTATTATAGCAGCATAATTGAAGCACGAAGCGAATGGTTTATTAAACATTGCTATTAAGCGTTGTATCACGATGTTCAGGTGTTCTGAAGATTCCATTTCCAAGACCTACTAAATAGAACGAAAGAGTCCGTCCTTTTCAAGCATTTTTGTACCATACAGCATACACCACAGTAGAAGTTGATGGCGCTATCAACAAACGAATAGAAAATGCGTTGGATAGAAGTTCGCAGAATTATTAAAAATTGAAAAAACAGCTCTTATCTCACATATATCACGGTTCGCCTACCATGAGTTTAAATAAAAAGTCAACCAACATGAAATATTTTCTCATAGCAGTCTTCTTTGGGTCGAATAAAACAAAACTCAACCGTTTTTGAAATCGGTTGCCGGGGGGGATTTCGAGATATCTCGCAAAAACGGATTTTTGACCGATTTTACCTCGATTTCGCAACTTAGGCTAAAATTTTTTTTTGTGAAATGGCTCAAATTTCACTGGAAAACTTAAAACGAATTACATTAGGACTGCCGAACGCCCCAAACGTTTCAAAATGCCCAAATGTCCCATTAAAAAATTTCAAAAAAAATTAAAATATCGTTTTTTTCTACTTTTTATACCAATTTTTTTCAGCCCTAATTCGTTTTAAGTTTTCCAGTGAAATTTGGGCAATTTCACAAAAAAAAATTTTAGCCTAAGTTGCGAAATCGAGGGAAAATCGGTCAAAAATCCGTTTTTGAGAGATATCTCGAAATCCCCCCCGGCAACCGATTTCAAAAACGGTGGTTGAGTTTTGTTCTATTCGGCCCAAAGAAGACTGCTATGAAAAAATATTTCATGTTGGTTGACTTTTTATTTAAACTCATGGTAGGCGAACCGTGATATACGATCTGATTTTTGCAATCTGGGACCAATAATTACCTCTTAATTGAAAAACCGTTCTCATTGTTTCACTTTTTATTTAATTAATTAGTTAGACATGTTTAGCACACTAAGGGCCAGTTTCACCATCCTCAGTTAAAGTTAGTTAACTGTTACTTATCTTTAACCGAGAGATAACTGAGTGATACAAAATGAACTGAATATTTAGCTAACCGAAACTGGTGAAACCCATTTCCTTCAGTTAAGTGGCAGTTATGTTAAATTTAACTTAACTTTAACTTAAGGGGGGGGGGGGGGTATTGTTTTAAAATTATTTTGTTTGTATTTTTTTTTAATTTTTTTTCTGAATGAACAATATGTCGAGAATATTGTGTACAAATTTTAAGTCAATCCTAGTAAAACTAAAGGAGTTACAGCGTTTCAACAGGGGGGGTATGGTTTTAAAATTTTTGTTTTGCATTTTTTTTCTGAATGAACAATATGTCGAGAATATTGTGTACAAATTTTAAGTCAATCCGAGTAAAACTAACGGAGTTACTGCGTTTCAACAGGGTTGCCATTTTACCTAAAAAACGTCATTTTTGAATTTCGTGAACATTAGAACTCAAAATCTACTGAACCGATCCTTTTGAAAATTTGATCATTACTTCTTCACATAAATCAACAGGTAATCAGGAAGTTTTTTTTTTCTATTTTTTAATAACAAATTAAACGCGATTTTTTCATGTTTCACATGATCCAGTAACGAGTTATAATGTTCACCGCAAAACCACTTTTTTTCAAGGCGCCTCTGAAGATTCAACGTCACCGGCTGATTTATCAATATTTTTAATTGAAATTTTTTTCTGACATACTTCAAAAGTTGTACAATAATATGTAATTAAATTTAATAAAATTATATTACTCATGTCGCCGCAAAAAAATCACAAAAATATGGTTTTTTTTCGTCTTTAAAACCATACCCCACCCTTAACTGAGGATGGTGAAACTGGCCCTAAATATGAAATATTCATTATTCAGGCTCTTTGAATATCCGAAGATACCATGTCAACTATAAAGGAATAAGATAAGGAAAATGGAAGAAATGAGGATATGGGGATACCTATACAAATTGTTTTAAATGACGATGGACATTTTCTTTAAATGTCTGAGGGGCAAATTCATCGGGAAACACAGGTCACAGAGGAGGGCATTGAGTTCCACAATTTGGCATCTCTATTAAAATAGTCGTTCTGGAAGAACATAGTTCTACGAGGTGTTTGGACAACAAATGGATGGGTTAACTTGGCAGCTCTTGTTTGTTGTCGATTGTACTGCGCATACGATGGAAGGATATTTTGAATTTTCATAGAGGAGAATTCGCAAGTTATATTTATAGTAGATTGAGAATTCTGCCACATTTCTTCTGTGCTGAAGTGAATAAAGCTGATCCGTAATTTCGGTATTACCAATCAACCGTATTTGCTTTTTTCTGTACAGAGTCTAGACATATTGTTAACTGACAAGCACCTACCTCCCCAAACATGACAGCCGTATTCCATACATGGACGAATAAGGGACTTAAAGATCTGCAAAATTTGATCGGGATTGAAAAACTTATTACATCGACTCAAGAATCCTAATTATTGCATTGCAGAGCGAGGTTGAACACATGTTCATTCCATTTCAGGTTATTACCAATATCCACTCCAAGAAGACTAACTGATTCAACCTCACGCAATTCTTCGTGGTTTATCTTAAACGGGAAGTTTTTATGTCGCTCGATTTGTGAAAGACGGCAGTTTCGTTTTGGTTGCTTTAAATGAAACACGATTACGATCACTCCATTCCATTATACGATCCAGGTCTTTGCTGATAGAATCAAATAGCAGCTCTCTATCAGTGGTGACTGCAGTATGAGATCGAAATTTAGGAGATGCATGCAATGTGCTGTCATCTGCAAAACTATGGATGGGGTGCACTGTAGAAATAAGTAAATCATTAATGTATAGAAGAAACAAGATTGATGAGAGTGGAGAGCCTTGGAGAACATCAGCATTGGCTGTGAAAATATTGGATGTAATATCATCTAAAATAACATGAAATTTGCGACCTGTAAGAAAACTAAATCTATGAGACAGTAAGATGGTCTATGCCATAAGATTTTAATTTATCTATCAGTTTTCTATGCCACACATTATCAAATGCTTTAGAAATAACTGAATGTTTCACCATATGGTTTTCCAGGGATTTGTTCTAGAGATGCATAAAAAAGTGATCCCTCAATTACTTTGGCGTGGAAAAGATCAATTACCTCAGGTCTGATATACGATTCTTAAACGAAATACAATTAAATAAGTCCTGACACTGGTGTAGCTTACCGACACTGGTGTCCTCTCACACTTAAAACTTCTACGATTAAAACTAGTAATGTGCTGGGTCCAAAAATTGAGTTCAATAATTGAATTAATTAAGATTAACAAATCTGAGTGTCGGGTACACACCTTATATATATCATATTAATCGCACGTGTACAGTCGGGAATTTGTTTTAATTTACTTTTACAAACCAACCGAGAGTTTTGTAAGTTTTTAACAATTTTATTAATCTAATGCCAATGGGCGAAAAGTGCAAAAGAAACAAGTAGACAGAATTCAAAACTAGAATGGTGTAAGTCCGAAACACGAAACTATCGAAAGCTACGATAGTTTCGTATCTCGGGCTAAATACAACTGAATATAACATCACTGAATATAACATCACTGAATATAACAAAAAATCACAAAAAATATTTTGGCCTAAGATACTTGTGTAATAAATTTGGGGTCAATAGGTCAATCAGTTTGTGAGATATCGTGTCCTCATACAGACAAATATACATCTTTAGACCGCCCCTATCTCGGATCACAATTGACCTGCTGAACAATTCCATAGCGTATATTGAACAAAGATAACTGTGTACCAAATTTGGTTTAAATAAAATGTTTTCTATAGAATAATTTGCAATTTATTCATAGCGTCACAACATATAAAAACCTTTTAAGACCAAGGTCCCACAGCAGCACTCGCTATAAGGTGTATTAACTTTTTTTTTAATAATGGATATATCTTAACAAATCCATCACATAATAAAATATGGCAGAAATCAATATTTCATCATGAGATAAAGGAAATAAAAATAATGTTACGATTCTAAATAATCGCAAGTGAAATGCAATACAAAATTGTATTCAACTTCAATTTCCCCTATACAATATTAATTCAAATCTAAAATCAAGGTCACAAGAAAAAGGAATAAAGCAGAAAATAAAATAATAAAAACAATATGAAATAAATTTCATCATAATTTCTGGAGCTTTCTTTGTAAGGAATGGACTTACCTGGAATATTTGAGAATTTTTGAAAAATTGTATATAAAGAATTCCTTTTGCGAAATGATGATTAGTTTTATTGTAGACTGCGATGATGTAAAGTTAAATTTAAATTAAACCGCAATACTGTTAACAATTTAAGTGGAATGTTAAGTAAGTTAATTGTAAATTAATTTTAAACAAAACGCATTTTTGGTAAACATAGAACCGAGTAAATAGAAGAAAATTTTTTTTAATTGTAAATAAAGTTTTAAGTGTTATTTAGTAGAATATTTTTGTTATTTTGGATGCTGCGTTTATACTGGAAATTTCTACAACCAACCGTTGCATTTTCTGAAGCTATTGAGAAAATATTCTAGAAAATATTGTTTGCTGTAGTTTTCCTGTTGTGGAACAATTAAGGTGTTGAAGTTGAATACTTAATAAAACCTGGTGTTTTTGCTTACTAATTAGCGATCGAATCAAAGAGGAGATTTGGAATTGCGTTTATCGAATTGAGAGTAAGGCCAATTCGAAGATTAAAAAATGTGACAATAAAATATAAGGGTGTAAAACAAAGTTTTTAGAAAAAGCTGCACGAACAGAACGAAAATTGGGTAAAATTGGGCGACCGTTGAAAGTGAATTTACTTCATTCGCCAACACCACTAAAAAATCACCTTTGCGAGTGATATCTAACTGCTCGAATGTCAATAGCAGGGAATTGCGAAGGTTGGAACACCTTTCAAAATAAAAAAAAAATTACAAACCAACATCGTTGGTTTTTATTTTTTTGTTCTTAGTGTAAAATAATAAATTTTTTTTTTTTTTTTTTTTTTTTTTTTTTTTATGAATATTTATTTATTTCAATGTTAATAATTAATACATTATTTAAAAATTTCTCCTAAGAGGCTAAAAGCCTATGAAAGGATCAAGTTAACAAAATTTTCGTTTATATTTATTAAATCTTAATTTAAAAAGAGATTGCCAAAGAAAAGAAACAACAAAAAAAAAAAAAAAAATTTTTATTTCTTTTATGAAAGATATCGAAAGTAATGAAACATTTAATATCCAATGATACATTTAATGATGTGCGAAATAATCAGACCTGAACATATCTAACCTGATAATTCGAATTTCCCTTTTGAAATCCGATAGTTTTGTTGAAGATTTAATATTAGCCGGAAGGGAGTTGTACAAATCCACTCCCTTTTTCATTATACTATTTTGAGTGAGACTCATTCTGGCAAATATCGGTCTATAAGATGTAGCATTTCGCGTAGAATGATTATGATTTGATGTAACAAAACTGATATTAGATTTAGTCAGCTTATTATCAATTCTGTAGATTAGGATCAGTAATTCAAACTTTCCCAATTCTATTACCGGCAAAATGTTATCCTGGTATAAATCAACGGATGGAGTTAAATATGGGAGTCTCAAAATCGCCTTCACCGCCCTATTTTGCACTGTAGATAGTTCATTCATGATGTAGTTTGGAGCGTTACTCCATATGGGAATAAGATATGATAGTACAGAATGAAAATAAGCAAAATACATTTCTTTGAGAATTTTGAGGGGTAGATATGATATTTTTTTTAAAACACCTGCTAAACCTGATAATTTAGAATTTATTTTATGGATATGCGAAGACCAATTTAGTCTCTGATCAATGACTAGTCCCAAATAAGAGACATTAGGAACTCTATTTATACTATCATGCTCAAGATTTATCTCATCAAATAATTCTTCCAAGTTAGTATTTTTCTGACAAAAAACTAAAAACTGTGTTTTTTTAACATTTACTAATAACTTGTTGGTTTCGAGAAATGTTTTCATCGTCAAATAATCATCGATCATGCGTCCTTTTAGGTCACTAAAGTTAGATTCGCCATATACAAGCACAGCGTCATCAGCATATAGCTGTAATTTACCATTGAGGGGAAGATGAAAAACGTCATTTATATAAACTATGAATAAAAGGGGACCAAGTATACTGCCCTGAGGAACTCCCGTGTTGATTGTCCTTTGAGAACTACTAGAATGCCCAATTTGCACAAATTGTTTGCGGTTTGATAAATAGTCACTTAGTAATTTCAAGACATTACCATTAACCCCAAACATTATTCAACTTTTTTATTAAAATTTTATGTTTAACACTATCAAATGCATTTTTTATATCAACTAGTAGAATAGAGGTCTTTTTACGAGAGTTTATGTTCTGATAAATATTTTCTGTTAAGTTCAGGCATGCGGATAATGTGGATGAGTCACGAATGAAACCATACTGTTCATCATTAATATAACTGATACTGTCCAAGAAAGATTCCAGCCGAGATTTTATTACTAGCTCGAAAATTTTTGAAAGAATTGAAATAGGTCTGTAATTATTAGGGTCTTTTTTATTGCCGCTTTTATAAATGGGTTTAACTCTTGCTATTTTCAGCTGATTTGGGAATGTACCTTCATCAAAAGATTTATTTATTAATTTACTAATTGTTGGAGCTATAACATTTGCAATATTTTTTATCAACTTGACTGATATTTCATCATAGCCTGAGGCAGAGGAAGTTTTTAAATTTTTTATTATGGTTAAAATTTCTGTTTCAGTACAAGGATCAAAATTGGAAAGATTTGATGAATTATTGGGAAGTGGCATTGGAAAACTAATATTACTATTGCATTGGTTCTCAATTGTACTACCTACTGAGATGAAATATCTATTCAGAACATCTGCAATTGTATCTTCGCTTGTGAAACATTCACCATCAAAATTAATACAATCGGTGAAGGAATCAGTTGCAGAAACTCTGTTATATAGTACTGTATTAATTAACTGCCATGTTTTCTTAGGGTTGTGTAGATTTTGTTTAAATTTTGAACTATAATATTTATTCTTAGAATAGTCCACTTTATGTTTTATTTCTTGTTTGATTTTGTTATAGCGTTTGATAATTATTTGGTTAGCCATGTTATTTCGTATTAATTTAAACAGTGATTTCTTTTCTTTACACAAGGATGTAATTTCTTTAGTACACCATTCTTTTTTATAATGACCGTTGATATTTTTATTTAGGGTTATCAAAGTTTTATTGCTGTTTATGGAATTAGAAAAAGAATCTAATAAAATGTCCCAAGTTTCAAAAATGTTACTATCGTGTTTAACTAAATCACATATTTCCACCTGAACCGCATCAAAATCAATTTTGTAACACGTGTTAATAGAATTATTTATTCTTCTTTCAGGTAGTTTAATATTTAGAAAAATTATATTATGATCACTAAAGTCAATGTCATCGACTGAAAAACTAAATCGATAATTGATATTATCAGTAATTATTAAATCAATAATCGATTGACTAGTTGGAGTTCTTCTGGTTGCCATATTTGCAGATATTTTATTTAAAATAAAAAAACCCTCAGCTCTAATTATGGAGGTTAAGATGCGTACATCCCTTGTGTTTTGTAATAAATTTATATTGAAATCACCGATAAAAAAAATATTTTTAAAGCTATTAAGCTTACTTTGGAAAAAATCGCAGAAAATATTAAAATTGGTGTCTTCCGTTTTATAGATACCAGCTATATATGTATTATTCAATCCAAACTTTATGATCAAACAATGACTAAAATCTAATATCAGTTCGTCACTTACGAATTCGGATGGCACATCATTGATACAGAAAATTGATACACCCCCACCTCGTTTATTTCTTGTTGAGTGGTAGCCTGAATAATTTGTTAGATTAAAGTATGGTGCTGAGGTACTAGTTAACCAGGTTTCACTTATAACAATTACATGTACCTTAAAGTTTAATTGAATCAACAACAATTCAATATCCATAATTTTATTCTGTATACTTCGACCATTTAGATAAATAATGTTCATGCCATCAATGTTCCGCACATCAAGAAATTCATCATGATATACAATATCAGTTGAAAAATTAAATTCTGTAAATTCATTCATATCTAAAACAAAACAAAAAAAAACTAATTTAATATTTATAAAAAAAAATAAGAAAATAGAAAACAAAAACCAAATTATTTGCTAAAGTAATAATTAGCTCATCGAAAGTTATGCATAGCATTTCAATTCAAAAATTTACGATCAAGAAAATTAAGATTTTCGGAAAAGATAAGTCTATAAAACATAATTAAATTATCCTTGCAACTGCTAATTGGTCCAAATCAGATTTTGTTTTAATCCACATAATTTTTGCTCCTTCGCTGCTTTTCACTAAAATTTTATTATCTTGAACCCACACATGCTGCAGTAGACCGCCCTTTTTCTTTTCCCTTGCATCTTTGAGAATATTGTAATAAAAACGAGATAGTGTGTCATTAACAAAAAGCTTGGTGTTTAAATTTTTCACACCAGAAATTATTTCATTAAGAAAAAAAACTTTTTTTTGCATTTTCTTTTCCTTCATTACTTCTGTTTTTATATTTACGTTTTTGAAAATTACTTCAACTGGAATTCCATATTTGTATTGAGTATTAGGTTTAGGCAAAAATATTCTATTTGTAGAGGAAAAATCGTTTGCGGTAACATCCCGTTTCACAAGCTGGAACATTTTAACAACAGTTGCCATTAACTGGTCTTCCTTGATTTCCATTGGTATTCCCGTTACAGTGACATGGTTTTTTAGGTGGTTTTGTTCGGAGTAATACAGGCAGTTTTTTAACTCACTTATATCTTCTTTTTGCTTTGAATTTTCATCTTTTAAAATACTGATGGCAGACGTTAATTGGTTGATTTCTTTTTTCGATTCTAAAAGAAGTATATATAAATCCCGAATGGTTGGATTCTCCGGTACCTTCTCGAATGATGATTTACAAAGTTGGGTTATGTCATTATCATGTGTACTGCAAAAACCACATTTCCAACAAGAATCTTTTGTTAAACTTTTGTGCTCTTGATTGCTTACATTTAGACAACCAATATGATATGTTTTGGTGCACGCTTTACATTTTAATGTTTTATCATCGATATAAATGCTTCCAACACATTTACCACAAGACGCCATTATATTAGAAGCTTTAAAAATTTGTAAAATGATAAAACTTTTATCACAATATATGGAGCCACTTTTGATTGCTAAAATAGTCCGAGCCAATTATTACTATAACTTTTAAAATAACACAGAAAACTGCGAAATAGTTTAAATCTTGTATATGTACAAGTTAAATATTAATCACTTATCACTCACTATTGTTCAATTTACAAACTTGATGAGCATTTATTACAAATAAAATATTCACAAACATGAATTTAATATTAAAACAATCTGGATATTAGTTGTTTGATGTAATAAAATTAAATTTCGACGGTTATTTTATTTTTACCGGGTATGCCGTAAAGGAAAACGCCGGTTCTAGATAAACATCGACTACCGTCTTCCCCCGAACATAAGAACCGGTTCCTCTATTCGGGAAACAAAATATTAGTCTAATTTTAATTTTGGTCAAATATTAAACAAATTGGTCAAATAATAATGTTGGTCAAAAAGTAAACAATAAATTGCATATAAAATATATGTATATGTAATATTAATATTATACATATTGATCACATTAATTCAGCCCATTAATTTCAATTATATTGGTATCTTTCAGTCCTTCGAAAATGTTGGTGTAATTATTTTGAATAAAAGAACCGATTCTTTTATTCAAACCCGTTCTTTTATTCGTTTAAATTTAAAAGAACCAGTTCTCATGTTCGGGGGAAGACGGTAAATCAAAATTATCTAGACTGGGTTCGATGGATCAGTTATTAAAAATTCAGTTATTCGTATGAAGTCACAATTCACAAAACAATACGATTTCTGTCCCCTCCTATAAAAGTGAAAGATCGACAGTGTCTGACATTCAATAGCAAGAGCATACGAACAATATATGGGCGGTGTAAAGTTGATGATCAATATAGAATCCAAATTAATCATTCAACCCCAACTGCTTGAAGAATGGAATGACATCATTAAATTCAATCAGAATTAGAAAGAATGATAATAAAAATAATCCAGATAAGAAAATGCTGGGGGGATGTATTAACACTAGAGTTAATTAGCAATGGAATGGAATAAAAGGAAATGTAAGTGTGCAGACCTAAAATTCGTCAAAATAAGAAATAATTAAAAATTGCAAATTGGCGAGAATGTAAAAAGCAAATACTCAATGTTTGTGTTATTACATATAGAATTTTGGAAGTTGTAATTGATTTTGCAAATTCCTGACTTTAAGTTGATTTATTTTGTCATCTCATCTACATCCACTCAAAGAAAATTATACTTTTTTACTAAAACATATACACAGAACGTCAATTAATCGAGTACTTGTACCACACAATTTATATTCCATATAAATTTGTCTATCACTCAGTTTAAATTAATTTAAATTTCGGATTGTACTGAATGCTTATTTTAAAATTTTATTGTCTCTAAATCCACATAATATTCAATATGGCGTCACTATCGTTGAATTTTGTAAAAGTTATACGATTGAAAAATGAATTTTATCCAGCAAAGTTAGGGTTTTGTTCTGGTTGGTTTAAGTTCTATTCAGTTTGGTTTATGTTCTGCTATTTAGATCTCAATATTCATAACAAGAACATATCAATTTACCAGATACTAACGCACCAAACAGTTTCACACTAAATTCGATAATTGTTTAATCCGAGAAATAACTTACCACGATTGGTTTATGTTAATTATTTCATCACACCACATTAAATAGTTTAATTGCAAATTAATGGTAACTCGATTATTTATCAAAAATATTAAGAATGAAAATTTAATTCATTTGTGCGTAATGTGTTTGGCTTCAACATTAAAAAAAATGGCAGGTGAAATGAAGTCTAATCTGACTGAGTAATTAAGTATTGTTCTAAACTATGAGTTGAGTACTAAAAGAATTTCAGTACTACAATAATTTAAATTATTTTATTTCAAATATTTATTTTCGTATAAATCAACTAACAAAAAATCCCAATATAAAGAATCGTTTTTCTCTGCAATATACATTTGGTAGGCAGATATATTTATTTGGGAATCTAAAACAAATGGAACACCAATTACAAAAACATTGGTGTTGTTTTTAAAATAATTCTTTTCTGTGGCAAGTCGCTTATCAATAATATTTATAAATATTTCCAATGCATCCATTGTATTTTTGAACTCAGGAGTAGTTGGTTCCCCAGCTTCGCCTAATGATGCAATTCCTTCCCGTGCTTGTATCGAAACTGTTTGTTTAATATTCTCAAATTGCCTATAATTTCCTGTCAATAGAAATTTTAACATTGATTTGAATAATCTTTAAATTATTGTTTTTGTTTCTTACTCTGTCGGTAAAATTGATTGTGAGAGAAATAAACTAAAACTTTTCCAGTTCCATCATCAATACTATAAACACCTCTTTTTAACTCGTCGTTTGTTCGATGAACCATCAAACGACCACATATCATTACTCTATCAAATTGTTGTTGATATATTTTATGTTTTATGGTTCCATCGTTGTTTTGTATAAGTTTTAAATCCTTTACAAATAAACTTAATGGAAAATAATTAATTTTATGTTTGTCTTGTTGTTTACCGTGGTTGACTTTATTGATTTTCAGATTTGTTGTGATAAAATCATCTTGTGACATTGCTTAACACCTTCAAATAAAGTATTTAAGTAATGAATATATATTTTAAGTACTGTTTACCTATGTTTTGTATCTATAATTCTATACCGGGTTGAAGCTAAATGGTCTTTATTAATTCAATCAAATGAAAATGTAAAGTAATTTTTGGTCGTTTGATGTAAACATATGGCGTTCGTAAATACCAAATCGCTAATTGTGTTGTTTAGTCGTTTACTTCGATAGCAATTTTTGCCTTGCGTTGTTTTAAATTTGCTCTCCAATTTAATTCCACTCAAAGAATTAAGAATTCCATTGAATTCCAAATTTAACCTCCAAAATTAATATAAAAAAAGAGACGCCATTACATATAAAAGAAAAACGACAAATAGAAAAACAACATAAAAAAAATTTGAACAACTTAGCACCGAAGCCAACAACTTAGCACCGAAGCTAACAACTTAGCACCGAAAAAAGAGAGAAGAGAGAAAAACGACTTCAAATATTTTTGTGTATATATACAGTAGTTTCATTTCCTTGGTCTCTTAATTCTTTGATTCCACTGCAAAGGCCAATGAGAAAATTTCAACTAAAAAGCTTTATTTCTTATCGCAAAAAATTATTTATTTATTTATTTATTTATTTATTTAACAATAATTAAGACTGCAACGTCCTATTTACAAATTGTTACGAAAATACAAAAAAAAGAAAATGGTATTTAAATAATTTGTTTAAAAATCCTTTAAGAATTAAAATGAGCTATAAATTTGTAAAGTTAAAGTTGATGTTAAGGCCAGAGTAATGTTTACATTATCTTTATAATTTTCAATTAGATATCACAAAGATAATACAAAAGAGTATACAAAAGTATTATTTAATTTAAATCTTTAAATAAATTATCATAATAATTCAATTTATTATTTACCAAAGCCAACTTCACTTGTCAACTTCAACTTGTGTGTGCCGCCGTTCCCCACGCCAAAAATATTCGATTTTATAAAAATATTTATATTATTTAAAAAGTGCAGCAGCACTAACGATAACTCAACAGAGGAAAGAAAAAGAAAGAAAAATAAAGAATAAAGAAACTGGACTCTTCTTAATTTCAGTTAAACTTATATACATTTTATAACTCAATTGTATACAAAGGCGGTGAAACCGAAGAAAAAGTTAGTCACTGGAATTAAAATAGTTCAAACATTGGTTCCTAAATACATTAGTAGAAGTGGCATTCCTAACAGATAGCGGGAGTGAATTCCATATGCGACTCGCTCTAATAAGGAATGATTTGTCCATTACATCTGTATAATGCATGGGGATGATGAGATGCATGACTCTCGTTGAGTTTGTAAAAATCAATTTCTCATAGAGGTAGGTTGGTAATTGATTTCTAATGACTTTGAAAAGTAGGAGCACAACTCTATACTTCAAGAACGTACTAAACTCTGTTCCTAGGAAATTGACCGACAATTCAGACACATGATCACTGACCTTCAGGGAATATATGAATCGGATGCATGAGTTGAAACAAAGTTTAAGTCGGTGCAGGGTGCCTACACTGGCTCCCGAATATAACTCAGAACCATAGATGAAATAAGGCTGGACTAAAGATTTTACTAATTTATATCTAAGATGAGCAGGTAGAAGATCCTTCAGCAGGTACAATCTACGCAAGATGGACCATACCCTGCTAATAATAAGATTAATATGATAGTTCCAGGATAAGGTTTCATCAATAATAAACCCCAAGCTCTTTACTTTTTGAACATATGGAACAACTGAACCATTGAGTATGATAGGGTCCAGCTCATGACTGACCGGGTGACGATAAAATGCAATTGCTTGACTCTTAAGAGGATTAATAATCAGTAAATTATCTGACGCCCACTTGGAGATAGCCAAAAGGTCTTCATTTATTTGAGCAATACAGCCGGGTAAGCTAGTCATACTTGCTGAGTTCGCGATCTGAACATCATCCGCAAAAAGATGAACAAGGCAGTAATTAAGCACGGAAGGAAGATCATTGATAAACAGGCTGAACAGAAGAGGACCCAAGATCGAGCCTTGCGGAACCCCCCTATAGAGCGGTAAGAACGGTGAGCACTGCTCCCCAATAGCTACGCATTGAGACCGATTACCTAGATATGAGTGAATCAGTTTAATTGCCGAGTTTGACATAGTGAAGATCGTATTTAATTTTGACAGAAGAATCACATGGCTAATACTATCAAATGCTTTACTAAAGTCTAGAAGTAGTAAAATCGTAACCATTTTCTTGTCCATATTCTTACGTATAACGTCAGTAAGATCAAGTACAGCAGTAGTGGTACTGTGCGACCTCCTAAAACCAGATTGATTAGCATAAAGACCATCCCCCAGTTGCAGGAATGTTTCCATTTGTTCTCTTATCAATCCTTCACAAACCTTGGATAGGGCAGGGAGGATACTGATAGGTCTGAAATCAGACAAAGTCATAGGATCAACTATTTTGGGTATAGGTCTTACCATTGCCCGTTTCCAAGCGTTTGGAAAAACTGATGTTGTGAATATAGTATTCATTATATGCAAGAGATGCCCAGAAATAAGGGGATAGATGATCTTTACAAATCTAATTGGAATATGGTCAAGCCCAACAGCATTAGATTTGATGGAGAACAGAGCACGACAAAGATCGCTCTCTGTAACATTCCTGAAGGAATGGGAATGGAGCCGGTCTATTGAATCAGAATCAGGTGATGGTGTTGGATTACCCGATTGTATTGAAGCAAAGTGGTGATTTAAGCTATCAGAATCAAATCCATTACAGCCAGATTCTACGGCATTGCTTATTCCAAAGTTCTTTAATTTAGACCACAACACTTTAGATGGTTGATCAGGATTGAAGTGAGTTTCACCAAACTGTTTTTTAGCTTTACTAATTAGTGAATTGACTTTATTACGATGTTTACAATAAGTCTTCCACCGATCTTGAGTTTTTAGTTCATTGTAAGCTCGAAAGGCTAAGTCTCTGAGAGAAATCGCATTCATTATATCAATATTAAACCATGGATTTGATTCAGAGTGAAAGGTTTTTGAACGCAAAGGAACATGTTGATTAAATAAATTTAAAAGACTACAGTTAAGAATATTTATCTGCTCATCAACATCTCCGGAATATAGGATGCGATTCAAATCCGTCATGTTTACATCAGGTCGAATTTGTTCAATAGACAAGTTTTTATAATCCCGATATAGAAAGGTTTGAGGTGATTTTTGACAACTGATATTGAACGACGAGTAAATTAGCGCATGTTTCGAAATACCCGGGACCCAGAATTGACTTGAGTACTTAACTTGATTTAAACCACTCACTACCATGAAATCAATTTGCGAGGAACTCAGCCAGAAAGTGTCAAAGTGAGTTGGCTTATTGTTGTGTACGATTTGGCAATCAAGTGACTCAAAGAAACTTACGGTATTACGGTGGGTATCAGGATCCATGAGATTAATATTGAAATCGCCCATAATTATTATGTTTTTGTATTGAGGAAGTAGCGAATTCAGAACGTCGCTCAGAAGGTCAATGCTTCCACCTGTTCGATACACAACACCAATTAGAGTACGAGTCTGAGCCCGAAAAACTTCAACGAAGATATATTCAAGAGTGGATGAATTTCGGGATTTTATAATGGTTTTAGCACGAAGCTTTGTCGAGACATACATTGCAACTCCCCCGCCTCTGATCGCAACACGATCATTTCTAAATAGCTTATACCCAGTTATAGAAACAGAAGAACTAGAGATGTACGACTTGAGCCAAGTTTCCGAAACGCCAACAATGTCAAGATAATTACCCTTCAAAATATTACGAATCTCCTCCAGTTAGACGATTTGCCACAATGCTCTGGGCATTCAGGTGTCCAATGTTTAAAGAACTGCGTCTTTCACTCTGAAGATCCAATCGTAGTATCGAGTTATCGCTAGCTGCTGGTAAAAGGTTATGTGATATGAGAACCATAAAACGCAGGAAAGCGGCAACACACAACAAGTTGATACACTGAAAGAGAAAAAAAATTAGTAATACTAATTAGCATACTATGATTTAAATTTGCATTACTCTACCCATACGAAATTGTTTGGATTGTTTGAAAAGACAATATAATAAAAATCTACTTAATAATTAATGCAGATTCAGACTAGAAGTGCCAATAAATTAAATGAAATTTAAATGAAAAAGAAGCCAGATGCAAAAAAAAAAAACTTTTGTTTGATTATGAAAGGAAAACAGAAAAGAACTTATATTTATTTATTGCCATTTGATGTCAGGTTTGCTACTGATTGTCTCGAGTTGAGGTGTTGATTTGGCGCAATATATTTCATGACCTCCTCTTTTGAATTGACTATGAACTTATTTCCATTAAGAGCTGTTATGCGAACCCGCCCATTTAGCACAGCAGTTTTCTGGATTTCTCCTTTCTTTTTAAGGTCGACACAAAAGCGTTTCAGCGCAGCTGCATGTGGTGTGAGATTGTCGTTAAAATAGATTCTTGAGTTAATATCCGTCTCAATGACTTGTGATAGGGCGATGTTGATGCTCCTGAAGTATTCAGACATGATTTTGTCACGAGTTGGAATATTAGCAAACTGCACAATAATTGAGTCCTTAGGCTTATTTAGTTTGCTGCAAAAGATGATATCCTCCGGAGGAACATTCACTCCCAGAATCGAAGCAGTTTTAATTGCAAAACCTTTAATGTCAGTTACAGATGGCGGAATTCCATTCATTATTATATCATGCCGTCGACTTAATAGATCAAGACGGTTTAGTGTAGTAGCCACTCTAGACGATTGAGCAGCATCAGGATTAATTGCTTCAAATTGTTCAACTCTAGCTCTTAACGCAGCAACAGAGGCTTCGACCGAAGCAAGTTTCAAATTAACAGTTTCAGTCGCAATACATTTAACTTCGTTCAAAATTTTGGTTCAAAGTTCTTCTAAAACATCCTTTATGTCTGAGCGAATATCAATTTTAAGATTGTCAAATTCAGCTTTCAATGTGCTGGGTACGGTACTATGCTTATGAGGTGTACATGTAGTGCAGTACCAGCTAACCGACTCATTATCCGATAGAGATTTGTAAAATGCCTCACTGATTCCCACACATTTGATGTGAAACCATTCGTTACATAGATCACAGCAAACTGATTTATCATTAACAATAAGTTTGCAGTTTGGGCAAAAATATTTAGTTCTCGACCGGCCAGCCATGTTGAGGTTATGTATTATTGATAAGAAGAACGACTGAAATTTGCTCCAAGTTTAGCTTGAAACTTCGTAACCTCATTAACAGCAAATATATTAATCAATAACAGCTCTTATATGACCAACAATATATTTCCAGCGATAATAATCGGCACAATAAAATTTAAATTTATTTTAAAACCACATGGACGACTAGATTATATTTAGTAGCTTTATTGGTCCCGTCCAAGATGCAAAACTCAGCCTTGTTGGTATTCACAAAAGTTGACAGCAGAGATCTTCCCACCGGAGTGGCAGCTAACAACGTGCTGCTCCAGCCAAACCAAATCTTGGCAAAAGTAGTAGAATGATCTTAGGTTAAGCAGAAACAAACCCACCGGATTTCAATATGTTCACAAATAAGTGCACCCACCAACTTATCACAAATAACTTTTACAATAAATGTAACACTATAATCAATTCAGATAAACTTCAATTTAATTATTTACAATTAATGATAGATTATATAGGAAGAAAAAACAACAATTTCGAGAGCAGAAAGTTTGATGTTTATACTTCAAACGCCATTTTGAAAAAAGTACGAAAGTAAGAAATTATGTACTTCACTTTCTATTTGTACAGATACGCGTAGCATTACGTAGTAGGATTGTCAACTATGCATGATACATACCAACTTCCTTACGAAATATAACATTGTAAATTTACACTATACACGGAGAGTAAACTTACACCGGTTGAATACCAAGTGGATTCCGCCTTTTGGAATTAAAAAAACAGACTCATTCCATCTCGTGTTCTAAAAATTGTAATTTTTAAATGATTCGGCTAGTGAATCATGGATGACTCTTAAGTAAATCAATATTTTCTGAACCAGCTGTTTATTTTTGCCGTACATTGTTTTGACAAGTATCACTAATTTTTATTAAATTCATGAACATGAAAAGTGTTTTATTATTAAAATCAGAGAGTGATAGTACGGAAAATTATTCTAAATCATTATTAGATAATAATTTTAACTCATTTGTAATACCCACCATTGATTTTATGTATAAAGATTTGGAAACATTAGCTTTAAAATTACAAAATCCAAATGATTTTTCTGGGATCATCTTTACAAGTCCACGAAGTGTTTATGGTGTGACAAACGCACTAGCAAATAATAATCTACTAAACGATTGGTTTCATTTAAATAACTACTGTGTTGGAGAAACAACTTACGGGTTGATAAAGGATTTATTAAATTTGGAAACCAAAGGCAAGGAAAGTGGAAACGCTGAAAACTTATCAGATTTTATAAATTCGGATATTTTAATAGAAAATCATTTAATGAAACCATTCTTGTTTCCATGTGGCAACTTAAAACAAGATATCCTACAAAAAAAGTTACTAAATTATGGTCTGTCGATTGAATCTGTGGAGGTATACGATACAATACCGCATAAGAATCTTTCCGAAAACTTAAAGTTACATATTTACAACAAAGAAATTGAATATTTTGTATATTTTAGTCCATCCGGATTTAAATTTTCCTACGATATATTCAATAAACTAAATTATGATTTAAATAGTAATAACAAAAAATTAATTGCAATAGGTCCAAGCACAAAACGGGCAATTGAAAATTGCGGATTAACTGTATATAAAGTTTGTCAACGGCCCGGACCAGAGTTTCTGCTTGAAGTTTTACTGGAAAAACCAGCAAAGTTATGTTTTAAAATCATCATGGAACGTTAAATTTGAAATCTCATACTTACATGACCTTTTAATATTATCTATCTATAGAAATGAAGTAAATATGTTTATGTAAAAAAAATAAATTTTTTTAAATTATTATTTTGTCTTGTTTTGATTGTCTAGATGTTACCAACGAAGATAAGTTGGTTTTATAAAATAAATAATTATATAACGGAAACTATGCCAACTGAATATACCATAGCAGATGAGGATACAATTTGTTCAAAGGGTCCATGTTACAATACATACGTTCCTTTGGAACGAAATAGCTGCTCAAAGCAGCTTTTGAGTAGATCACCAATGGAACGCCGAATATTGAAAAAAATTTCAAATATAGTCACACAATTTTATTATTCTCAAAATGTTTTATTTGGGGCTGATCTTCAGATCTGACTGGTCCATTTTATTATAAAAAATACCAAAACAAGTTTATAAACGATCTAAATAAAATCGAAAAATAAATTGCTTTTCAACTACACAACATGTTCGAGGTAGAGTAGATCAAAGCAAATTTGAGTAAGTTTTATTTTCAATGGAACGCGCCTAATGATATTTTTAATTAACAAAACAAACATATTTAATTTCTGCCTTCGGGGTTTGTGCATACTGCATAGCAACAATAGGCCTTTATTGAGTGAATGTTGCATCACTATTGTGGATTGTGTTGGACGACAGCATGTTATCAATCATTAAATTATTTTGATTTATTTTTTGTTCTGCTAAATATTTTATTATTAGTTTTTTTTTCATTTTATTTTACATATTTACTACTTCAAGCTTTTTCACTTCCAATTAATTCACGAACTTTAATGTCCAACATTTGCTGTCCTTCTATGACATACTTATCGGCTAAACTAGTTATTTGATTTTGCAAGCTAAACGAATCATCGCTGGATATCTCCGAATTGTTTTTGATTTTCTTTATAAAAGCATTCTGAATATCCTTTATTGAACCACGGCATTTAAGAAAAAGTGTTTTAGCATTTTTCGATAGGTTATCCCGATGTTCTTTTGTTACTTTAGGAACTGGAACAAAAATTGTTGTTCCATCTTGTTGAAGATTTAAATTCATTCCACTTTTTTGTAATGCTTGTATGACCGCTGGAATAACTTGAGGAAATGAAATCATATTGATAACTATTGCTTTAGGATTTTTTCTTACTATTTGAGCTAATTCTTGTAATTCATGCTCCTTTCCATCGAATGATATTTTGATCGTTTCTATACTTCCAGTTGTAGATCGTAACGAGAGATTTTTTATGAATTCTTCTCGCATTATTTCTACGGGCTTTTTGTACTGTTTATGTAAGTTTTCCAAATCAATATATGTAGAAATTAAATTTTCATTTATTTCAATCTTTTTGGCGTGAACATTTTTTTCTTTTTTTTTATCTTTACCTTTGGCATATTCTCTGACGAAAGTGCCAGGTGGAACATTGGCATTTATGAGGAACGCAGGATTGTTACATTTATTGTATGATATTATCAACTTATGATTTCTTATAAAACTAGAAAGGCGATATAAATGCCTGAATGAATACATTTTTATAGCTATTACTTTTTAATAAATTATACTTGTTTTGTTTAAATATATTTGAAATATACGTCAAATCAACTTTGGATTTTGAGAATAAAGCAGTTGTAGCAGTCATTAAAATTAATAGCTAACTTACACCAAGCGTATAATGGAATAAAATAAAATAGCATGGTAGTTTATTTAAAAAATAAACTGCCAAAATATAAATTTTTTCATTTTCTTATGTACAAATATTTGAGTTCGCGTCATATTATCGAAAAATCAAATCATCGAATCATGTTTTGGAACCGAAAATAAGTAGGCCGAAAAGAGAATAAAGCAGTTGTAGCAGTCATTAAAATTAATAGCTAACTTACACCAAGCGTATAATGGAATAAAATAAAATAGCATGGTAGTTTATTTAAAAAATAAACTGCCAAAATAAAAATTTTTTCATTTTCTTATGTACAAATATTTGAGTTCGCGTCATATTATCGAAAAATCAAATCATCGAATCATGTTTTGGAACCGAAAATAAGTAGGCCGAAAATTCATACTACCGAATTTCATATCATCGAATGGTTTTGAAATTGAAAAATCATTAGATCGAAATATCATATCAATATTCATTTCATCGAAAAGTAATTGCATTGAAACATCACATCACCGAAAATCATATCGAAAATTTATTGCATAAAATCGAAAATTCAGATGATCGAAATTCATAAAATAAAATAAAAAATCATATTATCGAAATATCGTAACATCGAAAATTTTCGATATAATGAATAAAGCATATTATATCGAAAAATCATTCAACCGAATGTAGTAATACTATGTAGGGCTATATTGCTTTTTATTATTTTAATTAAAACAAAAATTAAATTCGTTGATCGTTTTTCTTCTGACGTTTCTTTATTATATTTCACAAACAAAAAAAATTACAATGTTGTCCCTTACAAAAAGATAAGTCCTAACTTCGTTATTAAAATATCGCCTGTTGGGCAACTATAAAAAAGCTAAATTTTAGCGGATACTACAGCTCGGCCGTCCTGACTCGACCATCGCCTCGATGACGCTTGTCGTGTCTCGCAGGAGATCCGTACAACACCGAACTGTTTTCTTCGTCCAGTCTCCATTTCTCCGCAGTCGTTGTCGTAGACATATTCGTTGTCATACTCATTTTCTAAATGACTAGATTCTTTGTTCGACGTTTCTAATATCCAGTCATCGTTGTAGACATAATTGTCATTTTCATCGTTAGACTGAATATCCCGTTCATTTACCTTATCGGTACCTACATTACAGGGGCGTCAATTGGGTAGGGCTGGGGGGGCATTGGCCCCCCCCCAAGGATCTGATACTATCAATAATTCAATACATCGATTCAATAAAACCATTTAATCGTGGTAGAATTATACACTATAAAAATTTCAATGCACGGTTATTTTGTAAATTCGTCTAATTTTTAGAAGATTTACTTAACTAATATACCAATTTTATCGCATACTATTAATTGAAATATATCTGATAATATAATTATTACGTTACATATTATTTTGGCCCGACTAAAGTACAGTTCATAGCAAATTTTCAAACCGTTATCGTTCTTTGTATCAAGGACTAGAGCGCCGCCGATATGAAAGGCGGTCGTATTGCTTCTAATCTTCTGATGAAATCAGTTTTATAAACAAAACACGATCGTTCTTCCAAACACGCCGTGGGTGCGTATTTTGACAAAATTCTTTTGTACTATAAGGTGCGCGGCATCACCGCTTTTAGAAGAACGATTTTGTTTTGTTTATAAGATATTCGTGTCTGAGCCAGAGGAAACAAAATATTTCATTAGTATAGGGCTCCTCGAGAGTTCATAGTGCAGTATTTAACATTTCAATTGTTATTGAAAATTTCAATTGTTATTGGCCATTGGTAATTTATATAAACTTAAAAGTAAGTACATGCAGGAGAACACAACCTAATTATTTCTTTTTAATAAAATGTGTTGTGTAGTAGTAATTACAATATGTGTCTCAATAACACTTAAAAACCTTTTAAGACCAAGGTCCCACAACAACATACGTTCGAAGGTGTTGATGGACGTAAATCTTCCTTTGTTTTATTTTTTTATATTTTTTGTTAAAGAATGGATAACTAAATAAAAAATCCTATCACTGACAAAATATGACATAGGCCAATATTTTATGATAGAATAAAGAAAATAAAAGTAGATTAAAAAGTAAATAGCACACTCAAAAAAAAAACTAGGTGAAACTAACAAAATTCTACATACGTTTTACAATTTTTTTATAAATATACAACACACAAAAATTTTTGTTAAATTTACATTTTTACAATAAATATTGTAGATATACAAAAAATTATTTGTAAACACTACAAATTATTTTACTAACATCCAGCAAAAGATTGTAAGCTTTATAATTAAATTGTAAAAATGCCCGAAACATTTTTGATTTTATTAAATGTTTTGTAAAATCCTCAAAATTAATTTTTATTTGCACAGAAGTTTTAGAAAAATAGCAAATTTTTTTATTTGGTCAACAAAAGACATTTATGGATTTAATATTTTTTTTTGTAAAACAGTCATTCATATATATATTAGTTCTTCGTTAATAAATAAAACACAATTTTTTGCTAACATTTATTTTATTTTTTTTTTTATTATATTATAATTTTTATTATATATTTTTTATGTTATATTTTTATTTTGAAATATCTGCAATATTTAAAAAAACAAATTTAAAACATATTAATACGTTATCACAGCCTAAGCTTTCTAACTGAGGTAGCACTGTAAAATCAATTTCAGCATCTAAAAAAACATTAAAAAAGTTGTGATATCTTTATACTTTATGCTGGCTGTCACCGATTACGTAGGTTTTGAAATATGTTATAGATCTGATCCAATTCAGTTCATCCATTATCTCTAAGAGTCAATTTCAATATCTACGCTATCGGTAAGTGACCTATTAATATCGAAATATGTAAAATTTCTCACCTGTGCATAGAGTATGTCTTCTAAATTTATCATATATGTATTTTTACTATCACTATTTATCATGAATAAACATTGCTAATTAATCACAATTTTAAAAAATATCTGCGAATTTTTACTCTGCAGACAACCAAATTGAAACTGAAATTGTTTAATACCAATTTTGGTTATATACATAATTTCAATTTATGAAAATTTATAAAAGCATTTGTAAAAGCAAAGTTTTTTTTCGTAAAAAATGTGTTTGTTTTTTTTAAATCTTTGTAAAGTTTAAAAAAAATCGAAAATATTCGTGTTAAGTTTGACAATAAAAATTGTAGAATGTCATTTTTCTGTTGACAAAATTTTACAAAATTTTGTACAATTGAATTTTATTTTATTATGGATAAGTGAGATATGATTTAAAATTTAAAAAAATCAACATAAACCTTAACAATATTTTTGTTAAAAGAATGAAAAAAATTTGTATCTTGAAATATTTATGATTTTGTACATTTGTAATCCAAATCACAAAAACAATTGGTTGGTTTACAATTTTTTTTTCAGTTTTAAAAAAGTCAAATAGACTATACAAAATTTTGTATCAAGTTTAGCATTTTTTGGCAAATTCACAAAAAAATTTTGTTAGCACTTTTACAAAACGATTTTGTGAATCTAACCGGGCAAATTTTTTTGAGTGCAAATTTTGGCAAAAATTTGCTGAAACAAAACAAAAATGTAGTTGCCAATAATCCAGCCGGTTGCCTATTCCTTGATCCTTTGACGCACCATCTTTCTTAATGATTAATGCCCACACATAATTATATGAAGGCTCGTTTCTTCAAGAAAGCAATAGCGTCTCATCATCAATGATTATTTTACAGCTAAGATTGAGGGTGCTACCGTTGACTAGCGTTGAATACAGTTCATCCGCCACCACCCCTAAGATGTCACCTTGGCTAGTGATATCTCACTGCTATTGCCAGTGGTATGTGATATCTCACGTTAACTCGTATGTCAATAGCAGGGACTGGAGTACGCGGGTTTGTCACACCAGATCAATAATAAAAAAAAAATTGTAAACAATAAAAACTGATCCCTCCATGCCCCACTTATTTTGAGAACTGACTGTTTGGCCCTGTTTTTTATCTATATCATATTGTACAAACTTTACAACTTTTTTAAAAACAATAAATTAAAAACAATTCTAAATGTAAAATCCTATAACATATCTAAAGTTTTCTTGATAGTTGTGCTAATTTTTATAAAATGAATGAAAATAATTACGGGAGCAATTTAAATTTTTTGTGTTATTTCCAGTGATTTTATAATAGTGAATGTTTTATAATGGACAAGCAATATTTTCTAACGACACGAACAAATTAAGTTATGTAAATATTTTCAAAATATGTTATGAAAACTTGCTGACAAATTCTTTTCGCTATATGGACTATAATTTTTAATTCATAAAATAGCAAAAATTATATGTTTGGTTGGTTATAATAAAATCTAAAATGTATCCAAAACGTCAATCTTTGTTCATATTTTTATACAGGGAGGGAGAAACTATTTTTTTTTGTGGTAGGTTTTCTTATAGATTTAAAAGAAGCTCGCAATAATTCTACAATTTTGAATCAAATGAAAAGTTTACGCACGTTTATGGGTAGTAAACAGCCCAGACGTCCCACGCTGCGTGGAAATGTCCCACATTTCGTTGCGTTGTGCCACGGAGAAATTTTTCCCACGAAGCGTCCCACGAAACAAATATTTCCACCACATTTGCCCGCATTATCGAAATAATCAAAAAACCTTATATCTACCTACGAACAGTTTGCGCAATATCTTAGTCAAAGCAATGGCTTCACAGTTTTTTCCTGCAGTTTGTATAAGGTTATGTATATGTTGATTTAGCTATATTGAGAGAACAAACCAGTGCAATATTTTTTTTACTAAATAGTGTTTTAACTATAATTTTCATATATTTCTATATATGACTGACTGACAATATATGACTAAACTCAGTTTTTTTCACTTCAATAATTTACATTTTATTTTGCAAATATCTATTGATGTCTAACACATCTACCTCAGCGAAAAGGTTTCTTTGTTTATAGAAACATCTCGCCGGTGTATATACGAGAGATTGAAAGTATATTATGAAAAATAAAATACAAAATATTTTACTTAAAAAGACGCAGTTTTCCGTATAAATTCATAAACATTTAAATTTTCAAACCAGAGTTTACAATTTTACTTTATTCGAGCACTCATTTCAATCCTTTGAAATAATATTCAAAAATTAAAATGTTTATAATTTGAATATCGTTCTTACTCGTAAGAGTAAAATTTTGTTTTTTCAATTTTACTCCTTTGGAGCAGATTACATTTTCCTGTTCTTTTATTCGATTTGCAAAAGAACAAAATTAGTCATCCTTTATATTCATTTTTCTAACAATACATGAATAATTGATCGAACTATTCGAAGCATTTTACGTTGGAAAGCATCAAATTTGAAGCAAAAATAAAAGTTTTGAGCATTTGAAAGAAAATATTTATTTCAATTTAGTAGCAAGAATGGTATTTTACTATTTTCACTCCTTTGTGTGGGAGTGTTATATTTTTTTTAAGCTATGCACTCTGAAAGATCAAAGTAAAGGAGTAATATAAGTAGCGTTTCAAACTCTGTTTAAACACACTTTAACTAGGTAGCTCAAAAGTAAAATTATTATTTTCTAATTTATAATTTTTTTTCTCAATAAAGAACAAACAAAGTAAACAGCATAAAAACTTGATAAATGGTATAGATTTGCAAAAGATAGAACGAGAGGTATACTATATACCTCTTATACTTACAGAATACAGAAAAGATATTAATTATTTAGTAAAATTAAAATAAATTGTTTCAATTGTTTTGCAGTCTTTACTTGTGTAATAAAAGTTTTAAGCTACTATAAAAGGTAAATTTATACTAATTTTTAAAATTATATTTAAAAAGTTCTCCTGCAAATCAAGACGGATAGAAAACGTTTACGTAAATTCTCATACGATATTGAATTGGACTATCCTTTTATAAAAAAAATCAAAATATAACGACGCAAAAGATTATTGTATTACCAGTCGTAGTGAATTTGCAAATTAACAGTGGACATTATGATATTAAAAGACATATAGAGGCAGATAAACATAAAAAAGCGTTGCTATAAGCCGCCAGCTCCAGTAGCTTAAACAAGTTTTGTTGTTATTTTGTTTTCTTGTTGTTATTTAACATTGACAAAAAGGTAGTTGCAATTTGCGCTGATAACACGAACACCAATTTTAGTGGTGTCACGTCAAGGGGTGAAAATTTAAAAGCAAGCTAAACGCGAATTTGAACCAGAATGTATTGGGTATTGGATTCGCAGCCCGTATTCTAAATAATGCAATAAGAAGTGCTGCTGATTTAAATGGCAGGGTTAAACAAATTTGGATATTTTACTGTCTTTACTGGTTTAAGTTGAAGGAGTTCTGCGGCAAAAGTAATGTCAAACATAACCAACTTGTTGGATACAATGAAACTCGCTGGCTGGCGGTAATGCCAGCACTAGAAAGAATTTTGAAAATGTACGAACCACTGTAAGCACGTTTCCTAACGGTTGAAAAATGTCCAATTAAAATAAAAGAATTTTTTGTAGCATTAAATAGTAAACAAATAGTAAAGGAAAGCATTAAATAGTAAATTTATGCACAATCTAGTTAGCACGTTTTCACCGTCACACTTTCTCGCAATAGAAATTCTAATTAGTTAGTATTTGGAAGAATCTTTGCATTTTGTCCCACATTTTAACGATTTGGCTTTGGTCAGTTTAGGGTAGACATAACTCTTTCTCTCTGAGACAAATAAAGGAAAACAAACAAACAAACAAAAAAACGATTCGACATAAGAGGAGGCACGTAGGGATTGCAATCCCGTGGTGTTTTATGAATCCTGGGACTACGTGACTCATAAATTTTAAATCCCGGGATGCCTGCGATCGTATAGAAAAACCATCCTTTTTTATGCTGCACGATCTGCTGTCGTTTACAAATTCACTCTCTGAACAGTTACAAAGCAAAGATATAATAATTTCTAGAACAAGCGCTTTAATTAAAACTACTTTCTTGATGCTTAAACAATTCAGAGATGATACTAAATTTAAAATTAGTTTTAACAAATGAAGGGATTTTGCAGAACTTTGCGACATTCGCTTCAATGAAACAACAACAGAAGACACAGATCTAGCAGAGTAACCGAGGTAGCTCAAAATCATTTTATTTTTATTTCTTAGTCCATGCATTTAAATGCTTTTAAATATATGTGAATATAAAAATGTGTATGTTATGTTTTACGAAAAAAATCTTTTTATGTCATTTAAATTCTCGCCCCCCCCAAGATTTTGGTGAAATGACGCCACTGCTACATTACCCTGAATTTCGATACGATGAGGCGTTTCATCAATTTCGTTATCGTAAACTACATCGTTAGGCCATTTTTTTAAACGACGAGGGTCAAACTCGTCATAGAAATATTAGTAAATACAAAATAGATTTGGACAAAGACGCATTCATCCAGAAGAAAGCGAAAAAATTCGCCGAGCACCCTTCCTCGTAGTTTCTTTCAAGCAGTTAAATCAGTGCAGAGCAATTTTACTAGATCCTCTATTCGAACCTTAGTTCTGAATGACATTCCTGTGAGCGAATCGAAAGAGAAAGCGGATCTTTTGGGTCGTATATTCGCAGAAAACTCAAACATAGTTGAACCGCCCCATCCTCCTACACTTCTACCTCCAGTTGAAACAAAAATGAAGCCAATTGTTTTTCGATGCAATATTGTACGAAAAATGCTTCTTTCAATCAATATCAACAAATCCGCCGGCCCCGATGGTATTCCACCCCTCATTCTTAAAAATTTTGCTAGGCAGCTCGCTCCAATTCTAACAAAAATATTCTATTTATCTTACAAAACCGGCATATTTCCCGTTTCTTGGAAACTGGCTAGTGTTCAACCTATATCGAAGAAAGGTAGTAAGATCGACCCGCATAATTATAGACTAATTGCAATTCTGTCGGTTTGGGCTAAAATATTTGAAAAATATGTTAACTATAATCTAATAGAATATTTGGAGATGTCACGAATTATCGATGATAAGCAGTGTGGTTTTCGTAGAAGTCATGCAACAGGTGACCTATTAGCCTACGTAACCCATATGTGGAACAAATCGCTGGAGAACCATGGTGAAACATTTAGTATTTCACTTGATATTTCTAAAGCATTTGATAAAGTATGGCATAGTAATTTAATAACTAAATTAAAATCTTATGGTCTAGATCATCTTACTGTTTCATGGATTCAAAGTTTTCTTACAGGTCGTCAATTTCATGTTAATTTAGATGGTATTACATCCAATATTTTCACAACCAATGCTGGTGTTCCTCAAGGCTCCGCACTCTCACCAACCCTGTTTCTACTATACATTAATGATTTGCTCATATCCACAGTCCCAATCCATAGTTTTGCTGATGACTCCACATTGCATGCATCACATGCATCCCCTAAAATTCGATCTCATACTGCGGTCACAACTGATAGAGAGCTGTTAATTGATTCTATCAATGCAGACCTGCAGCATATAATGGAATGGGGTGATCGTAATTTTGTTGCATTTAACCCAACCAAAACCAAACTATGTCGTCTATCACGAATAGAGAGACATAAAAAATTCACTATTAAGATAAACAATGAGGAATTGCATGAGGTTGAATCAGTTAGACTTCTTGGAGTGGATATTGAAAATAATCTGAAATGGAATAAACACGTGTTCAACCTCGCTAAATCGGCAATGCAAAAGTTAGGATTCTTGAGTCGATGTAAGAAGTTCTTCAAGCCCGAGCAAATTTTGCTGATTTATAAGTCCTTTATTCGTCCATGCATGGAATACTGCTGTCATGTTTGGGGAGGTGCTTGTCAGTCAACAATAAAATGTTATGACTCTGTACAGAGGAAGGCGATACGGTTGATTGATAATACCGAACTAACTGATCAGCTTGATTCACTCCAGCACCGAAGAAATGTGGCTGAATTGTCAATCTACTATAAATATAACTTTAGCGAATTCTCTTCAAATGAAATTCAAAATATCCTTCCATCAAGTGCGCGTACTAATCGACGAACAAGAACTTCAGAGTCATCCCACCCATTTGCTGTCAAAATATCTCGATGTAGAACTATGTCCTTCCAGAACGATTACTTCAATAGAGTGGCCAAATTATGGAACTCATTGCCCGCCTTCGTATTTCCCGATGAATTTGCCCCCCAGACATTTAAAGAAAATGTCAATTGCCATTTAAAAAAATTAGTATAGTTTAAAATAATTTATTTATTTATTTATTTATTTATTATTAAGATACAATATAGGTAAGTATTGTTAGGGTAAGTAAGTATTGTTAAGGTAGGTAAGTATTGTTACAGGTAAGTATTGTCAATACAGGTAAGTATTGTACAGTTGTTTTCCTTTTGGAAAACTGGAAAATATTGTTTTAATTAAATAAATTTTCCTTTCATTTTCCCCATCTCCTTCCTTTCTAGTTGATATGGTATCTTCGAATATTCAAAGAGTCTGAATAATGAATATTTCATATTTAGTGTGCTAAACATGACTAACTAATTAATATAAAAAAAAAAAAAAAACACCCCGTTAAAAGGTATTTGAGATGGTTGGCCCTGCTTAAACTATCCTATTGGAAAACAAAGTTTAATGGGAAAATTGCATAGGAAATTTCCCATAAAATCCTATTAAACCCTTTTTTTCCTTTTGAAATCGATTGAATCCCATTCAATTGTCCTATAGTAATACATTGAATCCTTTTAATAGAAATGAAAACATTTTTATAGGATAATAAATTCTTCAATGGGATTGACTACATTTTGATTAAATTTGCTGCGACCGTCAAATTTCTATTAAATAATAAGGAATCCTACTCGACTTTAAGGACTAGACACATAGGACTAAACACATTTTAAAGGGAGTTTTTTAGCCTTAGAATTTCATGTGGAATATAAGCGAATCCTTTTCGATTTTTTAAAGGGATTGACTATGTTTTAATGGAATTGACTATGTTTATTGAGAACTTCTAAGACCTTCAATTTTCCTATTAAATAATAATCAATTATAAAATAGAAAATAACAATGAAAAAAATTAAAACATATATATATACAACCATAATCACTATAGCCTTTCAGCCGAGAAGCGATAGTTAAAATATACATAGAACGGTTTTAACTATATATTTCTTAAATGGATAATACTCTAGTGAATTTTAACCAGATAAACAAGACATAAGAAAAATTTCAAAGTCGTATTTTCCTGTAAGAATTTTCCATTTCCTATTGAAACTATGTATCTTAATATCATCTATTAAACTATAAAAAAATCCTATTAAAACTACTACAGTGGAATTAATATTTTAAAAGTGTATTTTCCTGTAGAAAGTATACACTTCCCATTGAAACTATCTCAATATCTCCATCTAAAACTTTACAGAATCCTATCGAAGAATTATGTATAGTGGAATTAGAATTTCAATCGTATTTTCCTTTAGACTGTAACGTTCGCAATATTTGCAAAACAATAATAAAACCAAATTCATCTTCTTTTTCTAATTCAATAAAAATATATTTCAATAGTTTCAGTTCACTTTTACATTACTAATAATTTTAAAATTTGCTAATACTTAACTGCTAGTTAAATTTCGAATATACTATAAAAAGCAAACGAACGTACTCAATTTTATTTCCAATTCTAACGAACAGATGTCGTTGCTAATTTTTGTTGAGTCTTTAGTATTACACGATTTGATATTTTCATTTAGAAGATGTCAAAGAAAAATCACATTTTTGCATTTTGCAATTTTGAGATTCACATTCTATCTTCGACCACAAGTCTATAACATTGTTAAGTCCTTCGAGGACTAGGTTTTTTTGTGATTATAAATAAATTGTGTCTTAAAATTGATTACAGTTTTTTTCCTAAATTTGTTTTTTTCATTTCCGTATGGGGAACAGCAGGAAATTTTTTTGTATTGTCACCAGGAAAACTAATGGAAATGAGAAATAGGAGAGTTCACCAGTAAGTTTGGTTAGAATTGAAGATTATGGTGACATGGATAATATGAATTAGCACATCAACTTATTATCAAGAGTGAAAATTATCCAGTGGTTAAATTATACATTAACGAGAGCGATATTTACATTATTTTGATTCGTCCATTTCGATTGATAAGCTCAAAGAATTTATATCAGAAAATACCTGGCTGTATATCCAAACTGAAGGTTGTGTCCGTCAACTTAATGAATGTACCGATAGAATCATCTCAACCGATCAATTAAAGTCAAATTAAGGATTAGTAAAGTTTTGAGAAGAAAGATTGAGGAAGGAGTTGAAAGGAGGCTGTACAAGATATTGGGAACGAGGTTGGCAAAGACTGGGGAAATAGGATTTGTGGAGGAGTTTTTTTTGTAATGTGCAGAATTGGGAGAAGACCATAAGATAAGTTTCGAATAATTTTAACATAGATTTAAATGATTGTACAATGTGTAAAGCATAATTTTTTCTATTTTTTTAGTTTGGCATGTTGATCTAAAGTAAAGGGAGAGATAAGAGATTTCCAAAATCAGGATCCTGGGACATACGTGAGTGTTAATATTCTTTTATATCAAATAATAAAGTCCAAGACAAAAAGCTTATAGTTGGCGTTCCGAAACAAAGACCTGAGGCTTTGTAGGGATATTTTTTTATACAGGGCGTTGTCAACCGGTTTGGGTGTTGCCAACCGGTATATTTTTTTTAATTTTTTTTGGAAAAATAAAACCAGTTCAGGTTTTAGATATTCTTTTTTAAAATACCGTAATTACGGTAAATAAATTAAATTTTTTTTGTTGTTGTTGTGAATTTTTAGCGCGCAAAATTTTGGCGTAATAATTTATATAATTTTGGGTGCAAATTTTTTGTAAAACAGTTTGGTGTTTTTATATATTCCCTTTTTGGATATATATACATTTATATGTAAAATATTCATATTTTTGATAAACCGGTTTGGTTTTTTTTGCAAACTGGTACATATTAATATATTAAATATAAGTAATATATTTTATTTTGATAACCTATTGGTTTAAATTGGAATATTTTCGTATTTTCGAACTTTTTATATATAATGTACAACTTAATCAGGAGGTTTCAGCGGGGGATAAGTAGGAGTCGGCCAGGGGGGTTTGAGCCCTGGATGAATGAGGTGGAAGAGAGAGAGCATGTGGAGAGAAAGGAGAAAATGAATGAGGCAATGAATGTGGTAGAATGGATGATAAATGTGATTATGGTTGAGGTGAAAGATAAAATGTTTTTGGAGATAATGGATGACATTTGTGAAGAGCAGTATGATGAGATATTGGATGGGATGGTGGTTGATATAGTGAATGAGTGCGTGAATGAGGAAGCGAATGGGATGGATGTGGTGAATGTGGGCTGGAGAGAAAGGAGGAGAATTAATAAAAACCGGAGTTCTCATTTGAAAAGAAAGGAGAAGAGGAAGAAAGAAAAGGAGGGTCGCTTGGTCGTGGAGCTGGGAGCTTCCTCGACCAAGAGTACTCAAACTGAGGAGCTGGTTGAGGTGGTTCCCATCTCACCGATCATGCGACAGGAAGAGGAGTGGATTGGTCCACAGGAGGCCCCTGTTCCTCATTGTATAATTAATTAAAATTAATTATTTTTGCTTGTTTGAAAAAAAAACCGTTTTGGGACAGCAATTTTTTTTTGGAGATTGTTTTTTTTGTGCTGTCATTCGAATTTGTTTTTGTACATATTGTACATATTTGTAAATATTTTTGTAAATAATTTTTTTTGTATATAGTTCCAATGTAATTTTCATTGTACATATATATTTTTTGGAATAATATTGTACATATTTTCATTGTACATATTTTTTTTATAAATAGTTTTTGGAATTTTTTTTCGTGTACTAGGTTTAATAAATCTCCTTTTCTTAGCGGTAGGCCTAACAAGCCATCCATGGGGCTTCTCCCCTTAACGATGATGACGTTCTTAGATCGCCTATGGCCACCGGGGTTATGCGATCGAAGAACATTGGTTTCTTCTCTTCATTCGGCGAGGAAGTTCTCAGGGACGAGGAGTGGTGTTGCTGTGTTTGTACTTAGGTGCAAACCAGTAGTACCATTCTTTGCTCAGAGGCTTCTTCGGTGTAATGAAGAGAAGGACCAATTATACTTTGCTTTCAGGATCAGAGGCTTCACCTCATACAAATTCAAAAACTTTTCCATTTTTCCACTTAGCTTTTACAATAGAACAATTTTTCATAGAGTTTAGGATTTGAAGTCTGGTGCTCGGGAGCGTTCTTCAACTTTCGCATTAGGTTTAGTTGTAATTTATTTTTAGGTTAAACAAGCACAACTGGGTCAGTAGAAATGGACCTAGTGTCTAATCGTGACAGTTGTGATTGTTTTATTAGGTTGGGGAGAATCTGTTCTGTAGAATCTGGTCGTTAGGGGCTTTTCTAGTCAGTTCTCACATGCATGGTTGGAGTGGGCTCGCGAACGCGATATTTTAAATTTAAACAAAATGGATATTGTAACCATACTTACTTTTTAAATTGTCTCCAGACGAATCTTGATTTTGGGAATCTCTTATGATATTAAAAAAAAATAAAATAAAATAAATAAAACAAATTTTTCGAAAATTAATTAAATAAAATTTTTATTAAATAAATAATTTTTTTAAATTTAAGTTAATTTTAGGTAGCTAAATAAAATAAATTTTCTTAACTAAGCAAATTACATCAAGATATAAATAAATATTTTTTACTTTTTTAAAAAAAAATAAATCAATATTTCAAAGTTAGGACGGTGCATCCAATAAATAAACATTCTTCTAAATATTTTTATTTTTCAATTTTCTTTTAAAAATAAATAAATATTCTTAGGGGTGCTATCGTCAATAACTAATTTTAGGTATATATATATATTTCAGTATATCTGAAATTAAATAAATAAATTATATTTTTACACATACAATATTTTAGGAACTTTTGTAAAAGATTCAGTAAAGATTAGCGGCGACAGCGGTTTTTTTGTTCTTGTACAAGTTTGTTTTTACAAAATTTTTTTTTGGGGCGTTCGTTGTTTTTTTTCGTTTTGCGTTTTTCGTTTTCACTTTTACAGCGTACTAGCTACATTTTTTAGTTGGAATTGGTTTCGTTATTGTCATTGACGTGTCTTGCGAATTCGGGACTTTATAAATTTTACCATCAAAATGTCAAGGCAACTAGACGTTGACCATCCGTTCTATGGTTTGGAATCCAGTGAACTGCAGATCGAATGTCTGGTTCGGGGTGTGGATTTTAGGGGGGTCAATTGGGCAGAGGAACTGCGAAACCACGTAAATCATGGTGCAGTTCCAGTAATGGTATCTCATGCGAGAGACTTGGTAGCTGAGTCTCAAACGGTGGTGCAGGCAGCACAAGTTGTTTTAGATCAGGTACGTCGACTTCAACCACCGGTTAATCAGACCTTCTTAGATGGTTTGGCGAATCGAGTGTTGCATTATACAGGTAGGATGAATAGGTTGGGTCCTCGCAATGACTTGCAAGAAGCCCGCACCTACGCTATCTCGCAATTTTCACGCGCTTGGGATATAATAGGATCACTGTCAACACGTCCAATTATACAGAATAAGCCAGGAGTATCATCTGCTCCATCTGCTTCACCTGCTTTTCAACCAGGTGAGAGATCCACACCGATCCCAGTGCAGCCAATTACTGAGACAATAAATAGTCTGAATCGTCCAAACCATCAACAACAGAGACGGTCAGATCAATTACCACCGGCTTATTTTCAGCAATCAGGTTTGAGAGCAGAGGACCTTGCAATACCACTATTGGGTCCATCTTTCCAAGCTGAACACATACACAACAATCCAGCATTGGTACAACAACAATCATTAAATTATCCACAAGCTCCACTAACAGCACCACCACCATACAACCAACCTCCTCAAGTATGGCGTGACGCGGCTCCAGCGTTAGCACCAGTGGAGTACCGAGGGGTTCGTGGGAACAATTTGAGTCGTTATGACTCAAATTGGGTTCCAACCTTCACAGGAGATGGTCACTCTCCTGATGTTCATGAGTTCGTTCACAGAGTTGAGGCGGCTGCCAGGAGGGACCGTGTGAATTGGGACGACCTTAGGTCTATCGTTCCACGGTATCTCAAGGGGGCTGCCGACAGATACTATTTGAACTTAACTCATGAATATGAGGTGGTGACCTATCCAGTGCTAAGGGAGGGACTCCTACAAACCTTCGGTACGCTCACTGATGATAAGGCGATCTTGCGCGTTCTTCTGAACCGCAAACAAAAGTCAAAGGAGAGCGTATACGAGTATCTAGTGGAGATTGGTTCGTTAAACCGTCGCTTAGCACGTCCATTTGCTGACCGTGAAATGCTAGAGATTGCTCGGGAGGGACTGAGTGTGGAGCTCAAAAACGCTACTCTGGCTGCAACAATACATTCTATTGATGAACTTCGGACTTTATGTCAGAAGTTTGAACGTTTGTGGTCCACACCAGTTCCGACCAGAACATCAAATTTAAGAATTAGCGAGCTACAGCAGATGGATGATTATGAGGTGGATGCTGAACCAGAACAACATGGGTATATTGAAGCGGTGGATTCAACACAGAGACGGATATTGCAGCGACCTGGCATAACATCAGATAACAGTCAACCTGGTCCATCAATGTCTAGACAACCAATAGTGTGCTTCAGATGTGGAGTAAACGGTCATCGAGCTCCTGATTGCTCTAAAAATCGGATTAAATTGTATTGCTGGAAATGTAACAAGCCGGACGTTATATATGCAAATTGTTCATATTGTCACCCGTCGTTAAACTACCGTCCGAGAGTACATGCTTCGGGGATGGTACCCTCGGTTCAACATCCAATGAGCCCGAAGAAAACGACGAGAGATGTAGCAACGCAGGACGATCGATCACCACTCAGGAAACCAGAATAAAATCACCTAGTACATTTAATTTCCCATCATTACATCGAACATATTTTAGACGTCTTGAACGTAATATTAGATATTGGAGGATGAGGAAATTATTTCGTAAAGCTTGTATTTCATCTATCCTTTCAGAAACAAAGGATCCTCGGCCGCGATTGACAATCAAGATTTTGGACAAACATATTTCAGGTCTATTGGATAGTGGAGCGTCAATCACAATACTTGGAAGAAATTCCTTGGAATTATTGGAATCAGCAGGTATAACTTACCGTAAGTACACTTCGTGTATTCGTACGGCAGATGGTACTGCAACAAAAATTTTGGGTTACATCGAAATTCCAATAACTGTGAATGGCTCCACTAAACCAATGCGGTTCCATATAGTCCCTGGATTACGAGAAGAGCTCTACCTGGGCATAGATTTCTGGGAGAAATTCGGTATTGTTCCTTCTTTTGTTAGTGAACTGACTCGCACAGAGCTACAAACTTTTAATACACATAACCTCACCACTGATCAGCAACATGAACTGGATATGATCAAGGATTCTTTCCCGTCATTTGAAGTGTCTGGGCTCGGAAAGACTTCTTTGGTTGAACATGTCATCGATGTTGGTGATAGTGCACCTGTTAAACAGAGACACTATCCCACATCGCCGGCTGTTCAGCTAAAGGTTTATGCCGAACTCGACCGAATGCTTCAAATGGGCGTGATCGAAGAGAGTAACAGTTCTTGGTGCTCGCCAGTGGTTTTGGTACAAAAAGAATCTGGTAAAAACAGATTATGTATTGATAGCCGTCGTGTCAATTCACTAACGAAAAAGGACGCTTACCCACTTCCCTTGATTGATGGCTTACTAGGTCGTCTGAATAGCACAAAGTACATTTCTAGTATTGATCTCAAAGATGCTTTCTGGCAGATTCCTCTGGCAGAAGCATCTAGAGACAAGACAGCCTTCACAGTGCCTGGTCGTCCATTGTATCAATTCCGGGTTATGCCCTTTGGATTGTGCAATGCTCCCCAGACAATGTGTCGGCTAATGCACAAAGTGATACCACATCAATATCACGAAAATGTCTTTGTTTATTTAGATGATCTATTGGTAGTCTCTTCCACGTTCCAGGAACATATGGAATTGCTGTCCAAAGTCTCTTCATTGTTAAGAGCGGCTGGGTTAACAATAAACCTCAAGAAAAGTAAATTTGTTCTGAGAGAGGTGAAATACTTGGGATTTTTGGTTGGTGAAGATGGTCTTCGAACAGACCCTGACAAGGTAAGAGCTGTAGCGGAGCATCCAGCTCCATCTACAGTAAAACAAATACGTAGACTTTTAGGAATGGCCGGTTGGTACCAACGTTTCATACCAAATTATGCAAGCGTGGTATCACCGATTACGGATTTATTAAAGAAAAGTTCTGGGAAATTGAAATGGACATTGGAAGCGCAAGCTGCTTTCGAAAATTTAAAACGATTGCTGACTACAGCACCGGTATTAGTAAACCCTGACTATAATAAAGAGTTCTTTATTAGATGCGATGCAAGTCTGACAGGGATAGGTAGTGTGTTGTATCAGGTTGATACTGACGGACAATAGTGTCCGATAGCCTTCATGTCGAAGAAATTAAATAGAGCTCAGAGAAATTATTCGGTTTCTGAGCTTGAATGTCTTGCGGCAATTCTGAGTGTGAAGAAATTTAGGGGCTATGTTGAAGGTCACCGATTTACAATTGTGACTGATCACTCAAGTCTGAAGTGGCTTATGTCACAGAAAGACTTGAGTGGTCGTCTGGCTAGGTGGAGCCTAAAACTCCAACATATGGATTTTACCATTGTCCACCAAAAAGGTACCCAAAATATAGTCCATGATGCTCTATCTCGTCTTTATGACGATACACACGAAGAATTGACGGAAGCATTAGTACATCACATTAACGACATTAAAATCGACAATGAAGGTTATCGGCACAACGAATATACGGATATGATAGCTAAAGTTCAATCATCACCCAAGGACTTTCCATCAGTTAAAGTCGTGGATTGTTGAACACCGAAAAATAATTAATTTTGCAAACATGGGCCTCGGTGTATGCAAAAGATGTTTTATTGCATTTGCATGTTGTACATGAAAACATGTTTTGTTTTAATTGTTAATATTTATTTCTCTAAAATTATTACCATTAGAGTTCAAACATCTGAATATTAAACATTGTTTTAAAGTTGTAAATTAATATTTTTGTAAATGAATTAAAAATAAATATAAAATAATTTAGTGAATAAAATCAGTTTTGAATATAGTTGAAAGTTATTAATTTATTCATTCAACATTTGGTGCCGAAACCCGGGATTGGAGACATTTAGAATCTAGAATCATAGATAAGTATAACCGTATTATTGAAAATTTATAAAATCTTGTGTGAATTCTTTAAAAACATTTAAACTTAATTTTCAATATAATTTAAACAATTTAAGTGAAATTGATAACGCAAATCACTGTTTAAAATATAAACGTAAAAGATAAAAGTAAAGTTACGGTTATTAACAAACATTTGACATTGTAATGGATAGTCTGGACTAATGTCTGAACATAGTGTATTACAGTCGCAGTTTCCTTAGTTGTTGTTTCCTATATTAATCCGTACCGCTTGTAATAGTTTCCCATCCATTCATCATCAATAGTCATATTTCGTATAGTTCCCTTAACCCATAGTTTCCTTATTTTTCTTAAAATCTAACTAGATCTTCAATGGCCGGACAAACGTATGGGAGAAGGAAAATTGCACTAATTACCTTGATTTATTTATTCATTAATATAACATAATATTGGTTAATTTGAATTAATTAATAATTTCCGTTAATTATCATCCGTATAACCACTAAAATTTAATCTTACAACACCCTAAAATTGACGTGCGCTATACTTCCATTCGACTGTTCTCGCCTTACTACTTGAGTTTGAATTCTTTTTAAACACAAACTGTAATGAAACAACGAAATTTGCCAAAACCTCATAACAGCTACGTGTATTTTGTTTCCAATCGTCAACATACAAAGAATTACTATTTTTGCTTTGTTAAACATTTGATTTGTCTTTATATGAGTATTTTGCTTTAAACAATCCTTCCGTTATTGTACTGAACTTCACTGTATTGATATAGTAGAATGTAGTTTAATAAATGTCTAAACATCGTAACATTGATCGAATCTGTATTTAATTCGTTTTGAATTCAATTATGAATGTTATGGATGTGTCGGAAATATTTTGGTTCACAACCTTATTTTCGTACAATATTATCAAATAGCAAACGGTTTTGTGTAACTATAAAAAGTTCCCAATAATTTGAAAATCTGATGTAAATTAATTATCTCCCATCTAAACACTGTATTCGAGTTATTGCGAGACTAAGAATTTGGCTATATAATGAGCACTGTAAATGATTCTCTCTCCTTAGTTTAATTGCGATTCACACGAATACGCTCGTTCTATTATTTTTGCATTCGGATGTTTGACATCGATTATTCGATCGCATTTTTCATTGTGATAAAACAGTCGACTATTATCCATCAGACTATTCCATCCTATGCGATTTTCTGATTGGAAATATAGATGCCGACTGCCAGTTTACCGGAGTAAAAACCCCAAATCCGCTGATAAATCAGACGTCGTAAAACTAAAAGTCATAAAACACCAAGTTAGTTATTTCGCGAGTCGGATGTTTGCTAATCACTCAACCGCGCAACTACATAAATTAAACAAAAATGCAAAAAAAAAAGTCTATACATGTTTGTCATTGTGCTTGTTAAATCTGTGTAATGTTAGCAAAATTAAAATTTAGTGCGTTTTATGCATTTAGTGTTCATAAAAATATCAAATTAATGTTGGTAAAATTAAATTCTAATGCGTTTTATGCATTTAGTGTTCTTAAGAATAAAATCTAATTAATGTTAGTAAAATTAAACTTTAATGCGTTTTATGCATTTAGTGTTCATAAAAATATCTAATTAATGTTGGTAAAATTAAATTCTAATGCGTTTTATGCATTTAGTGTTCTTAAGAATAAAATCTAATTAATGTTAGTAAAATTAAAATTTAATGCGTTTTATGCATTTAGTGTTCATAAAAATATCAAATTAATGTTGGTAAAATTAAATTCTAATGCGTTTTATGCATTTAGTGTTCTTAAGAATAAAATCTAATTAATGTTAGTAAAATTAAAATTTAATGCGTTTTATGCATTTAGTGTTCTTAAGAATAAAATCTAATTAATGTTAGTAAAATTAAAATTTAATGCGTTTTATGCATTTAGTGTTCATAAAAATATCAAATTAATGTTGGTAAAATTAAATTCTAATGCGTTTTATGCATTTAGTGTTCTTAAGAATAAAATCTAATTAATGTTAGTAAAATTAAAATTTAATGCGTTTTATGCATTTAGTGTTTATAAAAATCTCTAATTAATGTTAGTAAAATTAAAATCTAATGCGTTTTATGCATTTAGTGTTCATAAGAAAAAATCTGATTAATTAAAAGTTACTGCGTTTTATGCAGTTACTATTAGTACAAGCCAACGGTACTGTTATTCCTGCATTTAACCGTGAGTAAAAGCAAAATCTAATGTGTATCATACATTTAGCGTTCATAATCATAAAATCTAATTAGTGTTAGTAAAATTAAAATGTACTGTTAGCGTTCATAAAAATAAAATCGGATTAATGTTAGAAAAATTAAAATCTAATGCATGTAATGCATTTAGAGTTCATAATCATAAAATCTAATTAGTGTTAGTAAAATTAAAATGTACTGTTAGCGTTCATAAAAATAAAATCTAATAGTGTTAGTAAACTCAAAATCTACTGCGTTTTATGCATCTAGCCTTGGTAAGATTAAAATGTACTGTTAGCATTCCTACAAATAAAATCTGATTGATGTTGGTGAAATTAAAATCTACCGCGTTTTATGCATTTAGTGTTAGTAAAATAAAAAGCTATAATTATAAATCAACGTAGTCAACTTTAATCATAGATTATATATTCCACAATTAACGCTGCATCTTTGCTCTGTCGTATTCTACTGTAAATTTATTTGACGATTATTTCTATCAATTGTTGCTGCATACTGGTTCTACCGTATTCAACTGTAATCCTAAATTTATTCTACATTTGTTCAACGATTATTTATATCGATTACTGCTGCTTATTAATTCAACGTAACCAACTATACTCCTAGATTTATTTCACAATTATAACCACCAAACTATTCAACGCTTTGGATCATCAATTTGTTCACCGCGCATAATTACCAATTTGCACAACGCTGGTGATTACAAAATTTGTTTAACGCTTATATATACAAATATATTCGGCAACTTTTCAACGTATACCACCATTGTGGTTTAAATCAACAATCGAGCTTGCGACATATTCCATTATACCTACCAATTAATTCAGTGAGGGTTTATACCCTTTGTTACTTGATCGTTTCGACATAGTCAGCTATAATTTAGTCCACGTTCTTAAATTTTAGTCAACGATTGTTGATCCCAATTGGCACAGTTTATTTCAACCGCATTTGCTAGCTATTTCAACAATTATTTTGTTTGCAACATATTTCAACATTAACTATAAATTATTCAACGATTATTTATGCCAGATACTGTTGCCAACTTTAACTATAATTTATTCGTCGAGTTTGATTATCAATTTATCCGAAGATTTTGATTGCAAATTTATTCAACGATTTTAAATACAAATTTATGCTACGCTTTGGATTACAACTTTATTCGTCGAGTTTGATTATCAATTTATTCAAAGATTTTGATTGTAAATTTATTCAACGATTTTAAATACAAATTTATTCAACGATTTCGATTACAAATTTTATTCAACAATTTGGATTACAAATTATTCAACGATTTTGATTACAATTTTATACAACAATTTTGTTTACAAATTTATTCGACAATTTTGAATATAAAATTCAACGCATGTGATGACCACTTTAACCAACGTTTACAATTCCGTGCTGATGGAGTGCTGATTTAGGCAGGATTGGAGGCCAGGCGGATATAACCATGGGTGAGTCTATTTGATTGATTTTCCTTACTATTCAGGGGATTTAGGGGTGTGAATGTGTGTGTGTGTGTGTGTGTGTGTGTGTGTGGGCGTATGTGAGTGAACGAGGGGGTTGAACGTGCCGACCGTGGTTCTTTCGTAGAAGGGGGTCGCCAGAGTCTCTTTTTCACACTTGTATTTGTTTCCATTTTTGGTCTACTTTGAAAAATGCGTACATTTCCGTATTTGTGCTGAAGCAGCAGGTTATTAATATCTCTTATCCACGATGATTGAGACTAAGTCGAACGGCAATACAACATTTCTAGGTACGCTTCCTGCTAAGCCACTCCCATTATCATCATGAGAGGCACTTCATTACAAATTGGCGCCCAACGTGGGGCTTCTCTAAGGGTTCTACAGCAATGTAGGACTCTGGAGGAGTCCCTCCATAATTTCAACAAATTCGAAAAATTTTTTTTTAAATTTTTTTCTTCTAAATTAACTTTCATTCCCACCAAACAATAGTAAAAGACTCTGGCGGCGTGGAAGCAGTTCCCTGCTTCATACGCGCAGGAGCAAAGGAAGTCTGAGATTCCTCAGACTTTACTTTGATGGGGAGTTGCGTCCCTACGCCTCCAGCAATGTTCTCCTTTTTTGTATTTTTTTTGTAACGCAAGGGTGAGAATAGTTCTTCGGAATTATTCTCAATGGGGGTTACAATCCCACGTACCCTAGTAACGGCTGGGTTTCTTACTGGCACAGGGAATGCCGGAGGTTTCCAGATGCCAGGCTTAGATATTTGTGAAATGGTGTATACGCCTATCACATCCAGCCTGGTCATCTGGTTATGCTCTGGGTTCGCTGTGGCAGCGAGATTCTCAGCTGGGCTAACGCCTCCATAACGTTAGAGTCCCCTCCCTGGAGCGTTAGCACCCTATGGTCTGAGTTGTCCGGTTCTCGCGAATGATACTGGGGAACATCTTCCAAAGCAGTTCGATATCAACTGCTGAGGGAAGATGTTCGCTCAGCCTTCATGTCGTGAGTTAATTGGATTAACTCAGATCATAGCACCTCCCCGTATGTTTCGTCGTTCTCGATCGCGGATGAGAAGTGTCGGTTGATTGAATAATGGTGCAGAGGATTTATCCTCTGACCATTCCAGCGGCACTTGTCATCCGGGTGACGGGCCGACGACACATACCCCACCTTATTCCTGTCTCACCTTACCTTCTCCTTTCCTTATTCATCCCTTCTTGCTCCCTTTCCCTTACCTTGTTCCCATCCTTTAACGTAGTGTAATTTTAAACTTTTTTTTGGTCCCCAAACAAAATAAAAACTATAATCAACAAAACATAAAATAGAAAGAACGGCGATGGGCACCTTCAACCCCGGAGTGATGGACACCCCGTGGTTGGATCCAACTTTCCTCTATCCGAAAATAAATAAATATATATATATACCCCAAAAATAAATAAATAAATTAATAAATAAATATTTATAACAAATAGGTCAATATTTATAAAACAAAATAAATAAATAAATATTTATTAAAAAAATAAATAAATAAATATTCATACATAAAAATTATAATAAATAAATAAACATTCATACGAAAACAAGGCTATACTAAATAAATAAATGTTTATATAAAAATAAATAATAAATATTTATATAAAAGAAAAAAAAAAATATAAATAAATAAATAAATCAATTTGCTGATAATATTAGGTATTAATTGTTTCTTTCTCTCAAAATTGTAGGATCCACCTAAATATATAAAAAAAAAAAGGGAAATATTGAAATCAAGATATCCAATCATATAGGAAATACTATTTACCTGGAAGACATCAAATTATAAAGAAAAAAAAAATTATGCTATTTGCCTAGAATACATCAAATTATCAATAATACAACCTACCACCAGGACAACAACACAGCTATAGTATTTTTGTTTGTTTTAAATTTAAGTCGTATTAGTACTTTTTTTATTCTTGTGTTCCTTAATGCATGGTAGATTTTAAGTTTGATATAAATCAATTTTTTTGTTATTATCGGTTGAAATTATTAATTTCTCCGCCCCCACCGGAGGGATATATCTGCACTCATTTAGCATTTCCTAGTAGTTCGAGTGACCTGTTGACCTTTTGGGTCTGGAAAAGTTTATATTATTGCCATCTTCTGCCATATTCTTAGTATACTTATTTTTTTTCACAGTACAATTTTTACCTTGTTTGGTCAAATCAAATACAAGCATCAGCGAGGATAGTTTTTTTTTGTGTGTTACACACTCGGCTGTTGTCAGATTAACATTTTTTTTTTTTTTAGAAAAAAAATTATACTTGTGTCGAATTGGTCAGATCTCGCGCGGCTGTTCAAGGTTGGAATACTTACATCGTCTTAATAATAATTATATCGACATACCACCCTTTAAACGCTACTCTAATATCTTTGAACACAGTAGTATTTTCGTAATTGCCATCTTCTGCCATATTTGTAGTATACTTATTTTCTCTCAAATCTCACCGTTTATTTTTTTTGTTCTGTTCATATATCAGCACCTGGGAAAACAATTGTGAATAGTAATAAAATAATAGCAAGATAATAATAAATCTTATTTAATATAATTGTCGAATTGCAAAAGATATCGCACAGATGTTTAAGGTTTGAAAAACGGAATTTCCATACAACACTTTGAATTCTGCTCTAACACATTTGAAGTAAATATTGTAATAAAATAATTTTCTTTTGTTAATAATTAAATTGTTTATTCTGGCTTCAACGCTCGCATTTATAGTGTAACAATTTCCCTTCCATATTCTTGTTTGGTTTTGACTAAGTGGTGTGCGGCTGGTTAGGTTGTTGAAGATTCATTATGTCTGCCCCTGATAAGATTGACGTTCTGGATAGGTCCAGCTCTTGTGCGGTTTGTCAACACGAAATAGTGCCGGCCGACGTAAAACTTCTCACTCGGTGTAACCATCTCTTTCATGACATCTGTCTCAACGACTGGTTGTTGCAGAATCGCACCTGCCCAATTTGTCGAGCCGCTTGTGAGCGTGCAGAATTACAGAGGTTGCCTCGAGGGATGGATAAAAATAACTATACTATAGTGCCACCCCCACCGCGACCTGTGACTCGCTCTATTACCGCAGGTTGGCAACGTCGTCCTAGTATTGGAAATCAACACTCTTCCACTCCCTTGGCAAACCAACTCCCACCATCTCGACTCGCCGATGAAGTGCGAGTGAATATAGATCAACGATCTCCCATATATGGTGCCGCTGCAGCGGAAGATCAAGGTTTTCAGGAAGCAGTAAATGCTCACATCGATCAGGAAATTTCGAGAATTAATCACTCAATTATGCAATCACGTGCTCCGGCACCTGAAGTGTTACTACCCCTAGCGCATAATGTAATCTCGCCCACCACCCCGAGACATCAATCGGTTCATTCCGGAAATTATACACCAGTAAATGCGTATGTACGGAATAACGTACCGGTACCACCAATGTTTGCTGAACCTCCTCCTGCTCTTGCTCCGGCTAGATTACGAACACATCTCGATCAGCACTCTACCACAGTTAGAAATTGGAACGTTACGTTCTCAGGCAGACCCGATGGTCTGGATGTTGAAGCGTTCATCTTCAGAATAGAGCGGCTGACAGAGATGTGTTTAAATAACGATTTTACTATTGTCACCCGTTGTCTGTACCTGTTATTCACAGATCGAGCAGCTGATTGGTTCTGGAGATATTTTCGCCAGAACCGACAGCTTATTTGGACTGACTTATGTCATGCTCTTCGAATAGAATTTCAGGACAGGCAGACGGACGAAGAGGTAAAGGAGCGGATGAGGGCCAGGAAACAACGGCCCACTGAATTGTTTGACGAATTCTTACAATCAATTTATCGACTGGCCGATAAACTTCGGGTACCGATGTCGGACGCAGAGTTATTATCCCTGATTCGCAACAACCTACGATTGGAAATTAGACGGGAGCTGCTATATGTTACCATTTATGGACTGGAACATCTGCGCCAACTCTGCCGTGATCGCAAAAAATTATGGGCCGAGTCAATAACCAGACCGCGAGATTATAACATTAGATCATCTAGACCGGTGTCAGAAGTAGACTTGGTTAGTGAATTCTCACAGATACAAATTAGCGAATTGCCAACTGAATCGTTACCAATTACATCCAACGAACTTGCGGCAATACAGCCTGCCCCTAATATGAGACGAATAACCAGTTCAACTATTTGTTGGAACTGCAAACGACCTGGTCATCGGTGGCACGATTGTCGTGAATCACAGCGATTGTTTTGTTGGGGTTGTGGGAAGGACGATGTGTTGTGTCCTAATTGTGAAAATTGTCAGGGAAACCGAAGGGGGGGCCAGGATCCCAACACCTTTTCTCGCTCCCAAGACCTGTCTTAGATTCATCTAAGACCAAATTTAATTTGTCTCCTGATCCTTCAGATATTTCATCTACCAATCCCAATAACTTACTGGTACACGAAACACTGTTGAGCCGAGCTTCAACATCCACTCTTATAGAACACCCGTTAAATACTGCGTCTGATACACTGGTATCCACCCATGATATTAATGTGAAATTATTGAAACGAGCACCCGCTCATACTGAACCACCTCCATTATGGACCAAATTTAAATCGTTCCAACAACGATTAAAAGAATACTTGAAAATACGCTCAAACATATTTATCGATTCATTATCATATTTGAAACTTCCCTCGCGCTCTGCACTCCGTTCTCGCATCTATTGGCGACAACGACGTATGTTTAAATCCAAAACCATTTCCTCTATTGTGAAATTGGCCAACGATGTGAGATCTTATGCCACGGTTTCAATATTGGGTAAACAACATACTGGACTGTTGGATAGTGGAGCGTCCTTGACTGTAATTGGTGGTGATTTTGCTAAAGAAATCATACATACTCCAGACCTTCTGACTTATTCGTCTGCAGTAGTTCGTACTGCCGATGGCCAAAGACAGAAGATCTTGGGGTTTGTAAAAACAAAGATTTCATTTATGAACCAAGTCAGAACCCTGGACGTCTTCGTTATCCCGTCTTTAACTCAAGATCTATACCTAGGTATAGATTTCTTTAACGCTTTTGGTTTGTTTAACCCGAGATTTGAATTACCTACCTTTTCAACTACGGTGTCAGTAATTTCGGAATTGTCTATGGACAATCAAGCACGTCTACAAAACACTATTCAGCTTCTACCATCATTTTCAAAAACGGGTCTGGGTCGAACACATTTGATAGAACATGTTATTGATGTGGGGACGGCCGCTCCCATCAAACAACGTCACTACTCGATTTCGCCCGCCATTGAGAAACTGATGGGAGAAGAACTGGATAGGATGTTATCTCTGGGTATTATAGAGGTTTCAAACAGTCCATGGTCAAGTCCTGTGGTTTTAATTCGCAAACCTGGGAAGAATCGTCTTTGTTTGGATAGTAGAAAGGTCAATACAGTTACTAAAAAGGATGCTTACCCCCTTCCACAGATAGATGGAATCTTGAGTCGTCTGCCACAGAGTAATTTCATTTCCAGTTTGGATCTGAAAGACGCTTTCTGGCAGATACCTCTAGAAAAACACTCCCGAGAGAAAACTGCTTTTACGGTCCCAGGGCGGCCATTGTATCAGTTCGTAAGAATGCCTTTCGGACTGTGCAATGCGCCGCAAACAATGACCAAATTGATGGACCAAGTAATTCCTCCACATCTCAAGTCGTGCGTCTTCGTATACTTGGATGATCTTCTAATAGTTACAGATACCTTTGAGGCCCATCTGAAACTGTTAGAAGATATCTCCCAGTGTCTTAGACGTGCGAACTTGACGATAAACGTGGAAAAAAGTAAGTTTCTCTTGCCGGATGTAAAATATTTGGGATATGTTGTGGGAGGTGGTACGTTGAAAATTGATCCTGATAAAACTCTAGCTATTTCTGAATTTCCTACACCGCGTACGTCCAAACAGATTCGACGTTTCCTGGGTATGGCGGGTTATTATCGCCGTTTTATATCTGATTTCTCTGCTATGTCCTCTCCAATATCAGATTTGTTGAAGAAAAATTCTAATAAATTCGTATGGACACCAGAAGCTGAAATAGCATTTACAAATCTCAAAAATGCTCTCATATCAGCACCAGTCCTCATAAACCCCGACTATACTAAACCTTTTACTCTCCAGTGCGACGCTAGTAATGACGGTATAGGCTGTGTATTACTTCAGTGTGACATGGACGGTATGGAACATCCCATAGCGTACATGTCCAAGAAACTAAATTCTGCGCAACGCAATTACTCAACTAGTGAGAAAGAGTGTCTAGCCGCCGTACTGGGAGTAAAGAAATTTAGAGCGTATGTCGAGGGTCAGGCCTTTAAGATCAGAACTGACCATGCTTCATTAAAATGGTTAATGCAACAAAAAGACCTTTCTGGTCGATTGGCTCGTTGGAGCTTGAAATTGCAGGGTTATGTCTTTGATATTGAGTACCGAAAAGGAAATTTAAACATAGTTCCAGACACTCTATCAAGACGTGACTCTGTTGACGTCATTTCTGAATTATGTCCAGTGCCTGAATTAGATCTTAATTCCTCTTTCTTCAACACTTCTCGATATCTGGAATTGGTAAATCTGGTTACCGAAGCAGACGGTACATTGCCTGATCTGAAAGTAATTTCTGGTCGGGTTTATAAACGATTGGCTTGTCTGGATCTTGACATTCCTTCAGAGGGTGAGGTTTGGAAATTGTGGTTACCTGAGGAATACACTGACGAGTGTATTGCAAGGGCCCACAATCCTCCTACCTCATCTCATGGAGGTCTAGCAAAAACCTTGTTTAATATTCGTAAATTTTACTATTGGCCTCGTATGTATACCCAGGTTAAATCGTACATAGGAAATTGTAAGACCTGCAAAGAAATTAAAGCAACTAATGTTCCACTTCGTGCTCCCATGGTGTCTCAGATGAAAACAGAACGAATCGGTCAGCGATTATATATCGATATTCTTGGCCCTTATCCTCGTTCAAAGGCCGGGAATATCGCTATTCTTGTAGTATTAGATCATGTTACGAAATATCCCTTTTTGTTTCCTTTACGGAAACTAACTGCTGAACCAATTTGTCATCTATTGGCTACCAATGTCTTTCACGTATTTGGTTGTCCCGAAGTTATTGTGTCCGATAATGGGACGCAGTTTAAGTCTAAACTATTTGAAGATTTCTTGGCGAAGCACGGAGTGAAACATACATTACTAGCGTTGTATTCACCTCAAGCTAACGCTTCTGAACGGGTAAATAGAAGTGTTTTATCTGGTATTAGAGCCTATTTAAAGGAGGAGCATTCTAAATGGGATCTGCACTTGAGCGAGATCGCTTGTGCACTACGTTGTTCCCTACATCAAACACTTAAATGTTCCCCATATTACGCAATGTTTGGAATACCTATGGTGACTCATGGTTCGTCATATGAACTGCTGAGACGATTGAATAGTCTTCATGATCCAGGTGAAACGATTCTGCGACCTGATTATCTTAATAGGATTCGAATTCGAATTCTTGATTTAACTGCCGAAGCATTTGTCAAAAGTGCTGAAAGATACAATTTACGAGCCCGGTTAACTTTGTTTAAACCAGGTGATACGGTGTTCCGAAGGAACTTTATTTTGAGTGACGCCGGTAAGAAATTATCGGCTAAACTTGCACAGAAGTTTATTGAGGCCAGAGTAATAAGGTTGGTAGGTAGCGCTGCTTACGAACTGGAGGACCTGGCTTCTAAACGTAGAGGTGTTTATCACTCCAAGGACATTCGTGCCTAACATCGGTAATAATTTTTTTGTTGTCAGTATGATAGTAACTTTCGCTTTTGTTTCACCGCCATTGTAAGTCAAGATTATCGACGACCATAAAGTATGAGGGTAGTTTCGTCCTGAATTCACAGTTCAGTGAGTGTGTATCAACTTTGGTGATCGGGTCTTGTTTCAAAATTTTTTTTTCTGTGTTGCCTATTTGCCAGCGAAAATTCCGAGATTGCACGTATTGAATTTGGTTCAATTAGTTACTTTGAAACTATGTGAACAGTTTTCTTTTTGTCAGCCTTCAGAGTCACTTGGACGGAAGCGTACAACAGTGTAACCCGGCTAGAGTAGTCGGAGACGCATGAGACTCGTGGTAGTTCAGGTGTGGGTTGCGAGCCTGCATAACGGAACAACGGAATTGTGTCGGATATTTCATTAAAGGAGTCGGTCCAATGGTGTTTTTCCTTTCGATCTATAGCAGATTGAATAAAATTTTTTTTTGTGACTTTAGAGTCTCGGGATCCCCCAGATCTGCCCGAAATTGGGTCTGGAAGATGTTAGTTATCCATCGTTTGCAATAGAGTAGAATACTGATTTTATCGATACCCTCCCAAAGGTTTTTTTTTATAATCATAGATACTTTGTTACTTTGTTTCTGCTAAGACTGGGTTTGTAATACCGATCGAATTGATTGCTAATCTGTGGTACATCGAGGTGCCTCACCCTACTGGTATGGATGTACAAGGTCTGTTTGCGACCAGCCTATGCCTTTTTCAACTTCTTTTTGGTCGTGAGTGTTCTTCCAAAAAGCACTTGTTCTGTAATGGATAGTCTGGACTAATGTCTGAACATAGTGTATTACAGTCGCAGTTTCCTTAGTTGTTGTTTCCTATATTAATCCGTACCGCTTGTAATAGTTTTCCATCCATTCATCATCAATAGTCATATTTCGTATAGTTCCCTTAACCCATAGTTTCCTTATTTTTCTTAAAATCTAACTAGATCTTCAATGGCCGGACAAACGTATGGGAGAAGGAAAATTGCACTAATTACCTTGATTTATTTATTCATTAATATAACATAATATTGGTTAATTTGAATTAATTAATAATTTCCGTTAATTATCATCCGTATAACCACTAAAATTTAATCTTACAACACCCTAAAATTGACGTGCGCTATACTTCCATTCGACTGTTCTCGCCTTACTACTTGAGTTTGAATTCTTTTTAAACACAAACTGTAATGAAACAACGAAATTTGCCAAAACCTCATAACAGCTACGTGTATTTTGTTTCCAATCGTCAACATACAAAGAATTACTATTTTTGCTTTGTTAAACATTTGATTTGTCTTTATATGAGTATTTTGCTTTAAACAATCCTTCCGTTATTGTACTGAACTTCACTGTATTGATATAGTAGAATGTAGTTTAATAAATGTCTAAACATCGTAACATTGATCGAATCTGTATTTAATTCGTTTTGAATTCAATTATGAATGTTATGGATGTGTCGGAAATATTTTGGTTCACAACCTTATTTTCGTACAATATTATCAAATAGCAAACGGTTTTGTGTAACTATAAAAAGTTCCCAATAATTTGAAAATCTGATGTAAATTAATTATCTCCCATCTAAACACTGTATTCGAGTTATTGCGAGACTAAGAATTTGGCTATATAATGAGCACTGTAAATGATTCTCTCTCCTTAGTTTAATTGCGATTCACACGAATACGCTCGTTCTATTATTTTTGCATTCGGATGTTTGACATCGATTATTCGATCGCATTTTTCATTGTGATAAAACAGTCGACTATTATCCATCAGACTATTCCATCCTATGCGATTTTCTGATTGGAAATATAGATGCCGACTGCCAGTTTACCGGAGTAAAAACCCCAAATCCGCTGATAAATCAGACGTCGTAAAACTAAAAGTCATAAAACACCAAGTTAGTTATTTCGCGAGTCGGATGTTTGCTAATCACTCAACCGCGCAACTACATAAATTAAACAAAAATGCAAAAAAAAAAGTCTATACATGTTTGTCATTGTGCTTGTTAAATCTGTGTAATGTTAGCAAAATTAAAATTTAGTGCGTTTTATGCATTTAGTGTTCATAAAAATATCAAATTAATGTTGGTAAAATTAAATTCTAATGCGTTTTATGCATTTAGTGTTCTTAAGAATAAAATCTAATTAATGTTAGTAAAATTAAACTTTAATGCGTTTTATGCATTTAGTGTTCATAAAAATATCTAATTAATGTTGGTAAAATTAAATTCTAATGCGTTTTATGCATTTAGTGTTCTTAAGAATAAAATCTAATTAATGTTAGTAAAATTAAAATTTAATGCGTTTTATGCATTTAGTGTTCATAAAAATATCAAATTAATGTTGGTAAAATTAAATTCTAATGCGTTTTATGCATTTAGTGTTCTTAAGAATAAAATCTAATTAATGTTAGTAAAATTAAAATTTAATGCGTTTTATGCATTTAGTGTTCTTAAGAATAAAATCTAATTAATGTTAGTAAAATTAAAATTTAATGCGTTTTATGCATTTAGTGTTCATAAAAATATCAAATTAATGTTGGTAAAATTAAATTCTAATGCGTTTTATGCATTTAGTGTTCTTAAGAATAAAATCTAATTAATGTTAGTAAAATTAAAATTTAATGCGTTTTATGCATTTAGTGTTTATAAAAATCTCTAATTAATGTTAGTAAAATTAAAATCTAATGCGTTTTATGCATTTAGTGTTCATAAGAAAAAATCTGATTAATTAAAAGTTACTGCGTTTTATGCAGTTACTATTAGTACAAGCCAACGGTACTGTTATTCCTGCATTTAACCGTGAGTAAAAGCAAAATCTAATGTGTATCATACATTTAGCGTTCATAATCATAAAATCTAATTAGTGTTAGTAAAATTAAAATGTACTGTTAGCGTTCATAAAAATAAAATCGGATTAATGTTAGAAAAATTAAAATCTAATGCATGTAATGCATTTAGAGTTCATAATCATAAAATCTAATTAGTGTTAGTAAAATTAAAATGTACTGTTAGCGTTCATAAAAATAAAATCTAATAGTGTTAGTAAACTCAAAATCTACTGCGTTTTATGCATCTAGCCTTGGTAAGATTAAAATGTACTGTTAGCATTCCTACAAATAAAATCTGATTGATGTTGGTGAAATTAAAATCTACCGCGTTTTATGCATTTAGTGTTAGTAAAATAAAAAGCTATAATTATAAATCAACGTAGTCAACTTTAATCATAGATTATATATTCCACAATTAACGCTGCATCTTTGCTCTGTCGTATTCTACTGTAAATTTATTTGACGATTATTTCTATCAATTGTTGCTGCATACTGGTTCTACCGTATTCAACTGTAATCCTAAATTTATTCTACATTTGTTCAACGATTATTTATATCGATTACTGCTGCTTATTAATTCAACGTAACCAACTATACTCCTAGATTTATTTCACAATTATAACCACCAAACTATTCAACGCTTTGGATCATCAATTTGTTCACCGCGCATAATTACCAATTTGCACAACGCTGGTGATTACAAAATTTGTTTAACGCTTATATATACAAATATATTCGGCAACTTTTCAATGTATACAACCATTGTGGTTTAAATCAACAATCGAGCTTGCGACATATTCCATTATACCTACCAATTAATTCAGTGAGGGTTTATACCCTTTGTTACTTGATCGTTTCGACATAGTCAGCTATAATTTAGTCCACGTTCTTAAATTTTAGTCAACGATTGTTGATCCCAATTGGCACAGTTTATTTCAACCGCATTTGCTAGCTATTTCAACAATTATTTTGTTTGCAACATATTTCAACATTAACTATAAATTATTCAACGATTATTTATGCCAGATACTGTTGCCAACTTTAACTATAATTTATTCGTCGAGTTTGATTATCAATTTATCCGAAGATTTTGATTGCAAATTTATTCAACGATTTTAAATACAAATTTATGCTACGCTTTGGATTACAACTTTATTCGTCGAGTTTGATTATCAATTTATTCAAAGATTTTGATTGTAAATTTATTCAACGATTTTAAATACAAATTTATTCAACGATTTCGATTACAAATTTTATTCAACAATTTGGATTACAAATTATTCAACGATTTTGATTACAATTTTATACAACAATTTTGTTTACAAATTTATTCGACAATTTTGAATATAAAATTCAACGCATGTGATGACCACTTTAACCAACGTTTACAATTCCGTGCTGATGGAGTGCTGATTTAGGCAGGATTGGAGGCCAGGCGGATATAACCATGGGTGAGTCTATTTGATTGATTTTCCTTACTATTCAGGGGATTTAGGGGTGTGAATGTGTGTGTGTGTGTGGGCGTATGTGAGTGAACGAGGGGGTTGAACGTGCCGACCGTGGTTCTTTCGTAGAAGGGGGTCGCCAGAGTCTCTTTTTCACACTTGTATTTGTTTCCATTTTTGGTCTACTTTGAAAAATGCGTACATTTCCGTATTTGTGCTGAAGCAGCAGGTTATTAATATCTCTTATCCACGATGATTGAGACTAAGTCGAACGGCAATACAACATTTCTAGGTACGCTTCCTGCTAAGCCACTCCCATTATCATCATGAGAGGCACTTCATTACAACATATAGATAGACTCCTGAATTTTGTTTATTTTAATCTGATTAAAATTATTTTAAATAAAACTGTAATATTACTGTGCAATTATTGTTAATTAGTGACGTGTGGTTAATTAAATACAGTTAGTAGTGGTTGTTTAAATTGAATTTTACTGTAGAATTGGTTGTTTGTCGGTTCCACTACAGACGTATAGCAAATTAATTAAAGTTATTACCAGTTGTTTTGATTACGTAATATCATTTTGATTTCGTTGAGTAACTTTGAGTAACCATATGGAGAAATTGTTACGAAAGCGTGCGTTGGCGTTTGATACCGCTAAGGCTGTGTATAAATTTAGTAAAGGGCCTTTTGATGCAAACATTTCAAATGAACAATTCTCAGTTCGTTTAGAAAAATTAGAAGTAGCTTATAAAAATATGCTCGATTCGGAAGAAGCCTTAGGCGTTTATGCAGATGTTGAAAAGCAATTTGACAAATTCGAAACTTTATATTATGAAGCTCGCGTGAGTTTGAAGGAACATCTTAAATCTAACAACACAGATGCAGAAGGTAGTGACGACTTAAATCACACATTGCAGGAGTTCGTTTCTCAACAAAAAACATTTTATTCCTCTGTCGAAGGTTGTAAAAACGATCAAGTCAAGATTCCAAAGATTAATATTGAGCCTTTTTCTGGAATCTCTAGCCAGTGGCCTACCTTTTACGATTTCTTTAAAACAACTATACATGACAATATTAAAATTACTCCTATTCGTAAACTACAAATATTGCATAATCTATTAACGGGTGATGCGAAAGAAAGGATTAGGAACATCCCTTTTAATTCTCAGGGCTATGAAGAAGCTTGGAAAAGCTTAGTAACCAGATATGAAGATAAGGCGTCCATTAGCACAGAACTAATATCTTTGTTTATTAATATGAAATCTGTATCCCAAGGTCTTTCATTCGAAATTCGTAAAATTGGTGACACAGCGGATCAGGTATTGCGTGGTTTAAAGATTATGGGACAGGAGTGTGAAAACAGAGATCCATGGTTAATATTTCTGCTCTTGTCAAAGTTGGATATCAACACGAAAACAGAGTGGGCAAAACAAACAGTTAATTCAGAATTTCCTACAATTTATGAATTTTTAGAATTTCTGAATAATCATTGTCGTTCATTAGAGCGAGGCGCCGCAATAAGCTCAAGCAAAACTTCAAGGTCTAGTATAAAATCGTTTCATACACTACCCACACATAATCAAAAGGTCGAAATCTGTTTACATTGCAGTCAAAGTCACTTTATAGGAAAATGTCCTACATTTAAAAATCTTGATTCTTCTAGTAGGAGAAACATTGCTGCTAAGTTAGGTTGCTGTTTCAACTGCCTACGGAAAGGACACTATAATACAAAGTGTAAGTTTCGACCATCATGTCAGATATGTACTGGAAAGCACCACACGTTATTACACTCAGATAATGTACCACAGTCAGGTCAATCGTCTCAGTCCCATGTACAACTTGTTAATTTACCAAATAACAATGACAGCATAGAATCAACTGCACTCATAAGTGTGAATCAATCACAATCTTTGCTGACCAAAGATGCTAAGGTTTCATTATTACCTACCGCCCTAGCATATGTGAGAACTCCATCTAATAAAATGCTCCCCATAAGAATTCTCTTAGACTCTGGATCGCAGTCCAGCTTTATTACAGATTCTTGTGTTCAACGTCTAGGATTAAAACGGCATTCTAGTCGTATGGAAATTAAAGGCTTAGGCGCAACACAAGTTGCTTATACTAAGGGAAAAGTTTATTTTTCATTGTATGAACGGCTGGAGAAAGGCTTCGTTGCAGATGTAGAAGCTCAAATCATAACAAAAATTACATCTGACATTCCATCAGTTCCCATCAAAACAATGCATTTGATTGCGGAAAAAACAATGCATTTGGCAGATCATATGTTTAATCAGCCCGGCAAAATAGATATATTGATCGGATGTGAATTATTCTTTCAAGTCTTGTGCGAAAACAAAATTACTAGACCAGGGCATCTAATCGCACAATCATCAAAGTTCGGTTGGTTAATAGTAGGAAATGTATCAACCAACAATTTATCAACTCTTGGGCTTCACATCATCACAACTCTACCAGAAGAAACAGAAATCAGTAAACAATTAAGAAACTTCTGGGAAATAGAGGAAGTTCCACAAGCTAAAAGCCATACTCCTGAAGAGCTTCTATGTGAGAATTTCTACACTGCCACAACTACTAGAACCACCGAAGGACGATTTGTAGTTAGGCTTCCCTTTAAACCTGATGTAGATAAGGATTTAGGAGACACCTTCTCTATTGCTAATAAAAGATTCTCCCGATTAGAACAGAAATTATCCAAAAATACAGTACTAAATGAATTATATAGAAATTTTATGGAAGAATATCAAAATCTTGATCACATGAGACTAGTAACTATGTCTTCAATTATGGCTACTATTTGCCTCATCATAGTGTTTTAAAAGAAACAAGTTCCACTACGAAGTTGAGAGTTGTGTTTGATGGGTCCGCAAAAGGTTCAAATGGCACATCTTTAAATGACATGTTAATGGTTGGACCAAATTTACAAGATGATATTTTATCTATATTAATACGCTTTCGGAAGCATAAAGTGGCTATATCTAGTGACATTGCTAAAATGTATAGACAAATTATAGTCCACGAGGATGATCGAAAATATCAAAAAATCTTATGGAGAACGTACATGAACGATCCTATACAAGCATTTGAACTCAAAACGGTTACATATGGAACATCTTCTGCTCCATTTTTAGCAATTAGGTCACTGAAAAGAATTGCCGAAGAACTAGAAGTTTCGGAACCCAAAATTGCTCAAACTATCAGCCAGGATTTTTACGTGGATGACTTACTTTCAGGGGCAAATAATGCAGAAGAAGCAATTCGTTTAAAGGAAAAGGTATCAAATGAATTAGAGAAATTTGGTTTTAAACTACGTAAGTGGAAATCAAATAACGCAATATTTCTTCAAACAATTCCTGACAACGAATTAGAAATAAAAAACCTAGATCAAGATCCAACATCAAAGGTCCTAGGCCTGGTATGGAATGCAAAAATTGATTGTTTCTTGTTTACTATAAACCCTGACTTAACCAAGGTTCTTACAAAGAGACAAATGTTGAGCAGTGCAGCAAGGATATTTGATCCTCTTGGTCTTTTATCACCACTAACAATTCAACTTAAGGTCATTTTGCAAAAACTATGGCTTACTAAGCTAAGTTGGGATGAACCAGTGCCTCAGAATATAATTAAACAGTGGAATAGTATATTCTCCAGCTTGAATCAAGTTTCATCGTTAGAGATTCCACGATGTTTAAGCGACCAGCAGTGTGAGGGATCTTATGAAATGCATGGCTTCTGTGATGCATCAGAAACAGCATATGGTTGCGCTGTCTATTCCAAATATACAGGAAAAAACGGTCATATAACAATACGTCTCATTGCAGCAAAAAGTAAAGTAGCACCTTTGAAACAAGTTTCTTTACCAAGATTAGAGCTATGTGCTGCAGTGTTACTTACAAGGTTATTCACATATGTTCTCAATTCGTTAAAAATAACAACAAAGAAAAACCAATGTTGGACTGATTCCAAAATCGTTTTACACTGGCTTTCAGATGTTCCGCGTCGATGGAAGAGTTTTGTGGCAAACAGGACTTCACAAATTTTAGAAACTATGCCAAGAGAAAACTGGTCATATGTACCAACCAAATTAAACCCAGCTGATCCTGTTTCTCGAGGAGTGAATATTTCTTTTCTCAAAACACTAAAATCTTATTGGAATGGACCAGATTTCTTGAAAGAACCCGTGGAAAACTGGCCTCTGGATAATGAAAATTACAAATCAGACACCAAAACTGCAGATTTGGAAGAAAGAACTCTAACAAAAAATATTTGTTTAAATACTCAAATTGAGGATGATAACATTGTTGGAATTATAATAACTAAATTTTCTTCTGTGCTTAGAATGAAATTAATTCTCTGCTATATACTTCGTTTCATTACTATGAGTTGTTCAAAACGCAACCAGAACATTGGCTGGATTTCCACTTATGAACTTACAGTTGCTGAAAGTCATCTTATTAGATATGTTCAAAATAAGCATTTTGCCGAAGATATAAAATTGTTGAATAAAAACAAAAGTTTGCCTGTGAATCATTATTTATCTAATTTGGCTCCATTCGTGGATGATTCAGGAATCTTACGTGTTGGAGGACGCTTAAGTAATGCACCTTATCCATTCGAGAAAATTCATCCTATCATTCTGCCAAAGCGAAGTCACTTTACGTCCACGCTAATTAGAGAAACTCATTTGAAGCTATTACATGTAGGTCTAAAATCGTTGTACACTACATTGAGACAACGATATTGGATTATTAATGCAACGACCGAAATAAAATCAATTATAAATAAATGCGTCGGCTGTGCTAGGATAAGAGCTGAAACATCGAAACAATTAATGGGAAATTTACCTACTCCAAGAGTTGCTCCTGGTCACGTCTTTGTCAATGTAGGTACGGATTATGCTGGTCCTATTAGTGTTAAACTAAACAATCGTCGAAACTCACCAGTAGCAAAAGGATATATTTGTATATTCGTTTGCTTGGCAGTAAAAGCAGTTCATTTAGAGATTGTGTCCGATATGACCGCTACTTGTTTTGTAGCAGCCTTGAAACGTTTCGTATCCAGAAGAGGAAAACCTTCAACAATATATTGTGACAACGGGACAAATTTTGTTCGAGGGAACAAAGACTTAAAACAGCTAGAGAAAAAATTCAAACAACAATTTGACAATTCATTAATATCTGATTTTTCATTGCAGAATTCCATTAACTTTAAATTTAACCCTCCAACTGGTTCTCATTTTGGTGGCATCTTTGAAGCAGTTGTCAAATCAACCAAATTTCATTTGAAGCGTGTTATTGGAGATCAAAACTTATCATTTGAAGAATCTACTACACTGTTATGTCAAATAGAGTGTATTTTAAACTCAAGACCACTGTGCGCTAAGCCATCCGATGATACAGATGCCATTGAAGCGTTAACTCCAGCACATTTTTTAATAGGACATTCGCTAACAGCCATACCTGAACCAGAAGTTACAGATATATCAACCAATCGATTGTCAAGATGGGAAAACGTACAAAAAAGAGTACAAGGTTTTTGGAAATGTTGGTCCAAGGAGTATTTACACACACTTCAACAACGTTATAAATGGAAAAGTGTAAAAGACAATCTAAAAATTGGAGAAATTGTCTTAATGAAAGATGAGAATACACCTCCGACTAAATGGGCATTAGCCAAAATTACCGACACACATCCAGGTCAAGACGGTTTAGTGCGTGTGGTTACAATCATCACATCGAATAAAACTATATTAAAGAGACCGGTTGCAAAATTGGTTCGTCTTCCACTTGATTAAGTACAAAATATAAAAAAAAAAAAACCTAAAATATGTAAATGTTATAAATGCACACCAGTTACAACAATCTGCACTTATCATCATCTTCAATGGAACATCACAATAGCATAATTTACTTTTTAAGATCACATTATGTTATTCAGGATAAGGCACATTCCACCAAGAACGTAGGATGTGGTAATATGAATTACGACTATAAAAAGTCCTGCATGAGTTCTATAACGGATTGATGCAACAGCGGGCTTGTGCCGCTTTAAGCACATCAAACATAATTTGGCATTAGAGAGCTTACAGGGTGATGCGCCAAATTTTATTGAAGAACCAAGGTACTTCAAGGTGATGGAGAATGTTGAACACCGAAAAATAATTAATTTTGCAAACATGGGCCTCGGTGTATGCAAAAGATGTTTTATTGCATTTGCATGTTGTACATGAAAACATGTTTTGTTTTAATTGTTAATATTTATTTCTCTAAAATTATTACCATTAGAGTTCAAACATCTGAATATTAAACATTGTTTTAAAGTTGTAAATTAATATTTTTGTAAATGAATTAAAAATAAATATAAAATAATTTAGTGAATAAAATCAGTTTTGAATATAGTTGAAAGTTATTAATTTATTCATTCAACATGGATGATAAGCTATACATACGTATTGAGCCAAGACCTGATGCAATACCCAACGATGTTCCTGTGTGGAAACTCTGGGTACCAGAACCGATGACTTCAAACATGATTCAGAAACATCATGATGATAGCACTGCTGCTTATGGGGGTGTTAAAAAGACTTTAGAATTACTTCGACGTCTTTATTATTGGCCGGGCATGGCGTCACAGGTACACAACTATGTTGTGTCCTGCGACACATGTAAACAAACAAAAGCCACGAATCAGATATTGCGTTCTCCGATGCAATATCAATTCGAAACAGCACGTCCATGGCAGAGAGTCTATATAGATTTTTTGGGACCGTATCCTCGTTCTACACTTGGGAATACGGTGTTATTGATAGTTCTGGATCATGCTACGAAGTTTGTACTACTGAAACCACTTAGAAACGCAACTTCACCGAAGGTGAATGCTTTTCTAAGGAATGAAGTGTTTCTTACATATGGGGTACCAGAGTTTCTACACAGTGACAATGGCAAACAGTTCACTAGTAGGAACTTTCAAAGTCTTTTGTCAGATTTCGGCATTAAGCACATTAGGACCGGTGTTTATAGTCCTCAAAGCAACGCGTCAGAGCGGGTCAATAGGTCAGTTCTAGCAGCAATTCGAGCGTTCATAAAGGGTCAACATACCAAGTGGGATTCACAAATTGGTGAAATCGCATATGCACTGCGGGCTGCAGTACATTCTGCTACCAAGTACTCACCGTACTATTTATTATTTGGTCAACATCCAATATCGGATGGAAATACTTACCAATTGTTGAGATCACTACACAAGCTTGGTGAAGATGCTGGTGAGGAATTAGAACGCTCTGATCATTTGACTATGCTCAGGAACCGGGTTCAGGAAAATTTAAAAGCAGCTTTCAAGAAATCGCAACATCAGTACAACCTGCGTTCTAAACTACGGACTTTTCAACCACAACAACGTGTGTTTGTACGGCAACACCATTTGAGTGACGCTACAAAAAAATTCTCGGCAAAATTAGCTCCAAAGTTCTTACCTGCAATGATTAAAACTAAGATTGGAAATGTACTTTATGAGTGCATAGATATGAGCGGTAAGAATCTTGGGGTACACCACGCGAAAGACATCAGGGAATGATGTCTTCTCGTTAGGTAGGGTTGTTCCTCTGGCTGATTGTCTTCGCTGTGGTTCACACCTCCCGTGTCATACTTACTGGTTGTATCGGGGTGTCCATGGTGCTGACGTTCGGATGGATGGTCGGTCTCAATGCTCAGTGAAGTTCTTAAGGACTTCATGAGTGTTGGAACCGGTCATCGGTCTTGACGCCAGTGACTGTGGGTATCTCGATCCCAGATACAATTTAATAAGTGGAAGTAGTTCGGTGGTTTTCTGTCATGGAGGGGATGGCGACGTTTTTGTGATTTCAAGAGTAAAAATCTTGGTTTTTACCTTGAATTCATGGTGTAACGTTCGCAATATTTGCAAAACAATAATAAAACCAAATTCATCTTCTTTTTCTAATTCAATAAAAATATATTTCAATAGTTTCAGTTCACTTTTACATTACTAATAATTTTAAAATTTGCTAATACTTAACTGCTAGTTAAATTTCGAATATACTATAAAAAGCAAACGAACGTACTCAATTTTATTTCCAATTCTAACGAACAGATGTCGTTGCTAATTTTTGTTGAGTCTTTAGTATTACACGATTTGATATTTTCATTTAGAAGATGTCAAAGAAAAATCACATTTTTGCATTTTGCAATTTTGAGATTCACATTCTATCTTCGACCACAAGTCTATAACATTGTTAAGTCCTTCGAGGACTAGGTTTTTTTGTGATTATAAATAAATTGTGTCTTAAAATTGATTACAGTTTTTTTCCTAAATTTGTTTTTTTCATTTCCGTATGGGGAACAGCAGGAAATTTTTTTGTATTGTCACCAGGAAAACTAATGGAAATGAGAAATAGGAGAGTTCACCAGTAAGTTTGGTTAGAATTGAAGATTATGGTGACATGGATAATATGAATTAGCACATCAACTTATTATCAAGAGTGAAAATTATCCAGTGGTTAAATTATACATTAACGAGAGCGATATTTACATTATTTTGATTCGTCCATTTCAATTGATAAGCTCAAAGAATTTATATCAGAAAATACCAGGCTGTATATCCAAACTGAAGGTTGTGTCCGTCAACTTAATGAATGTACCGATAGAATCATCTCAACCGATCAATTAAAGTCAAATTAAGGATTAGTAAAGTTTTGAGAAGAAAGATTGAGGAAGGAGTTGAAAGGAGGCTGTACAAGATATTGGGAACGAGGTTGGCAAAGACTGGGGAAATAGGATTTGTGGAGGAGTTTTTTTTGTAATGTGCAGAATTGGGAGAAGACCATAAGATAAGTTTCGAATAATTTTAACATAGATTTAAATGATTGTACAATGTGTAAAGCATAATTTTTTCTATTTTTTTAGTTTGGCATGTTGATCTAAAGTAAAGGGAGAGATAAGAGATTTCCAAAATCAGGATCCTGGGACATACGTGAGTGTTAATATTCTTTTATATCAAATAATAAAGTCCAAGACAAAAAGCTTATAAGACATTATACACTTCCTATTGAAACTATCTCAATGTCTTCCTATAAAACTATTAATCCTATTGGGAAATCTTGTCGTAAGACAACAATTTCCTAAGTTTTATTTTCCTTTAGAAATTATCCATTTTACGTTGAAACTGTTTCAATGTCTTCCTTTAAAACTATAAAGAATCCTATTAAGGAATCTTGTCTTAAGAAAAAAATTGTCTAAATTTTATTTTCCTTTTCAATTACGTTCATTCCTATCAAAATGTTTCAATAGGAACAGTCTGATATTTAAGGGATTATCAGTTGTAATTTCCCAATGGCGGTGATAATTCGAAATAATTTTTTGCCAAAAATTTCGAAAGCAACTATATAGATAAAAGCACGAGGCCGTAAGCCGAGGGCTATTATCAATACCACTTGCTTTAAAAAATTTCCAAAAAATTATGAGAATTTATCACCGAAGAAGGGGAATTCGTTTAGAAAATTTTTCATTTCTTTAAGTATATATTTTTATGAATTATACTTTCGCCTTCTGCGATATCAGTTAATTATTTCAAAATTAGATTGAAATTTTTTTGCCTTAGTTTTATTTTAATTTAAACCAATGAAATTCTCTAAAATAAAACTGATATCACAGTAGGCCAGCGTATAATTCATAAAAAATATATAAATAAATGAAAAATGGCAAAAAATTTTCTAAACGAATTCCCCTCGTTCGTTGATAAATTCTCATAATTTTTTGAAAAATTCCTCAAGCAAGTGGTATTGATAAAAAACCTCGGCCTACGGCCTCGTGCTTTTATCAATATACTTGCTTTCGAAATTTTTGGCAAACAATTATGTCGAATTATCACCGCCTTTGGGAAAGTACAACTGATAATTTTTAATACCCCAGTAGGCCAGACGTATAAATATTTATTATTAGTATAATTCAAAAGTTATTGGTGAAATTGAATGATGTCATTACATTTTAGAGAATTTCATTGGTTTAAATTAAATGTAAATTTTTTGATTAAAAGACTTCTTATACACTTTAATAATATTTTATTTTTCTAAATATATTTTCTGTCTCTAAGAGACCTTCTTCAGAGAATGAATTCTGATTTCTATTATGAAGAAGGTCTGTGAAGAAGGTCTCTTAGAGACAGAAAATATATTTAGAAAAATAAAATATTATTAAGGTGTATAAGAAGTCTTTTAATCAAAAAATTTACATTAGATTAACACTTTAAGTAGTTCATCAACAATAAAAATTTTAAATTAAAATAAAACTAAGGCAAAAAATTTTCAGCTTAATTCCATTTTCCCATTGAATATGACTCTTTCCTACCCAACATTTTTATGAAGTAAAGAATTTCTCGGCTGATCTCATTAAAATCGTCCTATTCCTAGCCAGTTTTCATCAATATTCTATGGGATTGTACCTTTTCTAATTGGACAGTTTAAGCAGGGAGCCTTTGATATCCGTTATAACGTAACGGTCGTTAGGAAGCACTTTCTCTACTAAGTAAGGGCCTTTATACTTATTTAATAATTTTCTATTTATTCCAGGAGGTGAAACATTTCGTATGAACACATAATCTCCTTCGTTATATGTCATTGGAGATTTGTGTTTCTTATCGTAATATTTTTAATTATGATTCTGAGATTTTTTAACTTTATTCGCGGCATCGTTTCGGTTTTTTTATAAATCCCGTTTGTTTGGATTTCGTTGCTCTAAATAATCGTAGACAAGGTCATTTGATACTCTACGTTGACGTATTCCAAATAAGAGTATACTTGACAGGGGCGCACACAGAAAAAGTTTTAGGGGGGGTCCAACAAATTTGTTTTTAATAAAAAGCGCTGTGTAGGAATTACAACAACACACATAGATACCTTTTAAGACGTAGGTCACACAACAACATGCCTGTTGAGGTGTTGATGAACGATTTTTAAACCTTTGTGGATTGTACACCCCTGGGACTGTTGATTCGGACTAAGCATTTCATTTGTACGATGTAAATCGGTGTGTTTCGATCGGTTGTTGATCTTTTGTTTCAAAAAACGTATTGGCTGTCAGATTTGTCTTCCAAAAATGTTTATATGTGTGCATCAGTGATGCTAGACTTTAAAAAATAAATTTCCCGTTGCCGTATCAAAACTTACCGATTTTACCGTTTCTTTAAGGAAACACTTCCCCTACAATTAAAAAAAATATACATATATATAAATCCAATTGTTTATATGGAAAAAACTTCAAAATCCACCACTATAACAATATTTTTTAATATGTTCAAAATGCATCGATGCATAGAAATAATCTTTAAGTTCCTTATTGTAGGTGATTTTATTTTTCGTCTCGTAGTGTGAAAATGTTCCTGAAACTCAGAAATATGTTATTGCTTGTGGGGTTTTCGAAACTTTTGTTTCCATTTTCGTAAGAAATATCAGAACATCAACATCAGAAGGCTGAAATTTCATCTATTTTACTGTATACTATAAAGGCGATGAATGGCAGATTCATTTAAACAAAATTTTTGAGTAATCAACATCTTTCTGGAAGCATAGTAAAGAATAGTTGTTGCGATCATTTTGAATAAGTTTAAAATTTAAAAAGCTTCTACAATTGATTGTGAAAAAGCCCGCACTTGCCAAGTTTTTGTCCGCTTTCCTGTTTTAAATGAAATATCCCATAAACGGAAAAAATCACCCGATCCTGCATTACTGGTGTGTATTAATATAATGCTCGCATATATTTTAGATAGTACTGAGAGCAAGGGTATTGCGGTCTTTAATTTGAAATATATATCACATTTTGTTTCGTTTTGAGAATGAATTGGCTAACTTCTAGCACGAAAGAGAAATATCAGATCTATAGGATTTGTAGAAAATTTTAGTAAGAGAAGGTGCAAGTTCCTTTGAAAATGTTGTTAGAATAGGAGGAATGATGTTCAGACCGAAGACTTTGCTGGTAGTTAACCCTCTTAAGATTTTTTTTGACAATTTTGGGTTTGAAATGGCAGGGTAGCGAAAATCCGAAATTCTACGTCCACGCCGTGCTACCTGGGTAACGCTAACAGAATTAGGTTGGTGTAGTTGAGAGGGGCAGAGTAAATACTGCTTATACTCAATGATTCTGCACCATGGCGAGTCATTGGCGCCATAAAACCAATGCAACTCAAGCGTCTGTTCTCCATGTTAGGGGCGGCTTGGAGCGGGCGTCTGTCTTGAAACAAGCGGCTCGCTATATAAATGTGTAGAAAGCGTCTGTTCTCCATGTAAGGGGCGGCTTGCAGCGGGCGTCTGACTTGGATCAAGCGGCTCGCTATATAAACGTGTAAAAAGGTTGTTTCTGGTGACCTTAAGATGCAGAACGAACCCATTCACGAAAATTTGGGTTGGGCGAAGGGCTAACACCCCATTTCCGTAAAAAAATTATTGTCATGAATTCTGTACACAGGCCTCGGAATATCTCGGAATCATTATTGGAACGACCTCGGAAACTGTACCCGGACTACGATTTAAAAATGGGAACCTGGAACGTGCTAAGCCTTAGAAGACCAGGAGATCTCCTAAAACTCACACAACAAGTCGAGAGCTACACACTAGATATAGTGGCATTACAAGAACTAAGATGGCCAGGTAGTGGAATCCATGAAACAGCGAAAGGATACACCCTTTATTATTGCGGTCATCAAAACGGAGGAGAATTTGGAGTTTGCTTTCTTATACACCGTCGCGTGAATCAGTATGTTATCGACTTCTGCCCAATTAATATGCGGTTATGCACACTGAGAATCCGCACGCAAAAATTCAATGTAACGATCGTCAATGTTCATGCACCTACTGAAGATAAAGCAGATGATATTAAAGACCTGTTCTTCCTAGAACTCGAAGAAGTCATCAATAAAATCCCGCGGCACGATATAAAAATCGTGGTAGGTGACTTTAATGCTCAAATCGGTAGGGTTGCAGAACTTAAAACACATATCGGCCCTAACAGCTTGCATCATACCAGCAACAATAACGGTTTTCGCGCAGCCGAGCTGGCTATGATGTATGATCTAGTAATTTCCAGCACTTTCTTCCCTCACAAGAGAATTCACAAGGCAACGTGGAAATCAAATGACGGAAGAACGGAAAATCAAATCGATCACGTCATGATTTCTAAGAGACACTCCACAAGTGTAACTGACGTTCGATCATACAGAGGTTCTGATATGGACACTGATCATATGCTTGTCATCTTTAAGTACAAGTGCAAATTATCATCTACATTTAATAGACAAGCAAAAAAGACCGTGCGCTGGAACGTCGATGCATTTAAACATCCGGAAACGCTGAACAGATATCAGGAAATAATAACACAAAACATAGAAGAGCATGATCTCTCTTCTGAGATGCCATTTAACATACAAGAAGAATGGCAAACGCTTCAATCGACCATTATAGCCGCAGCACAAACTACAATCGGAAAGCGGCCACCGAAATCACACAACGAATGGTTCGACGACGAGTGCCGCCAGTCCGTTGAACATAAACAAAAACTGCGAGAAAAATGGTTAACAAGGAACACCCGAAGCTCCCAAGCTGATTATCTATGCGCCAGGAAAGCCTCAGCAAAACTTCTACGTAAAAAGAAACGCGAACACATGAAGAGCTGCATTGAAGACATCAACCAACATGCGGCCAACGGAAATTCAAAAGAGTGCTTTGCCAATGCACGGAATCTGACAAAAGATTTCCACCCAAGATCTACAGCCATCAAAAATGAAAATAATGAACTTACAACAAGTGAACGTGATGTGCTGGCAGTGTGGCGATCCCACTTTCAAGACCTATTGAATAGGACGAATGAAGTTCAAGTTCAAGTTCGACTGAGGAAATTTTTGTCCCTTACCCAGCAACAGAGGAAGTGGAAGCTGCAATTAAAAAACTGAAAAATGGCAAATCACCAGGTTTCGATGGAATTCCCGCAGAACTTTTGAAAAATGGAGGAGCAGCTCTGGTCTCACGTATATACGATCTGATTCTTGCAATTTGGGACCAAGAAGAACTACCTGCTGAATGGAAAACAGCTCTCATTGTTCCGCTACATAAGAAAGGTGACCGTCTAAAGTGTGAGAATTATCGTGGCATCGCACTGTTGAACACAGCATATAAAATACTAGCTAATGTCGTACTTGCTCGACTCATCCCGTTCGCCGAATCTATCATCGGTGACTATCAGTGTGGTTTTCGTCCCAACCGCTCAACCACAGATCAATGTTTTACACTAAGGATGATTCTGGAAAAATGTTGGGAGTACAACATCAGCATTCACCAGCTCTACGTTGATTTCAGGCAAGCATATGATAGTATCATCCGCGACAACCTCTGGTCCGCGCTCATATGCCTTGGTATCCCAGAGAAACTTGTTTCTCTGTGCAAACTCACAACATCGGGATCAAATTGTAGAATAGTAATCGAAGGGTCAGTTTCTGATCCTTTCGATATAACATCAGGTGTTCGACAAGGTGATGCACTCGCGCCTGTACTGTTTAATTTGGCGCTGGAGTACGCGATAAGAAAAAGCCGAATTGAGACACAAAACTGCATATATAATAAATCTAGTCAAGTTCTTGGCTACGCAGATGATATTGTGCTTCTCGGATGTAGAACGAGCGATATTAAAGATAGTCTCTCTCAGCTTGAAAGAAATGCTAAACGACTTGGATTATGCATCAACACCGGCAAAACTAAAGTGTTAACAACATCTAAGAACATACCTCCCGGAAATCTGGATACTGGCGACTACGAAGTGGAACGCGTGGAAAACTTCAAATACCTCGGGTCTGTAATAACATCGTCAAATGACATGCAGGCAGATATCAAAGCCCGTGTCTCTGCCGCATACAGAGTTTTCTACGCATACTCAAAACTTCTGCGATCAAAACATCTTTCGCGGTCGTGTAAACTCACAATTTACAAAGCATTAATTCGACCTGTGCTTACATTTGGAAGTGAAAGCTGGACACTGACTTCCTCCGATTGTAGAATTTTATCAACATTCGAGAGGAAGGTCATACGAACAATTTATGGTCCATGTAAAGTTGCTGAAAATCAGTATAGAATCCGAATGAATCACGAAATCAGACAGCTTCTTGGAGGCTGCGATGTAATCGGATTCATTAAATCTAACCGGATCAGATGGTTTGGTCATGTAGAAAGGGCTCCATTAGATAGAATGATAAAAAAAGCGTCCCAACAACAACCAGCTGGTGTTCGTCGAAGAGGAAGACCTAGACAACGCTGGCGTGATGACATCATCCAAGACCTTCGTAATATAGGATGTCGAAACTGGGGTCAACTGGTCATGGAACGAGATGATTGGAAGCTTATTGCACAGACGGCAAAATCCCTTCATGGGATGTAAACGCCAGAGAGAGAGAGAGAGGGTTTGAAATAAAAATCTTTCATACTAACGCCTGAAGACTGGATTTTCGGTTTTTCTTTAGGAGTTTCTAAAATAGTCGAGATCACAGCAAAGCGTTCCGCAAACAATGTGATTTTTCTCGCGCTTTCGCTCTGACAATTTCTGTTTTTTTCGTTTTCGATTATCTGGTTTAATAGACTATTGGGCTGTATAGATATTAGGACTTAAATCGTTAAGGGATTTTTGTTATAGAACCATATAATAAATAATATTTGTTTGTTTCTAAGGGCCAATTTGGCTGGAAAACAAATATTTTTGTTGAGGTTTCATTATCAAGAATGAAACAAAATTATTGATACTAAAACATTTTAGTCAAACAAAATTTAACCTATTACTATACTATTATTTTATTTTTATATTTATTTTCACTCGGATATAACGGCCAAACAACCTACCAGAACTCCTGTCAGTCATGGTCAAATTAGTAAATCGCTTTATTTGTTTTTGATAAATGATCTTTCGTTTGTACAATTTAAAGTATCAGAACCTTTAGGTGGTTCAGACCATAATTTGATTTCCACTCATTTAAATTTACAAGTTCCCAAACAGTTTCAATCTAACCCTAGTCTTATTTGGGTTGCAGATTGGCAGGGGCTTAGAGATATATGTTTAATTCAAACATTTCTGCTTCTAATTTTTCAGAAATAATACACGTGGATATGCGCAGGTTTATTCCGATATATGGTTCTGAAGGCTGATCTTTAGGATTCGGGTAAATGTGAAGAAGCAATAAAATTTAAAATAAATGCTCTTTAAAAAATGGCCAGTATACAGCCGATTTCAAAAAAGTTGCTAACATGAATTCCACAAATGTTCATTAATTTAATATTATGAGCTTCTTAAGTCGTCGGTGCTCAGCAGTCGGTTGAAAACCTTGGTGAGACTTTCATTGCTGCTCAGCAATGCTAATCTTACTAATGAGCTTGATTCGTTGTATGTTGCTGATTTGAAGGTACACAAATACACTATGGATAAACGCGCGTGTCTGCCTAGATCAAATCAATTTTAAAATCCTCAAAGAGAATTGATCAATAGTGAGTAACCCTGGTTAGCATCGTATCTTACGATATTCAGAGATGTTAATTTCTATATTTTCTTATGGTTAACACTAAATAATGTCTAAATTTAAAAAACAATACTGAAAGATTATCGGTTAGTGGGGGGGGGTCCGCGCCCGAAAACCCCCCCTTGTGTGCGCGCCTGATACTTGATGTAGTGTCGGTAGAACGTGAGACTGTGTTGTTAAACACATATTCGGTGGAGGACAATAATCTGTCCCAATCATCTTTTGCCTGATTCGTGTTTTCACTGAGAACTGGCGTTAAAAATCGATTTAACCATTCAACTTGACCGTTATATTGAGGACTTGATGTCGCATTACATAAGAAAACCAATTCCACCCAACCAATTCCAGACATAACCAATTCCTCGATCATTTGCAAATTTTTTAAATTTGTTGGACTTAAACGCGGTCCTATGCAAAATGAAAGTACAGAACTCTCAATGCGGTGTACGAGTAGAGAACGAAATATCAAAGTTTTTTAAAGTCGACTCCGCTTTAAGACAAGGTGATGCTATCTCTCCTATAATTTTTAATTTAGCCTTGGAATATGTGTGATATCAAAAGAAACTACCGACTAACAACAATATCTTGTCAATAAATTCAGTACAGATGATCGCTTACGCTGATGATGTTGTCATCCTCGGCCGAAGCAAAGCTGTTATGAGTGAGACTTTCAAGTCGCTTTAGAGTGGTGCTAGAAAAATTGGTCTTCAAATTAACTACGATAAAACCAAACATATGAATGTTTCAAGAGAGGCTGAGAAGAAAGATTTCATGTGCGGACGAACGAATTGAGGGAGTTGAATCTTTTAAAAATTTAGGATCAATGCTTAACTCAAATAACAGCATACTTACATATATAAAAGCTCGAATCGCTGCAGGTAATCGAGCTTTCTACTCAATTAATCCTCTCCTTGGATCACCGTATGTATCAACTAGCACCAAGCTCAAGTTATACACGACATTGATTAGACCGGCTATGATGTATGGGTCACAAACGTGGACACTTACACAAAATGACGAATCGCATTCATCTGCATTTGAGCGTAAGCTCCTACGCTACATTTTTGGTCCACTTAAGACAGACGATGGAGACTACAGAGCCCGGTATAACTTTGAGATCAGAGACCTTCTTGAGGGTCCTGATAAAATAGGTTGTATCCGTTCTAATAGGATTGCTTGGTTTGAGCATGTTCTACGAGCCGATTCACAGTCTTGTAATGATTAAAAAAATGTACGTTAGTACCCCAGGGAAGTGGGCGACCGCGAGGTAGATCACGACTACAATGGGAGACGGACGTAATAAACGATCTTAAAAAAATTGGCTGCCACGGTAATTATGTCGCTGTTGCGAATGACCGTGGTGAATATTCAAAGCTGATTAGCCTGGCAACGCTCCTACATGGAGCATGAAAGCAGAGAAAAAAAAAACGTGGTCCCGAAAATCACAAATTACGCACTGGTTGTCTATATGCATCAAAATACGTTTTAAGATGCTTGATTACCTCTTTAGTTATAGTCGTTTTGTGGGATACAGTTTTGTAAATTTAGTGAACGCATCAGTTATCATTAAGCAGATTTTTTCGTTTGGTTAACGATAATGGCCCATAATGGTCCAAATGTAACGTTTGTAATGGTAATATTCCTTTCTCAATATTATGTAGAATACCTTCTAGTCTATCGTCTTTCGGTTGACACATTATACATTTTAAGCAACTTCGTATATGCTTATCTACTTGCTCTTTAATTTTTGGAAACCAGTAACATCGTTTTATTAATTTCGCTTTATTAGTTTCGATCAACAAAATTGAAAGCAAGCACACCATGTAAGTTTTTTTATTTACGATGAACGTTTAAATTATATCACCGATTACTAAAAGAAACGTCCCCATAATATGTACCTCAAACATACCAATATTTGTTGTATCGTGGTCAAAGGAAACCCACGAAAGTCTAGTGGTTCAATGTAATTTTTATAATGCTTTCTAAATAATGAACTTCTTTAGAAAACCTGAATCGCATCCTAAGCTCTACCGCATTATAATATTCCATAACAATCCTTTCTTGAAATATTTTTGGTTTTTTTATTCGTTGACTTGGTAAAATTATTTCATAATCTGAATCAGACTCAGAAGAAGAAGAATATATGTATTAGCAAGATTTTGCATAGTTTTTCTTAGAAATTTTACTATACTTAAATTTATTTGACAACTGTTTGACGCAACGTAATTACATTTTGTATTTTTGAATTTCCGAAAATATGTAGCCGGGGTTTTGGCCATCTATATTGAGGTATAAATCTGAGGATACATTTTTAATCCAAGATTGAATCAATGAATTTATCTACGTTTAAAAATACGAAATAGAAGATATATCCGCCGATTTATCTCTATCGACATTCAAAAATACAGGCCTTAGGGCCGATTATATGAACAAGGATGGATAGAAAAAAATCCGAGAATAAAGTTCTATCTTCATCCGAGGATTTTATTTTTAGTCGATTGTATGAACACGGATAGATTTCTTTTATTTTTGTTTTTATCATAGCAGCATTATTATAAGATGCAACACTTTTTCGTTTACTTTTCTATTAAATAAATTTAATTATAAATTAAAAAACATTATTTCAAAACTTAAATTGAATATATTAAAATGATATTAAAAATATTAATTATTTTACTATTAATTTATATCAAAAAACGAATTTTAGAAACGCACAAATTTAAATTCAAAAATAACCACAAGTTCAAAACAAAATTATCCTGCTATGTCAAGAAAAAAAAACAATTTTTTTATCCTTTGTTTCATACAAGAAAAAGAAAGAATAGAATTTTATTCTCGGATTAATTTGTTGTTCTATCTTCTATCTGCATTCATACAATCGGCCCTAAGATAGTTAACAAGCTGCTAGTTGACGAGTTTAATAGCTGGCGAGTAGATTGTCAAGTAGCCAACCAATCAACTTTTTCGATAGATCTGCTAGTTAGATAGTGAACATGATTAAACAAGGCGAGTTAACAAGCTGTTAGTAAACTCGTTGGCTAGTAGATTGTAAACTATCTTAGGGCCGATTGTATGAATGTGAATAGAAGATAAATCCTCGAATAAATCGTCGTTTGTATTGTATGAATGAGGATAGAACAACAGATTAATTCGAAAATAAAATTCTATTCTCAGATTTATTCTTTCTTTTTCTTGTATATATTAGTATAATAAATAAAAAATTTGACAGATATACAATTTTCTGTTTCCATTTGTTGCATAAATTATAAGTGGTTGGCGCATTCAATATAGAAGAAGAACAAATGTAAGCAAAATGTGTGAATGTTACTAAATTTTAATCTCTAACAGTAACAGGAGATTATATTGTAAACCCTATAATACAACACTTTTTATTTAAAAAAAATTCTGACTGCGAAATCCACTTCAATTTGATGTAAAAAATAGAAACGGAAAATTGTTGATCTATATATCAAAAATTCTAATAGTCAAAAATCTGATGTTTGCATCTGTGCTTAGATGTGTTAAATACTATTTAAATATCTTTTTTTCTTACAATTTTAAAGAAAATATAATTATAAAGACATAATGTTGTACGAATATATCGTTTGTTTCTTTGCAACATAACGTTGTGTCAATGCAAAATTTATTTTTTACTTTTTAGTTCATTTTTCTAAAAGTGTGTTTTTCAGAGTTTACATTTTATTTTATTCAAGCACTCATTTCACTCCTCAAAATAGTATTCATAAATTAGAATGTTTATAGTTTCAATATCGTTCTTCCTCGAAGAGTAAATCTTTTAGTTTTTCGATTTCACTCCTTTGGAGTTTTTAATAAATTTTATTTTCTTTCATCCATTTGCAAAAGAAGAAAATTAATACATTTTCGTTATCCTTTTATATATTTTGATAAAAATAAATGCAAAACTAAATAAAACGTTCACAAAAATTAACTACTTTTTAAGTTGGCAAGACAATTATGAAGCAAAAATTAAATGTGCGAGTATTTGAAAGAAAATATTTATTTCAATATAGGAGAACGATATTTTATTATTTTTACTCCTGTATTTAAGGAGTGTTATATTTGTTTTATGTTACTTGCTCTGAGAGAACGGAGTAAAGGAGTGACATAGGGAGCGTTTTAAGCTCTGGTGTTTTTAAATTTTTTTATTTATTTTTTTTATTATTTTATTTCATATTATAACAATAAAAATTATTAATTTGTATATTTATAAAAATTAACATCAGTGACGCGAAAAAGAAAAACTCCAAATCCAGGAAATACAAATAATAATTATAATACGTAAGCATTTCAGACTTTAATAGATTAAATAGATTTTCAGGCTTTAATAGATGTGAAATAAAATATGTGTTGATTGTTAAAGTAAATCTTTAGATTTTAACTATATTTATTTGATTACTTATTTTTACTTAGCCATTTATTGGTTATTAATTTATGTTTGCTTAGTTGAAACAATGAAGAGATCGTTAGTGGATTGTTCATATTTATGAAATGTAGTTCCACTGGATCTCTATCAACTCAAGTATTTCTAGACCAAGATAATCTCGGCAACTTAAATTTAATCAATGTGTAATTTTAGGTTGTTTTACATCAATAGAAAAAGATAAATTAAATTTTCAAAATAAAATGCAATTCTTAATATTTTTAAATCAAAATAAAAACCAGAAATAGTAAGAATCGGTCTATAATCTATATGCTCCATAAGTAACAGAACTTTATATATTTTTGGTTCTAAATATAACTTTGAAAAATTTTCATTGTATCAAAATTCAGAACAATAAATTGCAATTGTCTGACAAGTGACAATTGACGTTTAAGAAATTGGTTTCAACTGTCTATACCAAAGCAGGGTTTGCCAGACTTATTAGTCCAGTAATAGAACTATTCATCGACCGTTTCTAATATTTTAGATATACATATATATTTTAAAAAATGAAGTGCGTAATCTTTACACGCTGTTGAAGTAAAACTTCTTTGGCCACTGCAGCAGGTATTACTAAAAATATTATATATAAAATAAAATAGATATGTCATATTGAAATTTAGAGTTTCTTTCTAATATTCTTGACAATATACTTTACAACAATGTGTACTAAAAAGCCGTATTTACATGTTTTACAAAGTCTTACAACGTATAACAAGTTAAGTTTCACGATGAATACATGTCCATTTAATTTAACAATTGGTACAACAATTGATACATTTTTCAATAAATTTAGCAAATTTGTCATGAACCTTTAATTTCATATTTCAATTATGCTAATAATTGAATTGACTTTGTAATACATTATGTAAATATTGCTTTTTATTACACAGTAAATTATATTATCAAGAAATGCAACTCTATATTGCAATATGACATATTCATTTTATATTTCATCTTTTTATTAATACCTGCTACAGTAGCCAAAGAAATTTATTTCAACCGCGTGCAAAGATTACACGCACTCATTTTTCAATTTAACAAAACAAATTTAATCAACACAAATATTTTTTCCCGCCCGGGAAAGCCCGGAATGTAAACTCTAAACACCATGACCACCATGACCACCGTGACACCACCATGACCATCATGACCATCATGACCACCGTGAATACCATGACCACCATGACCACCGTGACCACCATTACCACCATTACTATCATGACCACCTTGATCACCATAACCACCATTTCCGCCATGACCAACATGACCATCATGACCACCGTGAACACCATGACCATCATGACCACCGTGAACACCATGACCATCGTGACCACCATTACCACTATGACTACCATGACCACCATGACCATCATGACCACCATGACCCCCATGACCACCATGACCACCGTGACCACCATGACCACCATGACCACTATGACACACCATGACCACCGTGAACACCATGACCACCATGACCACCATTACCACCATGACCACCATAACCACTATGACCATCATGACCCCCATGACCACCATGACCACCTTGACCACCATGACCACCATGACCGCCATGACCAGCATGACCATCATGACCACCGTGAACACTATGACCACCGTGACCACCATGACCACCATAAACACCATGACCACCATGACCACCATGACCACAATGAACACCATGGCCACCATGACCACCGTCACCTCCGTCACCACTGTGACCACCATGACCACCATGACCACAATGACCACCGTGAACACCGTGATCACCATTACCACTATGACGACAATGACCACCATTACTACTATTACCACCATGACTACCACTACCACATTACCACTATGACCACAATGACCACCATTACTACTATTACCACCATGATTACCATGACCACCATGACCACCATGGCCACCATGACCACAATGACCACCATGACCACACCATGACCACCATCTACAATCGACACATCCAACTCGAGTACGAGGCTGCATAAGTGAATAAAAAATATAATAACAAAAGAACAAATGAATGACTTGCTCATACAAACCAAAAAGATCCACCAAACATGCTTCCATTCCTGAACCAGTTATTCGATTTTGCTCAAATTTCAAAACGGTGCTTTTTGTCATCTTATATTTCACTATATATGCCATTTACCAAGATTTGCGACAACTTCTTTCTCTGCCTTTAAGAAAACCAAATATGCTGCCATTTTTATTAATTTACGAGTCTAAGTAAACGAAACTGGAGCAGACATATAATATTTTAAAAACTGATATTAGATTACATTAAAATATTCCAAAAATTCAGATTAAAATCATTAAATTTAGTTCAAAATTATGTTTTTTGAATTGAATTTCTGTTAAATTTTTAAGCATTGAAAAACATGAACTATTTCTATAATGCACCAAAACCCAGTGAATAGTTAAAATATGTGTGTCATAATCGAATTGTATCGTATATTTGCCGAATATTACATTCGTTTTTTATACTTCCGTTGCAAAATTTTCATAAGGCGTCTAAAGAAGTTTTACTTCAAAAATTATACCTATAGTTTAATTATAGCTTCTCGGCTAAAAAACTATGATAATAATGTTAAGGTTGGTATAAGTTTTACCTTGTCTTTTTTATTAGACAGTTTTATTTTATTTTAATTATTTTGTATTGAATTTATTTAAATCCACAAATGATATTTTATATTTTTTAATGGCCTGCATTACTTGTTATACTTATTTGTCCGTTACTGGGTCAGCTGCACAACCTTGTATGGGTCATTTACTGTCCGAAGTTATCATCCAGCAAAATTATGTTAATGGCCCAGTCATGGTCGCCAGTACTCGGATATTGGAGCATTACTGGTCGCCAGCACTGGGCCATTACTGGAACTGTTGTACAGCCTTGTATGTATGGGCAGGTCTCTGAAGAGTATACAAATCTACGTAATTTAGTAAAACGGACAGGACAATCAAGCAAGCTGATTTGTTCAACAGTAACAATTGTAGTCCCAACAAGCAATATTCACATCATGGAGCAATTGTCATTTTTAAATATCCGACAGGTTTTTTTTTCTAAGATCAATTTTCTAGTTTCGTGAAAAATAACAATAGGTACATATTCACATTCATTTTATTGAAATAACAAAATGCAAAAAATCTGCATGAAATTACTAACATCTTATAAATGATAAATTATTTAAACAAAAAACCATCGCACATTTCTCCAAAGGTATTCGTTAGATTCAAATTTATCAATTCTGTATAACATATGGTTCTTTAGTCAGCATTTGTTTAATCAGATAATCGAATCATAAATATTTGTTTAAAAATAACAATTTTACTTGATCTGTTTTATTTATTAGTAAATAATAACTTTAGCATGACTCAACAAAAGTATTTTGATATTGAAATTAAAAGAAAACCATAAATTAGATCTCCCATCTATAATTAAAATTTCATGAATTATTTAAATTCAAAAGATTTTCTTAAATACAATCAATTTGTTCCGAGAATGCTATAAAATGAAAAAAAAAATTTGATTTAAATTACGATTATATGTATGTAAATGATTATGTTTAAGTTACATGATACGTAAAAGAAATTTGTCATTCTTTATACATATAAACACATTACACAACGATTAGACGGAGGATTTACTAATATGCCTAATTTAGATTGGCAAAACTGTCAGTTTTACTAATGATGTGGAAATTAATTAATTTAGATCAAATGATTGGCATTTGCCTATAATTGTAAATATAACAGTTTACAGTTATGTATATGGTTTTAATGTAAATGGTTTTAATTTTTAGTTTTGTAAGCTTGAATAATGTTTGATAATAATGGTGTTTTGATTTGCAAGAGCGATATTTATATTAAAGTTAATTTTAAAAATATGAAGGACCTAAAATTTCAAGGCTCTGAGATATAAAGACTTCGGTCCGTGTTAAGGATTTTTTATGATAACATTGTTTTTAGTTTTGGGCAGCGATGCATATATCAAACATAAAACTCTTTGTAAAAGTACAAGTATTTTATCTCTGTTTAGAAATTTATTACAAAACTAACACGAAATATCAATACGTTGCTGGAAAATTATAACAGATCATAAATTAACATAATTTAGTGAAAAGATGATACACTCATAAGTGCATTTGCTGCAGCAAACTACTCAAAAACTTCTCCATTCAGCGTTTCGAGAAAATATTACAAAATCAAAATCAAACAAACAAACTTTTTTCAAAATTCCAAAAATTATAATAAAATCAAAAATACAAACTTTTTCAAAATTCTAAAAATATTACAAAAATTATAATAAAAAAAAATTAAAACTTTTTTCAAAATTCTAAATATATCTCAAAAATTATAACAAAATCAAAAATACAAACTTTTTTCAAGATTCCAAAAATATTTCAAAAATAATAATAAAATCAAGTTCAAACTTTTCCCAAAATTTATAAAATTATTGCAAAAATTATAACAAAATCAAAAATACAAACTTTTTTTCAAAATTCCCAAAATATTTTAAAAATTATAATAAAATTAAAAATTTCCATGTCCAATTTTATGTTCAATTACATTTCATGTCATACAAATAATTAATTTTACTTTTTTCACAAAAATTTGGTAATAAAATAAATGAAAATCATTCTTTTGAGACACTTGATAATAACTTTTTGACAAACTTATAATGCAATAATCTAGTTTTTAGTCTCACATACCAATCCCGACTATCAAGATTTCTTTAAATTCAAGGTTACTACTCATTATCACTTAAAATTGTTTTTTAAGCAAAAACGGAAATTTGTTCCTTGTTTTGACACAATTGACGATTTTTTTTAAATCGCTGCTGGTACAGTTATCGAACACAACGTTCTTTCCGACCTGCTTATAAAGTATACCTATTTTTAGAAAAAAGTTTTGAAATCCCTCTAGCGGTTTTCTTGATTACGTAGGTAATGAGGGACGACCACCCGTTGTTTGCTTTTTTAGAATCAGTAGGTTCGTATCAGTAAGAATTTCACTTTTGGCTCGAGATTGTAATACGTCTTTCAGCCCGAAGTAATTAAAAAAAATATTGTTCGAAGTCAACTTTAGTAACGATTAATTCTTGTTTATTTAATGTGTAGTGTTAATACATATATGTAGTACATTATTTTAAAACATTTTTAATGGCGTGTCAATCTGTGTCTTAAAATCAGTACAAGTTCTTGGATTTGTATTAAGGATGTCGCATGAAATGAAATTTAGTTGATGAACGTCTCAGATAATTGAAATAAAATTTATATTCGAATTTTTTAAATTTATATTTTATAAAACATGCAATTATTTATTTCGTCTCTTGTATAAAAAATGTTATCTAATTATTGTTGTTGTACATATTTGTTTGGATTTACAGGTGGATTGACAAGCAGATAGTGTTAAATTAATTATAATATTAATGTTTTAATTTTTATGGTATTTTTTGTGGTATTTTACATTTTTTAAATAAAAACTGTATACTGTTATTATATTAATTACTAAATCAAATCTATTACTTCAATAAAATAATAAAATTAAAAAGGCTTTGTATACAATACACGTTTAAATACAATAATTCAGCTTATATCCCCATACCTATGTTGATAATTTAATTCAAATATTTAAAGAGATACCCCTCCATTGAAATTACACGTTTCTACTAACTTCTGTTTTCTTTCTAACATCAAATTGATTATTTTATTGTAAAACTATTATTCGACAGTGGGCGTCGACACTTAAAATTTTGAACAATAATGGAACAACGAACTTTCTAACCAAACAACGAGAGTTAGTGAGTAGTAATAATCGAGTTGATACTGTAAAAGTTTCAAGTCATGATATCTCGTTTGAGACAAAACATTTAATTTTAAATGACACAAATCAAATAAATATACATGTTACTTCAGATTGTGGACATACGTGAAATTGCAAAATTATAAAAAGAAGTTTGCTATCTTGTGTGAATAATTGAATTTAGCGAAAAGTCGTTGGGTTGTACAATGTGTATATATATAACTATAGCGCAAATACATGTTTGATGAAATTAGAAGTTCGTAAATTACAAAAGTAAAGAAATTTATTTGGCTTGACTCTAGCGGATATAAAAACATATGTATCTCAAGCGTTCTTGTACTACTAGTTCGCAAATTGATACTTATTCTGCATGATTCATATTACTTATGATTTGTTTTTTATTTTAAGTCTACCAGTTTTAGTTTTATCACAGATGTCGGTGACCAAAATTCGAGTAAATGAAATAAATTGTTATTCGTATATTTAAAAATAGCTATTTATTACCAAGGGCGTTTTGGAGGTTATTGCGCTCGGCAAACGTCGTAATACAGCCCTAGGTCCTCTAGCCCGAGGGATAGATTTTGCTTAAACGCAATAAAACCGAGTAACCCAAGTGTTGCATACAAAATTTAATACCTATAATATGCTAAAAATTAAAAAAAATTCGATTTTGATATTCATAAAAATAAAGGGACCCTATCTATGCCATGAAAATAAATATTTTGAAGTTTGAAATAATTATTTTTATGTTGCTAAGTAAATCAATTCTACTATATATGTAAACGTTTTTGACACAATCTAATGTGACGTTTAAACTAATTTGTTTATAGTTTTGACATTTAAATTGTTATAAAACTCAGTGTGATTTAATATGAACTCAACGATGCTCTAACGTTACTTATTGTTGGTTCAGTGGCGTAGCTAACCCTTCTCCTCACCGACAGATAATTTAATTTTTGTTATTATTGTTTACTGATGAATAACATCTGATTCCAATCACATATTTGAATGCAATCAATGTATATATTTATCGTAGCCAGTTTTGATGCCTGCAAGCCAGTTTGTTGCTGGTACGATGCAAAATATCAAGCCTATGTGCGTTTTGAGTTTTGCATTTCGACTTATAGAGACTTTAATCCCTTGTTCATGACTTCTTAGAAATTGGAACGCACCATATATTACACTTTTTTCTATTTCTAAATATTTTTTAAATAATAAATAGTGTTGTTAATTTTTTTACCAATAAAGAATAAATTTTTTACAGACAATTCGGTGAAAGGGTTTTCGTCTCAACGACTTCTTTGAACATATACACTGAGATTAAGTGGGCAATGTAATAGTATTTCCAAACAAAGTTGTTTCGGTCATGTACTCTTTCTCGTCTAGTAATTTTTTCTTCTACATTTGGCATCGTTAGCCGTCTATTAACTACCTAATTATGATTGCACATATAAATGCCACAACTCAATCAGAAAAACTCAATTACTTTCGTACTTCATGAAAAATATTCAAGAATTACACCACTTGTCTTTAAGATCTCTTAATTAGTAAGCTTTGTACATTTGGAACGTTGGCTATTTTAATCTCAAGCAATTAACTCGTGCACTTCATGAAAAAATTGTTATAAACGATAATTAAATTAAGTCTTTCGATTTTTGACGACATCATATATAAAATATTCTATTCAAAATTAATATTCATGGAATTGAAGTTGATTGAAGGTAATCATCATCAGACAGTAAAAATTTAAATTATTAAGAAGTGAATTAAATTTAAAAAAACAAACCAATTATTTTGCTTCAGGTAAATTCATATTGAAGTGATAAAGCAAAAAAAAAAAATAAAAATTTCTAAATTCAATTATTGGAATTTTAATTGAAATATAAATTTATATATTTTTATAAAAGCTACAATAAATTCCAATGTACTTAAAAATGAGACAACTTTATAAAAAAATATTTTATAACTTTAATGATTGCGTCAGGGATAATTAGACATACGGATTGAACAGTTTTTCACACAGTTCAAAATCTTACAAATGCGCCTTTAATATGGTTTATAGTTTTTTATCAATTCAGCTAGAAACGTGCTAATACATTTTCTTATTAATTTCATCTAACTAAAGTCAACATTAAATATTTGTATTGGGTATAACTTATAAGTTAATTAAAAGTCTATGGGAGACCGGATGCACATAACAATTATTAGTTCTTTTTAAAATGCTAAAAAAAATAAATTAAATAACGAATCGAAGTTGGTACAAATATTTGGCGCTGTTGCTGAAACTCGTTCGTAAAAATATATATTATTACTAATACAGTACTATAGTATTACTATAGTATCTACTAAATATCCAGAGTAAGGGAAATAATAGAAAAAGAAAAACAAAAGCGGAAAATGAACTTTGACAAAAAGAATAACAACCCAATCTCAATTAAAATAGGAGACAAAGTTTATATAGAGTCAGAAGGTAAACATAAACTAGATAGCATTTACGAAGGACCTTACGACGTTATACAAATCGTAGGCGTTATTATTGCCTAGGTAAATAGAGGTAAAACAAAAAAACAGAAAGCTAGTCGTTCACAAAAACAGAGTTAAACTACTAAATTGAAAATACAATATATCAAAGAACAAAAATAAAAATTCATGAATTAATATGTGTTTAGATGATTTGCTTATAGTTGCCAATTTCCACGATCCAAATCGATTTTGTAATTTTAATAAAACTACCATGTGGTTTTATTATTTTTGACAGATAATTGTTTTATTTATTGTTTTTAATTGACTGTTTATTACAAGATCGAAAAAAGACTGACTAAAAAAAAACATTGATTTCATTTTACTAACTATTGACTTGATTTTTGTTATTTAAAAAAAGTGAGAACTTGTTTACTGGTTAAACAAGTATTATTATTTAATATAGGGTGGTCGCAAACATTCCGGCCCCCTTGAACTATCTACCAGTTCAATTTTATTATTCGGTAGCGGTAGGAACTGGCAGTAAACAGAGCTTTGATATAGCGCAGGTTCTTATGCCACTAGCTAGTTTTAATGACACAACTCGAGTATGACCGTCTTTTCCAGGATGCAGGTTGATGATCCGACCAAGAGCCCATTTTGCAGGAGGTAAGCGTTCGTCTTTTAACAGCACCAACTGACCAATTGTCACATTATTGAACGTTTGCATCCATTTAGGACGTTGCTGAAGACGCATCAAATATTCTTGCTGCCATTTTTGCCAAAATTGTTGTTGTTGTCGTTGAATGTATTGCCATCTTGTTAATCGATTCTCTGACAGTTTCGTAAGATCAGCTTCAGGAATTAATACTGCTGTTTCACCAATCAAGAAATGTGCGGGTGTCAATGGTTCCAAATCGTTGATGTCATCAGTTAAGGCACATAACGGTCGAGAGTTGAGACAAACTTCAACTTGTGCCAAAAAGGTGGATAGTTCTTCAAATGTTAACGAGCCAGTGCCGATAGTACGTCGTAGATGATGTTTGACAGACTTCACACCAGCTTCCCAAAGACCACCAAAATTCGGACTTCCAGGTGGAATAAAATGCCAATCGGTTCCTTCGTTCACTAATGCGTTAATTAAATATTTGTCCTTTGTTTGTTTCATTAGTTGTTTGTGCATTTCAGTTAAGTGCCGGTTAGCACCCACAAAATTGGTACCGTTGTCGCTATACAACTGGGTACATTTGCCACGCCTTACTGTGAAACGTCGAAAACAAGCCAAAAATGCATCTGACGTCATGTCGCTAACAGCTTCTAGATGAATTGCCTTTGTAGCAAAACATACGAACACACATATGTAACCTTTTGATATTTTGTTACAACGACCCTTATGCAAACGTAGTACAACAGGTCCTGCGAAATCCACACCAGTTATTTCAAATGCACGATGAGTGTTGACTCGAGACCATGGAAGATCTCCCATAATTTGTGAGCAGGTGTTTCTCTTTTGACGAAAACAAGGGATGCATCTATGAATTTGTTGACGAATCATATTTCGAGCTCCTAAAATCCAATACCTTCGTCGAAGAACGTTCAGTGTTAGTTGAATACCAGCATGAAACCATTTTTTATGAATTTGCTCCACGATGAGCTCTGAGAGTTTATTTCTTGATGGTAGTATGATCGGATGTATTTTTTCGAAACTAAGGTTAGCGTTTCTCAGCCTACCTCCAACACGAAGTAATCCAATATCATCCAAGAAAGGATTTAGACTAAGAAGCCGGCTATTATTGCGAAGTGATTGCTTAGACTTGCAACACATAATTTCATTTGGAAATTCTATAGATTGAATGATTCGAATCCAATAATTGAGAGCGTTGTTTAGTTCACTGGTAGTTAATGATCCACGATTTCTTACCTTGCGCGGTTGACAATTTATTGTGAATCTTATTATCCAAGCGGTGACTCGCTGCAGAGTTATGAGGCTAGAATACTTATTGATGAGTTCATAGAATTCATCTGCGACGTTGATAGTTAAGGTTATTGGTTTCCGTGTTTCTAAGTTGCATTCGGTTTCGATTATATTGGTTAGTTTGCTAGGCCAATTTTCCTTTGATTGACTTAACCAGTTTGGCCCATTCCACCATAAAGAATGACTATTTAATTGAGATGGTAGTACACCACGAGACGCGCAATCAGCTGGATTGTCAGATGATGGTACGTACCGCCAATTAGTTGAATCGGTTATTGATTGAATCTCAGATATGCGATTCGCCACGAACGTCTTCCAAGCCATTGGATGCTTCTGTAGCCAGGACAGGACGATACTTGAATCGGTCCACATGATTGTATGTACACTGCTAAATGATAATGCCTTCCGTGTATTTTTAACGAGTCGAGCTAGCAGTAAAGCACCACAAAGTTTCAATCTTGGCACACTGATTTGTTTGATGGGTGAAACCTTTGTTTTTGATGTTACTATGGTCACAGATGTATCGCCAGATTTGTTTGTAGAACGCAAATAAATAACTGCGGAATACGCAGCCTCTGAAGCGTCGCTGAATCCATGTAGTTCCAAATAACTATCATGATTCATTCCATACCATCGATTGATTTTTATGGTTTCCAGACACTGTAGTTCTCGTCGATAGGTTGACCATTCTTCAAGTAAAGATGGTGGTAAGACGTCATCCCATCCAATTCCAGACAACCATAATTTTTGCATTATTATTTTTGAAATGATAATAGTAGGAGATAACCAACCAAGTGGGTCGAATAAACGTGAAATGTCCGATAACACATTTCTTTTGGTTAGTGAGCCAGTAAATTCAGGTAATTTGATTTTAAATTCAAATACATCTTCTAATGGAATCCATCTCAGCCCAAGTGCTTTGACAAATTCTGTACGATCAGCCGAAATTTTTAGGTTAGTTTGATGTTCACGATATTCTGCTGGAATATGTTTTAAGAAACTGCTACAGTTAGATGCCCATTTCCGAAGTTTGAATCCGCCCGACTCTAAAATACAAGACAATTGTTGTTGGATTGTGATTGCGTTACCTTCATCGAAGCAACCAGTAATAAGATCATCAACGTAGAAGTCGTTTTTTATTATGTTGGCAGCCAATGGATATGTTTCTGAATTGTCGATTGCCACTTGCTGTAATGCCTTGATGGCACAATAAGGTGCAGATGCCATTCCATATGTCACCGTTTTTAACCGATAATCTTGGAGTTGCTCAGATGGTGTTTTCCTCCAAATAATTCTTTGGTAATCCAAACAGCTGTCGTCGACCAACACCTGTCGGTACATCTTAGCAATGTCACTTGTGAAAGCAATAGGATATTTTCGAAATCGTAATAGTATTGTCACCAAATCATCTTGAAGACGAGGACCGATTAGCAGATTTTCATTTAGTGTTGTTCCCGTATCTGTGCGAGCCGAGGCGTCGAAGACTACTCTTAGCTTAGTAGTTGTACTTTCTTCTTTTATAACTCCATGGTGTGGTAAGTAATAGGACGAGATGTTTTGCATGCTTTGTGCGAGCTCCATATGCCCTAGTTGTTCGTATTCAGTCATGAATGCTATGTATTGCCTTTTGAAGTTGACATCTTCTTCAAAACGACGTTCCAAATTTAAGAATCGCTTGATAGCGCCGAATCTAGATTGCCCAAGTGCAACCGTGTCAGTTTTGAAAGGTAATTTGACCACGTATCTTCCATTCTCAGTCCGATAATGGGTTTGATTAAAAAGTTGTTCACATCGTTCGTCATCCTTTGATAGTGAGTTGCTAATTGCTGCGACTTCTTCAACTTCCCAAAATTTGCGTAACGCTGCATCTAAATTTAGTTCGGCATGGCAGTTAGTTGTGCAGAGACGTTTGGATAAGTTGCTACAAATCACAGGACCAGATAATATCCATCCGAAAACGGTTTGTTGTGCAGTAGGCATTGCTTTTGCACCTGGTATAATTCCACCCAAAAGGATGGATCCATATACATCAGCTCCGACTAAAATGTCGATTTTATTTGGTTTATTAAATTCAGGATCAGCTAAGTTGATGCTTTGCAATTGCGGCCAAGAGGTAACGTTGATTTCTCTATTCGGTAAATAATTTGTAATTTTTTTTAAGACTAATGCCTTAATTGTAGTTGAAAATGAATGATCGATGCATGATGATATTTCAATTGAAACTGCTGAATGACTTACACACGAACTATTAGCGCCAACCCCAGAAATTGACACAACACTAGAACGACGTCTCAACTTGAGTCGTTGAACACAATCTTCGGTAATAAAAGTAGCTTGCGAGCCTGTATCTAACAAGGCGCGCACGTTGAGGCGAACCATCAGCGGATCTACATTTCATAATGGCAGTAGCCAATAAGACTTCGGTTTTAGACGTTGTGTTGGTTCCAACTAGAGATTCAACTTGCGTGTCAGTTGTATCAATTGCTTGTGATACATTGCTGTTGATGTTGGTAGTACCTTCAACTTGTTCTTCAGATTGAGGTGGCCCTTCAATGTGTAATAAAGTGTGATGGTGTCTTCTGCATTTGCGGCATGTGCCAGATCTACATAGGCGCGCACTCGAATGAGATGAACTTAAACAATTAAAACATAAATTATTTTTTTGAGCGATATTCAAACGTTCGCGTATGGTTAAAGCCAGAAAGTTTGAACAGTTGGTAATGTAATGTTCTGCGCTGCACATTCCACATCTTATGGTTTGCGTGGTAACAAAGGATCTGGTTGTAATCGCTTGAGAAGGATTAAGCGGTTGTCGACGTGGTTGATTGATTGGTTTTGGTTTATTCATGCCCACGGCTTCTAAAGATCTGCACCGGCCATTAAGAAACTGGGTTAATTGATCGAATGTTGGAAGTTCTGCCGTTGTAAGGGAGAGTTCCCATTGACGATGTGATTCAACATCCAATTTCTGCACTACAAGAAACACTATAAAATCATCCCAATGATCAGTAGGTAAATCAAGAACATTAAGTGAACGAACACATTCCGTTGTAGTATCTAATAGTTTTCGAAGAGCAAAGGCAGATTCCGAATTGATACTGTTTTGTCCAAATAATGTTTTCAAATGAGAATTTACGATGAGACGTTTGTTGTCATATCGTTCTTTCAGTGCATTCCAGGCTTCTGAATAATTGGCATCGGTAACTTGGTAGGATCTTAACAATTGTGCTGCTTCGCCATCAATGTTCGCCTTAAGGTAATGAAGTTTCTGAGCGCCAGTTAATGACTTATTTTTATGTATCAATGACGAAAAGAGATCTTGGAATGAAGTCCATGTTTGATAATTTCCATAAAATTTTGGTAGTTCTATTCGAGGCAGTTTGACTTCTATTGTTTTAACTGGTGGTTGTGGTGGTTGTGGTGGTTGGGAGGCAGATGTCTGCTGTGAGGGTTGTGGTAACTTATCTGATGCAGTATACAAACAAATTCTCGCCTTTGTATACAATTCTTCCACCTGATCAAATACTGCTTCGGGAAGATGTTTATCAGCTTCACCAGTAGTTGCCACGACATCAAAATGTGCTACCAAAAACTTATCCCAGGCATCCTGCAATAACTCCAGCTTAACTCTTATGAAGGCAGCTTGCATATTCTTCTCATTTTTAACATTGTTGTATAATTTTATGATCATTTTTTGTAACGAATCTCGTTGGATTAATGTAGACATCTTTATGTAATACTATGCCACTCACTACAAATATACAAACAAAATAAAGATTTGTAAAATTTGTAGATATTTACCAAACGCTGTTCCAGAACTGCTGCTGATAAGTATTCAAATATACGATATTGAATCCAAAAATCTATTGTATTGTTGCTTATATGTTGCCTAAGTACACTTTATGAAAATATTGTTGTAATGCAATCTGGAAATGTTGTTTAATAAATCCAATATGGTTGTTAAATAAATCCAGTGTCCAAATACACTAAATATGGTTGTAAAATAAATCCAGTGTCCAAATACACTAAATATGGTTGCAATACAATCTGGAAATGTTGCTGATATATTGCTCAAATACTTTATATCCAATTCAAACTATATTATGCAGTAAATCGTGCCCAAATACACTCTATGAAAATCACAATATATTGTTGTAATACGATCTGGAAATGCTGCTGATATATTGCCCAAATACACTATATCAAATCCAAAATAGTATTGCTGTAAATCGTAATTAATCTAGTGTCCAAATACACTAAATCAATCCAAATATATCATGTTGTTGCTGATACGTATCCAAATATACGAGATCCGGCTCGAAGGACCAAAATGTTTAGATGATTTGCTTATAGTTGCCAATTTCCACGATCCAAATCGATTTTGTAATTTTAATAAAACTACCATGTGGTTTTATTATTTTTGACAGATAATTGTTTTATTTATTGTTTTTAATTGACTGTTTATTACAAGATCGAAAAAAGACTGACTAAAAAAAAACATTGATTTCATTTTACTAACTATTGACTTGATTTTTGTTATTTAAAAAAAGTGAGAACTTGTTTACTGGTTAAACAAGTATTATTATTTAATATAGGGTGGTCGCAAACAATATGTAACAACGGACTATTTCCAATTTTTACTCTGAAAATAATAGTTTTCAAATTCAATAATAATTTTATTAATTTTCTCCAATGGCACTAAACATAGACGTTTATCTATACCACTGTTTTTTTGTGATTTAAACAAATTCAAGTAAATAAAAAAAATGAAGTGCGTAATCTTTACACGCTGTTGAAGTAAAACTTCTTTGGCCACTGCAGCAGGTATTACTAAAAATATTATATATAAAATAAAATAGATATGTCATATTGAAATTTAGAGTTTCTTTCTAATATTCTTGACAATATAATTTACAACAATGTGTACTAAAAAGCCGTATTTACATGTTTTACAAAGTCTTACAACGTATAACAAGTTAAGTTTCACGATGAATACATGTTCATTTAATTTAACAATTGGTACAACAATTGATACATTTTTCAATAAATTTAGCAAATTTGTCATGAACCTTTAATTTCATATTTCAATTATGCTAATAATTGAATTGACTTTGTAATACATTATGTAAATATTGCTTTTTATTACACAGTAAATTATATTATCAAGAAATGCAACTCTATATTGCAATATGACATATTCATTTTATATTTCATCTTTTTATTAATACCTGCTACAGTAGCCAAAGAAATTTATTTCAACCGCGTGCAAAGATTACACGCACTCATTTTTCAATTTAACAAAACAAATTTAATCAACACAAATATTTTTTCCCGCCCGGGAAAGCCCGGAATGTAAACTCTAAACACCATGACCACCATGACCACCGTGACACCACCATGACCATCATGACCATCATGACCACCGTGAATACCATGACCACCATGACCACCGTGACCACCATTACCACCATTACTACCATGACCACCTTGATCACCATAACCACCATTTCCGCCATGACCAACATGACCATCATGACCACCGTGAACACCATGACCATCATGACCACCGTGAACACCATGACCATCGTGACCACCATTACCACTATGACTACCATGACCACCATGACCATCATGACCACCATGACCCCCATGACCACCATGACCACCGTGACCACCATGACCACCATGACCACTATGACACACCATGACCACCGTGAACACCATGACCACCATGACCACCATTACCACCATGACCACCATAACCACTATGACCATCATGACCCCCATGACCACCATGACCACCTTGACCACCATGACCGCCATGACCAGCATGACCATCATGACCACCGTGAACACTATGACCACCGTGACCACCATGACCACCATAAACACCATGACCACCATGACCACCATGACCACAATGAACACCATGGCCACCATGACCACCGTCACCTCCGTCACCACTGTGACCACCATGACCACCATGACCACGACCACTATAAAAAATATAATAACAAAAGAACAAATGAATGACTTGCTCATACAAACCAAAAAGATCCACCAAACATGCTTCCATTCCTGAACCAGTTATTCGATTTTGCTCAAATTTCAAAACGGTGCTTTTTGTCATCTTATATTTCACTATATATGCCATTTACCAAGATTTGCGACAGCTTCTTTCTCTGCCTTTAAGAAAACGAAATATGCTGCCATTTTTATTAATTTACGAGTCTAAGCATCCATTGTAAACAAAAATGGAGCAGACATATAATATTTTAAAAACTGATATTAGATTACATTAAAATATTCCAAAAATTCAGATTAAAATCATTAAATTGAGTTCAAAATTATGTTTTTTTAATTGAATTTCTGTTAAATTTTTAAGCATTGAAAAATATGAACTATTTCTATAATGCACCAAAACCCAGTGAATAGTTAAAATATGTGTGTCATAATCGAATTGTATCGTATATTTGCCGAATATTACATTCGTTTTTTATACTTCCGTTGCAAAATTTTCATAACGCGCCTAAAGAAGTTTTACTTCAAAAATACAAGTTTTGATAAATGATAGAAAATGAAACAGAAAATCGGGCTGTATACAAAAAATACAGCTATGCATATGTGCGAATATGCTATATAAAACGATCAAAATGTTTGGATCGAGGAAGGAGTATAAATTTAAAGTCATTATAATTTGGAAATGGAACAAAAATACATTGTTGTTATTAAGAATAAATTTTATTTAAATTTAATTTGTTACAATAATTGTTTAAGTTTTTGTTGGAAATAATATATAAATAAAAATAAAAATGGTTGTGAAAAAAATGTTATACAAAGATATGATTGTTTTTTTGTGTTAAGTTATTTTTCATAAAAAGAGTGATGATGTTGTTTAATAAAGAAGTTTATTGGTTCAAAATCATTGAAAAAAAAAGAAACCATATTTGTAAATTAGTAATTTACATTGATTATTGTGAGAAAAAAAGCGAATCATAAATTAAAAGTAGAGAAACAGAAAATGAGATTATTTGTTCAACTTTCATCATTTTCTAAAACAATATTATTGTCACCATGCACGATATTTTTATTTTGCACGATATCTTTAGCATCATTAGGAAAATCACTTGGTGTTCGAAGGTTCTATGTTAAGTTGTTATTAAGAATCTTTGAGTAGTGAGTACTGTAAAATTTTATACAACCATCAAACAATCAATGCAAAGGATGATAAGGAAACAACGATGATGGTTTATGTGATATGTATGGAAATGGACAACTTATGAAAAGTCGAGGGGAATTATGTTTCGTTAGTTATACAAGGAGACTAGAAGATGGAACAGTTGTAGAGAATGAAGAAAATATTGTTGTTCAAATTGGTGACGTTATGAATGATTTTGTTTGCGGTGGTAGTTTTATCCATTCACATGTTGCGTTGATGAAGGAAACTATTACAGTTGTTGTTATGAATTAAAACGTCAAGGCGTACTTTATATGATATTGGAAGACAATATTCGACAGGAATATTAATGTAAGCTTTTTTTTATATAATCTCTGGTTAATTTATTTTTGTGCTGTGTTAGTTTCTTGTTACTAGGTAAGAAATTCCCAAAGTTGGAATTTGTTTGTTAAAAGTTCAGTGTCCGGCATTGAATATAATATTGTAATTTCGCGAAAAAGTCCAAATCATTATACATGGCGCCAAAACAGGTACTCTAATACCGTAATCATACGGTATAGTTTTTATTTTTGGTTATAGGCGTTGTCAACCGGTTTTGGGTTGTCAACTAGTCCTGTGTATTCATATTTTTTTGGCGCAAATAAAAATCTTTTTATTAGCAGTTTTTGCGCAATAAATGTTTATATTAAAATATATTAAAACCGGCATAAAGATTTTTTCTTGTCAAAACCAGTTTTATGGTTTGTTTGTATATAGTCTTGAAATACTTTTTGAGTTGTATATAGCATTTTAGCTGAAAATTTATAAATTATTGTTTTTTTGGATATTGAACAAAAACAAAATAATGTTTCTGACATTGATTTTAAATCTATTTTGAGATGAATAATAATTTTCTGGTTTTGTTTTCTTGACCGATGACTTATATGAAATTAAATTCAATTAGTCATGGGTTGATTTAATGGAAATTTAGAGTTCTTGTTTCAAGATAGATTTGATTAGGAACTTAGTCAGAAAAACAAACATCAATTGTTACATTTAAAATTAACTTCTTTGTATTTAAATACATGTTTCATACTTAATATTATTTTTTTTTTTTTTTTTTTATTGGAGGGCCTTGAGACTTACAGTTCAAGTAGCACTGCGACCTGAAGGTCTATTGTGCTTACCCTGATTTTGTTATTAGTCAGTCGTCGTCTGTGCCGTTACTGGTTGTATTCTGTCATCCAAGTTGAGATTTTTAATAAAATTAATTAGCTCAATTGGAGTGACGTTTTGTGGTAATGGAAGTGTTAGTCTTCTATGACCAAGTTGGTTGTATCTGTGCCCAGAGAGTTCAGGACAGCTGCAGATGACGTGTTCCATCGTTTCCGCGTCCGAGTAGCAGAATCTGCACCTGTCGGAAACAACAAGGCCTATTTTGTTAAGATGGTGGTTTACAGGACCATGTCCAGTAACGCACCACGTTAAAATTCTTAGAGACTCTCTGTTTAAGTCGATTGTTTTTAAGGGTGAAACAGGGAGGTTACCTAGAAACTTCTTGGAGTGTACTAGTCCCTCTCTGTTTTTCCATAATTTAGCATTTTGTTCTTGTTCCATTGTTTGGATTGTGCTTTTGAGCGAACTCTTGGCCATTTCAAGGCATGGTTCCGGTCCAACAAATTTTTTATTGGCACCTTGCTTTGCTAAAGCGTCAGCGATAGCATTTCCTTGTATTCCTGTGTGGCTAGGTGCCCACACAAGTGTTACTGTGTTATTGCACGAGATTTTTAATAGATTTTGGTAGCATTCCCATACCAGTTTTGAATCAAAGCGCGTAGATTTTAGTGCCAAGAGTGTTGCTTGGCTGTCAGAGATAATATATATATGCAATATTTTGGTATTTTCTTTCAGCGCATAGCAAAGCGCAACTGCTAATGGCAAAAATTTCGGTTTGAAATATGGTTGTTGTGGTGCCTAAAGCAACCGTTTGTTTTGTTCTAGGACCAAACACTCCTGCTCCCGTGCCCATGTTGGTTCGAGAACCATCTGTGTACCAGATGCTGGCGTTATGTGGCAGTGACCGTATGTAGTTTTTAATAAGATCTCTGGCCAATATCTTGACATCAAAGTGCCTATCTAAATCTATTGTTTTTGGCATACAATCCGAAACATGGTATGTATGCAGTTCAGCTTGTAATTCAGAAAGGATTTTAAGATGTCCAGTTAGATTACCCGGCTTAAACCCTTCTGTGAGCTGCAGTCTATGAACGCTCAACACCGCTACAGATTTAACATGTAGGTGCAATGGAGAAAGCTTTAGAAGAATCTCCATTGCTGACGTTGGCGTGGTTTTGAAAGCACCTGTGGCACTAAGACACACAAGCCTTTGTATTTTTGTAAACATATTTTGAGCAGTTATTTGGCGCGTTTTAGGCCACCAAACTAAAGCTGCATATGTTAGAATTGGTTTTATAATACTTTGGTGTAACCAAAGTATCATTTTTGGGCTAAGACCCCATGTTTTCCCAAACAGGTTTCTGCATGTGAAGAAAACTTTGTTTGCCTTATCAGAGATATATTTCAGGTGTGGGTTCCAAGTTAGTTTGCTATCCAGGATCACACCTAAATATCTAACCTCTTTTGATGTTTGTATTGGATCGCCGTTTAGAACAGGAGAAACGAAATTGAAGTTTCTCCTGTTTGTGAAAACGACAATGCTTGTTTTTTGTGGGTTGATCGACAGTCCTAATCTGTTGCACCACTTTGATACAATATTAAGAGCTGTCTGGGTTCGACCAGCGACAATGGAGTCATGTTTCCCTCTAACCATGACTGCCAAGTCGTCGGCATAGCCTACAGTGTTGAAGCCGAAATCATTTAGCTTAGTGAGGAGATCATCAGCCACCATTAGCCAAAGCAGCGGAGAGAGCACGCCTCCTTGCGGGCAGCCTCTAGATGCAGTAACAGTCACTGAATAATCACCTAGTGTAGCCGTTATCTTCCGACTCTGTAGCATCTTGATAATCCACGCAATGATAAGCGGGTTTATATTTTTCTTTGTGGCCATTTCAATGATAGCATTGAAGTGGACATTGTCAAAGGCTCCTTGTATGTCCATAAATGTACAAACAAGTGCCTCCTTATAGTTTAGGGTGCTCTCAATTTCTTTCACCATTTTGTGCAACGCCGTTTCAGTAGATTTCAAAGTCTGATAGGCGTGCTGGCTAGAGTTGAGAGGGTTTTGTTTCAGACATACATGACGGATGTGATAATCCAACATCTTTTCCATTGTTTTTAATAGAAAAGATGTAAGACTTATGGGTCTGTATGATTTGGCTCAATTTGGGTTTTTCCCTGGCTTAAGTATAAAAACAACTCTGGTTTCTCGCCATATCTGAGGAATGTAAGCAAGGCGAAAGCTTGCTTTGAACAAACGCATGAGGTATGGAAGAATGATTGTTAGACAGTTTTGCAGAAAAATCCCGGAAAAATTCCATCACCTCCTGGAGATTTATACGGACCGAAGGATTCTATAGCCCATCTCGCTTTGTGAAAATTGTGTTGGTTAAATGATCTGCATTACTTTTAGTTGCAGGACCTAGAAGACATACGTCTTCGTTGGCATTATCTTCCGTGCTCCATTTTATTGAGCCCGGAAAGTGGGTTTAAAGTAAAGTATCTAGTGTCTCAATACAGCTGGTGGTATACGTACCACTTGGTTTGCAGATTGAGCCTAGAGGGTTTGTGTGATCAGACGACATCAATTTTTGGAGTCGAGCTGCAGCAGGCAGATTATCTATCGTATTGCAGAGCTCTTTCCAGCTATTTCTTTTTGATTGTCTGAGTTCTTTATTATAATTGGTTAGAGCTACTCGGTACTCTGTCCAATTATTTGTTGTTTTTGCTCTGTTAAAGAGCTTGCGAACTTTATTCCTTTTCCTCTCCAAGTTACCATTCCACCAAGGTACATCTCTGCATCTTTTGGATTGAGTTATTGGAGTATTAAGGTTGTATGCTTCAGTGATAATTTCTTGTAAATTATTTGCTGCATAGTCAAGCTCAAATGTAGAGTTGATACTGCTGCAATTATTTACATTATCATGAAGATATGTTGTGTAAAGTTCCCAGTTGGTTTTTCTTGGGTTTCTAAAGTACTGGATGCTCTTCGGGTAGTGTTCTATGTTGAAACATATATAAGCATGATCAGGCATAGAAACTTCCTTCGAAACATGCCAGTTCTTAATATGGTTAGTAGCGTTTATGTTAGTTAAAGTAAGGTCAAGGACCTCGCCTCTGATTGCGTTTCTAAAGGTAGGCTCACTACCTTTGTTTGCAATAAACATATTGTTTGTATACCAAAATTGAAGCAGACGCTCGCCTTTTGTGTTAATGTTGCTACTTCCCCACATGGTGTGATGAGCGTTAGCATCACACGCTATTATGAGGTTATAGTGGTTATTGTTGCAATACTTGATGAGTTTCTCTACCACTTCTGGTGGTGTCTCGTCCTCATCCCCCGGGAAGTATGCAGAAGCTAAAATGAATTTACGAAATCCACCTTGAGGAAGATGAATTTCTATCTGGACCGTTGTAAGATCTCTACAGATAAATTCATTCAACGGAAATATTTTCAGATGTTTGTTGAAGAGAATCGCGGTTCGCGGTCTTTCCACATCTGAGAAATAGATCAGTTTTGTATTTTTGTTTGACGATAGACCTTTTATTCTTTTGCTGTCTGCCCACGGCTCCTGTATAAATGCAAGATCGTGAGCATCCTGTTCAATTAACCGGTTCAAATTAACTGAGGCCATTTCTGATCTGTGCAGATTAATCTGAACGCAACTTAATTTAGGTACTAGATATTTTTGTCTATATCGTACAGGTCTTCTGTCTGACTTAGAGTAAGCTAGTGAATCAGACATTACCATAGAGTCAGACATGGTGTGTGTACTATCCGAATTAGGATAAGCTGATAAATCAGGCATGATCCTAGAGTCAGACATGGCATGTGTGCTGTCTGGTTTAGAATAAGCTGATAAATCAGGCATGATCCTAGAGTAGGACATGGTGCACAGTTTTGTTGTTGGTTTATGTTATGCGTTTGGAGAAGCATCGCTCTCATCTAAAACTTTATAGTTTTCCATACAATATTTATGGAGAAAGTAGGGAGATACATTGGTCAGCCACAACAGAGCCCTGTGCTGTGGTAAGGCTATTGAAACTGGAGGGCGCCCGGTATCCAGAGTTCCGTACTAATAATCAAGCACCCCCTTGACCATGCTAAGCTTTCGGCGTACGTGTCTCACCTTAGCTTTGGGTTTTGGACTTGATCTTGGCTTCGATTCTCACCGAGGACCTAACGGCATGGGTGACCCTACCGTTGTAGCTCCTAAGATCACTGAGTCTACTGAGCCCCATCACTGCGTCAAAGTGCCAAGTCCATTAGATGGGGACTTAATATTATAGTTTAGGTGGTTGTTTAGAACTAGTTAGAATTAAATTATTACTATTAAAACATCTATCAAAGTTTATTATTATTAAAACATCTATCAAAAAATTTGAGAACTATCAAAAATATACAATTAATTCTAATTAGGTGGTTGTTTAGAACTAATTAGAATTAATTGTATATTTTTGATAGTTCTCAAATTTTTTGATAGATGTTTATTAGTATGTAAATAAATTTCTCTCTTGAACTGGTAGGCCTAAAAAGCCATCCATGGGGCTTCACCCCTTAACATTAATTTTGTTCTTCTGTCGCCTCTGTTCATCATGGACATGCGTTCGACGATCATTGGATACTTCTCTTCATTCCAGTGAGGGAGTTCTCAGATGAAGGGGAGTGGTGCTGCTGTGTTTGTACTTAGGTGCAAACCAGTAGTACCATTCTTTGCTCAAAGGTTTCTTCGATGAAATGAAGAGGGGAACTAATTAATTTTTTTATCATGATCAAAGGCTTCACCTCATACAATTTCAAATCTAACTATTTAACAATTTAGCTTTTACAATAGAACAATGTCTATGGAGTTTAGGACTTGAAGTCTGGCGCTCGGGAGCGTTCTCCAACTATAGCCTTAGTTCTAATTATAATTTATTTCTAGGCTAAGTAATCACAACTGGGTCAGTAGAAATGGGCCTAAGGTCTGATTGTGACAGTTGTAGTTGCCTTTGTTAAGTTCGGGAGAAACCGTTTTGTAGAATCTGGTCGTTGGGGGCTAATCCTTTCGGTTCTTACATGCATTGTTGGAGTGGGCTCGCGAACGTGATAAATCAAGTACTAAATGAAATAGATATCGAAACCATACTTAATTTTTTTTGACAACAAACAAATCTTGATTTGGGAATCTCTTATCTCCATTAAATAAAAATAAAATAAATAAAAACAAATAATTTTTGAAAAGTATAAATAAATAAAATTTATTAAATAAAATATTTCTTTTGATAAATAATTTAATAATTTTAGGAATAAATAATTTAGACAAAAATTACTTTGTTAAATTTTCTTAAATAAAAATAATTTTTGAAGATATAACTAAACAATTTTTTCTAAATAGAATATATTTTTTTCGAAATAATAATTTTAGCAATAAATAATTTAAACAAAAATTTGTTTGTTAAATTTTCTGAAATAAAATACATAATTTTTGAAGATATAACTAAACAAATTTTTCTAAATAGAATATATTTTTTCGAAATAATAATTTTAGGAATAAATAATTTAACCAAAAATTTCTTTATTAGATTTTCTCAAATAAAATACATAATTTTTGAAGGTGTAATAGACAAATTTTCTAAAAATATTAGGAATAAGTTAATTAATCAAAAATTTCTTTATTAAAATAATTAAATATCTTTATTTTTTTTAAAATAAATAACTATTTTGGTTGTAAAAGTAACACCCAATGATTAATAATAATTAAACAAATAAATATTTTTACTTTTTTTAAATACAAAAAATAATAATTAAATATTTAAATTAGGGGTGTTACAGTAATTAATAAATAATTTTAATAAGGTTATACACATATAGCTGTATTTTTTTTGTAGGTCAGGTTTTCTGTTTCTGGTTCTTTTTGACGTGATTTCGGTTTCTTTTTCTCTTATATCGTCATTCAATGATAAATATTTTATATAGTCAAAGCAATTTGTAATATATTCGTAATATATTTTGTTATTTGAATTAAAAAAATGATATATGTAGCCATGAATTTTCTTTATATTTTGTTATTCAAAATAAACTACTGAATCTTAAGGCGCTTTCCAATCGAGTGAATTACTGAATGATTCACTTAAACTGAATTGTATTCCGGAATTTGTATGTTCCAATGGCAATATTTAGATTCCACTGAACGTAAACTGAGCTACTACAGAACCGAATTGAATTGAATAAAGTGAAGGAAAAAATAGGTTCATATACCAACATATTCATATTATTTTATTTACGGTTTGTGATCAAACGTTAAAAATAATAAAAAATAAATCGGAACATATATGTGTCTAAATTTTCGATTTCGGTTATGTATTTTTTAAATATCAAAATATTGTTTTTTGTTGTTTTGGCTCTATTTTTGATGATTTACTGAATATTAGACCAATTCAGTTTAAGTTAGGGTTTAACATGCGAATATATTCGTTGAATACTATTCGAATAATTTAGTAATTATTAAGTATTCGATATTCGAATACTTTTTATCATTATTCGGCAAATAAAAGTTCAGGATTCACGCCGAGTCAGCTTAAAAAATTTATATTTTAATTTTATAAGATGTCAATAATTGGAAGAGAGGTCGCTAATTATGTTAATGGTTCAATCAAATAGACATTATTTTCTTGCGCAATGCGCATAACGAAGAAAGTGACATTGAGTCTTTTAAAAATTGCTGTTAAAGCACTAAGCAGAAAAGATGCCACATTACTAACTTGCGAGACAATTATCATATTTTTATTGAATAAGTTCTTGCCCCTGGCAAAAATTCTTGAAGGAAGTTTTGTTAGGATCTTACATGAACTATAAAAGATCCTTATTCTTATATGAACTTTAAAAGATCCTATGTGAAGCTTATATGATCTTGTAAACTTCTTGTCTCAATTCTCTACAAGAAATGATCATGATCATGTAAGTTCCTATATAATTTTCCTACAAGAATTTTGGCCAGGGGTGACAAAATCACACTTTGAACTAAGTTTAAATTTAAGAGAGGTTTTACTCAGACGTATAAACCAAAGAAGATATAAACCGATATGGGTCACTTTTGATGATTCGATCACTTTTGATGAGGATAATTTTAATTCTGCAAACAAAGAATTTCAAATTTATGAAGCTAACTGGAATGAGATCTAGAAATATGGTTTTACTATATAATTTGCGATTAGTATAATCGATATAGTCGCAAAATTGCGATTTGAGAAAAATAGAGAGCAGAACAAAAGCTTTCGGGCTCGTCAAGGACAGGCGCCTTACGAAGTATAAAATGTGTGGTAATCATCACATGAAATCGGCGTGGGCCCAAATAAGTAGGCATTGATTTAAAGATAATTTATTTCAATTTTTTTGAAAAAAAAAATTGAAACTAATAAACTATGTTTATTTATTTAATTATTTGTTGTAATATTTTTAAAGAATATTGGCAACTTTTTTGTTCATTTGATGAATAGGGTTATATAATTATTCGTTTTTATATTAATTTTATTTGACTCGCTTCTAATAGTGAAACCAACGTCAACAGAGAGCGAAATTGTATTTTCAACATCCTAAATTGTGGTGTCAAAATTAAGAATGAGAATGAAAGATGAGTTTATAAATTCCAGGGTTATGCCGTAGACAAAATAGATTACTTTACATGTATAGATTACGTGTAAATTACGCGAGATATTTTCGTGTAATCTATAATGTAAACTATATTGTAATCTATTTAATTGATATGTGAATTCTAAAATTTTTTAGCAATAAATTAACTTTTTTTCAAGATCGCAAGACCTTGTTTTTGACAATATTATTGACAAATTAGACAATATTATTGACATATTAGACATATTATTGACAATATTAGATCATATCTCTTAAGAAAAAATTTTCAGTTGGGATAATACAATATTTCCACACATTTCTTCTTAAATCAAAATTAATAGATTACGCAAAATTTATATAGATGACATAGATTACATTACATAGATTACATGTAATATAATCTATTTTAGATTACACGTAAAGGAACAACCCTGATAAATTCTATTGTATTTTTAAGGAGTTGGTTTCAGTTAAGTTCAGTGTTAATTATAAATGAATTATAAATAAATGATTTTAATTTATTTTAGATGTTTTTTTTAATTTCATATTTTGAATGTGTTAATTGTTGAATTATTTGAATAATTCGAATAATAAAAAAATTGTTATTCGGATATTCGAATAATTCGAAAATTTGAAAATCACGAATAATGTTAAACCCTAGTTTAAGTGAATCATTCAGTAATTCACTCGATTGGAAAGGGCCTTTAATATTAACAAAAGCATTATAATTATCTTGAGAGTAAATTGTTTTGTTGTATATAATTAAATAATACCTGACGTCTATCGGTTTAATTACTATTTTCAACGGATTTGCCATGAGCAGGATCAGTTGGATTATCATCATATTCATTTAATATATAATCATCATCCATAGATTATAGTAACACATATATTGTGTAAAACACATATGCTTGTGATAATGTTAACAACAAATGGTATTTTAGATTGTTCCATGAAATGTAATAATCTTCTGAATCGAGTTTTTAAAAGACCGAAAGTATTTTCGACAACAATACGTGTTGATGAATGCTTGTAATTAAATATTTTTTGCATTTGGGTTTGATTACCAAAATCTTTGAAAGGAGGAACCAACCAACTTAGAGATGGATATCCTGAATCGCCTAATATAAACGTGTTATCTGGCATCATCGTATTTTGATTTTGAAGTATTTTTGCATAAATCTCAGAACGCCTCAAAACACGACTATCATGCATAGATATAGGTTCACCGCAAAATATACTAATAAATTTCTTATCGGCATCAACAATTGTTTGTAAAACAATGCTGTAGTTTCTTTTGCGGTCAAAATAACTTTCCTTGTTATTTGTTGAAGCTTTAATTGTAATATGCGTACAATCTATTGCACCCATGACTCCTGGTATACCGTTTTTAGACTCAAATTTTTGATTTTGCTGTTGAATTTTGGGAAGTATAGGGTATATGGGGTAACTCGGATCGGGTCGAGAGTGATATCATTGGAAAGGTGACGGGAGGGAGGGGCGCGCGCCTCCCTCGCGTCACCGGGATATTTTTGGTGGAAGGATATTTTTGATCGAAGGGATATTTTTGGTGGATATTTTTGATCGAAGGTTTGCAAGTTCACAGAGCCTTGGCAAATAATTAATATAAAAATGAATAATTATATAACCCTATACATTAATGTAGAATTGAAAGTATGATCCTTTATAGCTAGCTCGGATCGGGCTGTGTATATTCGGGTTGGGTAACCTATATTAGCCAAAATGAGATGAATAGGATTGTATAATTCTTAGTTTGTTTAAACGAATAACACGAAAAACTAGGTCACTTAGGTGGAAAATTGAGAACAAATGCATCAACAAAGCTAAACTATAAACACTAACAACTTTTTAAAGGGATGAGATGGCGGGAAATTTTTCAATTGATTTGAGCTTGGCTCATAAAGACCTTTCTAATAATACCACTCTCGACACGATTCGAACTACCCCCCCATTTACCTTATATTAGCCCTCCTTTCCCCCTCCCCCTCCCTAATCTTTCTATTAAAAAACAATGTTACTTAATTAAGTGAATTTTGTGTAAAAATGCATCAAAAAAGTTAATCTTTAAACACTCACAACTTTTTCCAAGGATGAGACCGCGGCAATTTTTTACTTGTTTCTAGCTTGTCTCGTCAAGACCTTTCCAATGATACCACTCTAGATACCCCCATATAACCTATATTAGCCTGAATTTTTTCAGCATTAGGCCATACGATAAATTGATGACTAATTGAAATTAGCCAATGTGCCACTCTTTTTACTGAAATCCATGCTGAAGATTTTACGACTCCAAATAATGTTGCCAGCTGTCTAAAGGTTACAGTTTTACTTACGTACCACAAATATATGTGTATCTCTTTTGTGTATCCAATTCTGGCCCTTTTTCCATGGGTGACACTAGGCACATATTTTGAGGTTTTATAAGAATCTGCAGCAAAAAATGTATAGCTTATTTTCAAGAATCAATTTACTTCATTAATTACTTTTCACCTATTAAAAATTGTGCAGTTGTTCTTTTTAATCGAAAATGTTTTTGAAAATCACTATCCGTAAAACGTTCGATTGTTTCAATAAAATTTGTGATCTTTTCGTGATGCTCAATTGATGATTCAGAATCTGAGGTATCAGGATCTGTTTCATCAGTTGATTCTAAAAAATCAATTAAAAGCTAATATATCATAAATTTATAAGTATTAAAAATGTGTAATTTATAAAAATGTTGATACCGTTAAATGTTCCTCAGAAATGGCCATTTTTTTGCAACAAATACTAGTTATAATAAGCAAAAATAGTTTTGACTTTTCTAACAAAAAATACTAGTTATAATAAACAAAAGTATTTTTGACTTTTCTAGTCATTGTTACCATAACAAAAAAAAAATTCAAATTTAGTAATTCTAAGCTGTATCGTTTTTTTGCATTTCTGTTATTCTATTCCATATAGAATTACAAAAAAACATAGCTATTATGAATTTTTAATATATTGACCGATTTGAATCTTCTACAAATTAAAACTACTACTCTGAATTAAATCTTCTACAAATTCATCTTTTTTCAGATGGGTTCTAACGAATATCTATCTTGCATTAACCATTGCTCATAGTCATAATGTTTTTTTCGTAACATTCAAGAGATTTCAAAATATTTTCTGCGTAAGCTTCCACGATACTTTGACGATCATTTCATATATTTCTTGCTCAATCCATTGTATCATTAGAACAACTTAGTCTCTTAAGCAGGTCTTTTTCATTTTTTATTTAAATTTTGGAGTGGTTTACACATCAAACGTACATTTTTATGTATCATGCATATACAGACATTGTGTGTTTCCGTATATCAGGTTAAAATACATTCCCTCAGTCGCAACGTGGTGAACTTTGAGAAGCTGATTTGGACATCAGGGTTTTCTTCCAAGAACATTTCTTAGATGTCGGTGAGAGTCCATAACACAAACCGCTTTGATTTCTTGATTCTTGTAACAACATCTTTAAGACCAGGCATTGTTCTACTAATTTTAATTGCTTGTTCCGGCAATGGCCCAGTAAAAATAGCTAAGTCCTGTCTACCATTCATGAACTAATGCTTGACAATTCAAGGGTAAAACTAAATACTGGTCTTTTTTCTGTAAATCATAGATATGCCAATTAATGGTTCTAGTACTGACCAAATAACAATAGCCAAGCACTGTTAACCAATAATGGCCCAGCGCTTGGTCGCATTTCTAAGTCCACTAAACCCTTCTTGGATATTCACCGGAAAACACTACACCAGGTAAAATAATTGCCAAAATGTTTTTCTTTGCCGATAATCAGAAACATTACAATTTAAAGGTTTGTAATATTTATACTAATTCATTAAATTATAATTTTTATAGAAAAAAATATTTATTTATAATAGTCGTATTCTTATGTTAGTGTTAAGATGTTGAAAGTACTTATATCAAAATCTTCGTTGGTTGGGATCTCCAAATCTTATTCTCAATAAAAACCTGTTTTAATGAGTAATGCACAGAAAATGTTTCAAATTAAGCTATTGCGATCGTTACACCATGAATTCAAGGTAGAAACCAAGATTTTTACTCTTGAAATCACAAAAACGTCGCCATCCCCTCCATGACAGAAAACCACCGAACTACTTCCACTTATTAAGCTGTATCTGGGATCGAGATACCCACAGTCACTGGCGTCAAGACCGATGACCGGTTTCACCACTCATGAAGTCCTTAAGAACTTCACTGAGCATTGAGACCGACCATCCATCCGAACGTCAGCACCATGGACACCCCGATACAACCAGTAAGTATGACCTGAAGATGTGAACCCCAGAGACGACAATCAGCCAGAGGAACAACCCTACCTAACGAAAAGACATCATTCCCTGATGTCTTTCGCGTGATGTACTCCAAGATTCTTACCGCTCATATCTATGCACTCGTAAAGTACATTTCCAATCTTAGTCTTAATCATTGCAGGTAAGAACTTTGGAGCCAATTTTGCCGAGAACTTTTTGGTAGCGTCACTCAAATGATGTTGCCGTACAAACACACGTTGTTGTGGTTGAAAAGTCCGTAGTTTAGATCGCAGGTTGTACTGATGTTGCGATTTCTTAAAAGCTGCTTTTAAATTTTGTTGAACCCGGTTCCTAAGCAGGGTCAAATGATCAGTGCGTTCTATTTCCTCACCAGCATCTTCACCAAGCTGGTGTAGTGATCTCAACAATTGGTAAGTATTCCCATCCGAAACTGGATGTTGACCAAATAATAAATAGTACGGTGAGTACTTGGTAGCTGAATGTACTGCCGCCCGCAGTGCATATGCGATTTCACCAATTTGTGAGTCCCACTTGGTATGTTGACCTTGAAGGAACGCTCGAATTGCTGCTAGAACTGACCTATTGACCCGCTCTGACGCGTTGCTTTGAGGACTATAGACACCGGTCCTAATGTGTTTAATGCCGAAATCTGACAAAAGACTTTGAAAGTTCCTACTAGTGAACTGTTTGCCATTGTCACTGTGTAGAAACTCTGGTACCCCATATGTAAGAAACACTTCATTCCTCAGAAAAGCATTCACCTTCGGTGAAGTTGCGTTTCTAAGTGGTTTCAGTAGTACAAACTTCGTAGCATGATCCAGAACTATCAGTAATACCGTATTCCCAAGTGTAGAACGAGGGTACGGTCCCAAAAAATCTATATAGACTCTCTGCCATGGACGTGCTGTTTCGAATTGATATTGCATCGGAGGACGCAATATCTGATTCGTGGCTTTTGTTTGTTTACATGTGTCGCAGGACACAACATAGTTGTGTACCTGTGACGCCATGCCCGGCCAATAATAAAGACGTCGAAGTAATTCTAAAGTCTTTTTAACACCTCCATGAGCAGCAGTACTATCATCATGATGTTTCTGAATCATGTTTGAAGTCATCGGTTTTGGTACCCAGAGTTTCCACACAGGAACATCGTTGGGTATTGCATCAGATCTTGGCTCAATACGTATGTATAGCTTATCATCCACGACTTTAACAGATGGAAAGTCCTTGGGTGATGATTGAACTTTAGCTATCATATCCGTATATTCTTTGTGCCGATAACCTTCATTGTCAATTTTAATGTCGTTAATGTGATGTGATAATGCTTCCGTCAATTCCTCGTGTGTATCGTCATAAAGACGAGATAGAGCATCAGGGACTATATTTTGGGTACCTTTTTGGTGGACGATGGTAAAATCCATATGTTGGAGTTTTAGGCTCCACCTAGCCAGACGACCACTCAAGTCTTTCTGTGACATAAGCCACTTCAGACTTGAGTGATCAGTCACAATTGTAAATCGGTGACCTTCAACATAGCCCCTGAATTTCTTCACACTCAGAATTGCCGCAAGACATTCAAGCTCAGAAACAGAATAGTTTCGTTGAGCTTTATTAAGTTTTTTCGACATGAAGGCTATCGGACACTCTTGTCCGTCAGTATCAACCTGATACAACACACTACCTATCCCTGTCAGACTCGCATCGCATCTAATAAAGAACTCTTTATTATAGTCAGGGTTAATTAATACCGGTGCTGTAGTCAACAACTTTTTTAGATTTTCAAAAGCTGTCTGCGCTTCCACTGTCCATTTTAATTTTCCAGAACTTTTCTTTAATAGGTCTGTAATTGGTGATACCACGCTTGCATAGTTTGGTATGAAACGTTGGTACCAACCGGCCATACCTAATAACCGTCGAATTTGTTTGACTGTAGATGGAGCTGGGTACTCTGCTACCGCTCTTACCTTGTCAGGGTCTGTTCGAAGACCATCTTCACCAACCAAAAATCCTAAGTATTTCACCTCTCTCAGAACAAATTTACTTTTCTTGAGGTTTATTGTTAACCCAGCCGCTCTTAACAATGAAGAGACTTTGGACAGCAATTCCATATGTTCCTGGAACGTGGAAGAGACTACCAATAGATCATCTAAATAAACAAAGACATTTTCGTGATATTGATGTGGTATCACTTTGTGCATTAGCCGACACATTGTCTGGGGAGCATTGCACAATCCAAAGGGCATAACCCGGAATTGATACAATGGACGACCAGGCACTGTGAAGGCTGTCTTGTCTCTAGATGCTTCTGCCAGAGGAATCTGCCAGAAAGCATCTTTGAGATCAATACTTGAAATGTACTTTGTGCTATTTAGACGACCTAGTAAGCCATCAATCAAGGGAAGTGGGTAAGCGTCCTTTTTCGTTAGTGAATTGACACGACGGCTATCAATACATAATCTGTTTTTACCAGATTCTTTTTGTACCAAAACCACTGGCGAGCACCAAGAACTGTTAGACTCTTCGATCACGCCCATTTGAAGCATTCGGTCGAGTTCGGCATAAACCTTTAGTTGAACAGCCGGCGATGTGGGATAGTGTCTCTGTTTAACAGGTGCACTATCACCAACATCGATGACATGTTCAACCAAAGAAGTCTTTCCGAGTCCAGACACTTCAAATGACGGGAAAGAATCCTTGATCATATCCAGTTCATGTTGCTGATCAGTGGTGAGGTTATGTGTATTAAAAGTTTGTAGCTCTGTGCGAGTCAGTTCACTAACAAATGAAGGAACAATACCAAATTTCTCCCAGAAATCTATGCCCAGGTAGAGCTCTTCTCGTAATCCAGGAACTATATGGAACCGCATTGGTTTAGTGGAGCCATTCACAGTTATTGGAATTTCTATGTAACCCAAAATTTTTGTTGCAGTACCATCTGCCGTACGAATACACGATGTGTACTTACGGTAAGTTGTACCTGATGATTCCAATCAATCCAAGGAATTTCTTCCAAGTATTGTGATTGACGCTCCACTATCCAATAGACCTGAGATATGTTTGTCCAAAATTTTTATTGTTAGTCGCGGCCGAGGATCCTTTGTTTCTGAAAGGATAGATGAAATACAAGCTTTACGAAATAATTTCCTCATCCTCCAATATCTAATGTTACGTTCAAGACGTCTAAAATATGTTCGATGTAATGATGGGAAATTAAATGTACTGGGTGATTTTATTCTGGTTTCCTGCGTGGTGATCGATCGTCCTGCGTTGCTACATCTCTCGTCGTTTTCTTCGGGCTCATTGGATGTTGAACCGAGGGTACCATCCCCGAAGCATGTACTCTCGGACGGTAGTTTAACGACGGGTGACAATATGAACAATTTGCGTAAATAACGTCCGGTTTATTACATTTCCAGCAGTGTAATTTTATCCGATTCTTAGAGCAATCAGGAGCTCGATGACCATTTACTCCACATCTGAAGCACACTATTGGTTGTCTAGACATTGATGGACCAGGTTGACTGTTGTCAAATGTTATGCTAGGTCGCTGCAATATCCGTTTCTGTGTTGAATCCACCGCATCAATATATCCATGTTGTTCTGCTTCAGCATCCACCTCATAATCATCCATTTGTTGTACCTCGCTGATTCTTAAATTTGATGTTCTGGTTGGAACTGGTGTGGACCACAAACGTTCAAACTTCTGACATAGAGTCCGAAGTTCATCAACAGAATGTATTGTTGCTGCAAGTGTAGCATTTTTGAGCTCCACACTCAATCCCTCCCGAGCAATCTCCAGCATTTCACGGTCAGCAAATGGGCGTGCTAAGCGACGGTTTAACGAACCAATCTCCACCAGATATTCGTATACGCTCTCCTTTGACTTTTGTTTGCGGTTCAGAAGAACGCGCAAGATCGCCTTATCATCAGTAAGCATACCGAAGGTTTGTAGGAGTCCCTCCCTTAGCACTGGATAGGTCACCACCTCATGTTCATGAGTTAAGTTCAAATAGTATCTGTCGGCAGCCCCCTTGAGATACCGCGGAACGATAGACCTAAGGTCGTCCCAGTTCACGCGGTCCCTCCTGGCAGCCGCCTCAACTCTGTGAACGAACTCATGAACATCAGGAGAGTGACCATCTCCTGTGAAGGTTGGAACCCAATTTGAGTCATAACGACTCAAACTGTTCCCACGAACCCCTCGGTACTCCACTGGTGCTAACGCTGGAGCCGCGTCACGCCATACCTGGGGAGGTTGGTTGTATGGTGGTGGTGCTGTTAGTGGAGCTTGTGGATAATTTAATGATTGTTGTTGTACCAATGGTGGATTGTTGTGTATGTATTCAGCTTGGAAAGATGGACCCAATAGTGGTATTGCAAGGTCCTCTGCTCTCAACCCTGATTGCTGAAAATATGCCGGTGGTAATTGATCCGACCGTCTCTGTTGTTGATGGTCTGTACGATTCAGACTATTTATTGTCTCAGTTATTGGCTGTACTGGGATCGGTGTGGATCTCTCACCTGGTCGAAAAGCAGGTGAAGCAGATGGAGCAGATGATACTCCTGGTTTGTTTTGTATAATTGGACGTGTTGACAGTGATCCTATTATATCCCAAGCGCGTGACAATTGCGAGATAGCGTAGGTGCGGGCTTCTTGCAAGTCATTGCGAGGACCCAACCTATTCATCCTACCTGTATAATGCAACACTCGATTCGCCAAACCATCTAAGAAGATCTGATTAACCGGTGGTTGAAGTCGACGTACCTGATCTAAAACAACTTGTGCTGCCTGCACCACCGTTTGAGACTCAGCTACCAAGTCTCTCGCATGAGATACCGTTACTGGAACTGCACCATGATTTACGTGGTTTCGCAGTTCCTCTGCCCAATTGACCCCCCTAAAATCCACACCCCGAACCAGACATTCGATCTGCAGTTCACTGGATTCCAAACCATAGAACGGATGGTCCACGCCAATGTGACTTGACATTTTGATGGTAAAATTTATAAAATCCGGAATTCACAATAAAAACGTCAACACCAATAATAAAACCAATTCCAACTAGAAAAAAGGTGGAGTTAATTCGCCCGGAAAAATTCGTCCGATGGAAGTTGTAAAACGCAAAGAAATGAGAGAAAAAAAACAACGAACGCCCCAATTCAACAAAACACAAAAACCTTTTTGTAAAAACAACCTTGTATAAGAACAAAAAAAACCGCTGTCGCCGCTAATCTTTACTGAATCTTTTACAAAAGCTCCCAAAATATTGTAATATTGTATATGTAAAAATATAATTTATTTATTTAATTTCAGATATACTGAAATATATATATATACCTAAAATTAGTTATTGACGACACACCCCTATGGAAAAAATATTTATTTATTTTAAAATTTGAAAAAAAATATTTAAAGATGTTTATTTATTGGGTGGTCCTCTTAACTCAAAATATTTATTTAATTTTTTTAAAAAAATAATAGATATTTATTTATATCTTGATGTCTTGCTTATTTAAAAAAATTTATTTATTTAGTTACCTAAAATTAACTTAAATTTAAAAAAAATTATTTATTTAATAAAAATTTTATTTATTTAATTTGTGAAAAATTGTTTGATTTATTTTATTTTTATTTAATATCATAAGAGATTCCCAAAATCAAGATTCGTCTGGAGACAATTTAAAAAGTAAGTATGGTACAATATCCATTTTGTTTAAATTTGAAATATCGCGCTCGCGAGCCCACTCCAACCATGCATGTGAGAACTGACTAGAAAAGCCCCTAACGACCAGATTCTACAGAACAGATTCTCCCCAACCTAATAAAACAATCACAACTGTCACGATTAGACACTAGGTCCATTTCTACTGACCCAGTTGTGCTTGTTTAACCTACAAATAAATTACAACTAAACCTAATGCGAAAGTTGTAGAACGCTCCCGAGCACCAGACTTCAAAACCCAAACTAAAATGAAAAACTGTCTATTGTAAAGCTAAATGGAAAAATGGTAAGTTTTTGAATTTGTATGAGGTGAAGCCTCTGATCCTGAAAGCAAAAGTACAATTGGTTCCTCTCTTCATTACACCGAAGAAGCCTCTGAGCAAAGAATGGTACTACTGGTTTGCACCTAAGTACAAACACAGCAACACCACTCCTCGTCCCTGAGGACTTCCTCGCCGAATGAAGAGAAGAAACCAATGTTCTTCGATCGCATAACCCCGGTGGCCATAGGCGATCTAAGAACGACATCAATGTTAAAGAGTGAAGCTCTATGGATGGCTTTTTAGGCCTACCGCTGGGAAAAGTGAATCAATAAACCTAATAAACATAAATCAATTCAAGAAAAAAAAAACCATTTACTCAAAATAAAGTACTAGCACAAATAGTACTTATTAAAAAAATTATTTGCAGGTAGTGCAAAAATATGTACAATGGCATGGCAAAAGAAAATATTTACAAATTATCTATATACAAAAATTTATTTACAAAAAATATACAATATATACATTATGTACAAAAACAAATTGTACTATGTATATATAAAAAAAATATGTACAGGATTATGTACAATATGTACGTGGTAGCATAAAAAAATTTCAAAAAAAAACTGCTTCCCCAAAACGGTTTTCTTTTTTCCAAATAAAAAACAATTAGTATTACTAAAAGTAAATGACAGCACAAAAAACAATCTCCAAAAAAATTGCTGTCCCAAAACGGTTTTTTTCAAAATTAAAAAAAAATTAGTCTTAACTAATTATACAATGAGGAACAGGGGCCTCCTGTGGACCAGTCCACTCCTCTACCTGTCGCATGGTCGGTGAGATGGGAACCACCTCAACCAGCTCCTCTATTTGAGTACTCTTGGTCGAGGAAGCTCCCAGCTCCACGACCAAGCGACTCTCCTTCTCCCTTCTTCTCCTCTCCTTCCTCTTCAGGTGAGAGCTCCTATTTCTATTTATCCTCCTTCTCTCACGCCAGCCCACATTCACTTCCTCAGTCACTTCATCCATCTCATCCGCTTCCTCATTCACCCCATTCAACTCCTCATTCACTATCTCACAAATCAATTTATCCAGAAACTCATCATATTTTTCTTCATAAATATCATCCATTAATTCCAAAAATATTTTATGTTTTACTTCATCCAGAATCACATTTATCATTTCATCCACCACATTCCTCGCCTCAACCATTCTCTCTTTTCTCTCTTCATTCGCTCTCCCATCCACCTCATTTATCCAGGGCTCAAACCCACCTGGCCGACACCTCCTTAACAACCCCTGACCCCTCATAATTGTATACATTCTTAACAAAATTCAAAATATATAATACGAAATCCAATAACAAAGGTTATTGCAAATTTTATATAAAATATTCAACTTCCAAATGTATATAAAATATTTTTACAATATTAAAAAAACAAAACCATAAACTGGTTTGACAAAAGAAGAAAAAAAAATATATGTAAAACAACCCAAACTGGTTATAACCGGAAAGACAATTTATTTTACGCAAAATAACCAGTTGGCAACGCCCTAGTTATTACAAAAAATCATTACGGTTCTTTAAAAAAAACCAAATCCAAGGGTCCAATACACCAGACTCCTACTGGTCTTTGTTTCGAACGCCAATCTCTTACACTGGCACTTTTATACAAAAAACAGAACAAATTAAGCTGAAAACGGATCGTCCCAGATACAAATCTGGATTTTGGAAATCTCTTGTGGTAAAATCACTTAACTTAACATTTAAATTTCATTCACGTAATATAGAAATTATAACATTAAAACTAACTTACAGCTATTATATTTTCCTTGCTTTCCTCTCAGATGCTTGATCCCCAATTTATAGTTTCCTCTGTATTCCTTCTTACCAATTCAATATTCAATTACGTATACTCAACCAATTCCTCTGATATCAACTTTTTCCTTCCAATGCAATCTATCAATTCTCGTCCAACAAATATTACATCAAGAAGGAATATAGATTCCCCAATGTTATGTTGCTCGATGTCTTTTATATGTGACCTCATATAGGATTTGATCAAAGGTCGATAAACAATGAAATCCACAGAAATAAATTGTTATATTATAAACTGCAATTTAAAGCTTTATTGATTTCATACACTCTTCCGATACATAACAAAAAAAATTCTTTGTAGAATTTTATTAGCAGTTATAAAATTTATCAATATTTCTTTATTCTTTTATTTATAATTAATTTTTTTTTTTATATTTAATTAACATAACTTTAGGCATCGCCTGACACTTTTCTTTTTTGAAAAATCAAAAATGGAATTAATGATTTTTCTTGTAAAATCAAACATGAATCGAATTATCGAGAAAAACCAAACTTTTCAAATTGCAAAAAATGTGTTTTTTCTTCGACATCTTACGATGTCAAAAACAAAATCGGGCAATCTCCGAAAATTCAGTAATGATTAACAACGACGTCTGTTCATTAGCATTGGAAATAAAAATTTAGTACGTTCGTTTGCTTTTTATAGTATATTCAAAATTTAACTAGCAGTTAAGTTTTAGAAAATTTTAAAATTATTATTAATGTAAAAATGAACGGAAACTAATGAAATACATTTCCATTGAATTGAAAGCGAAGATGAATTTGGTTTTATTATTGTTTCGCGATTATTGCGATCGTTACAAAGCACGGATGTTAAAATATAAATTTTTCAATATATTTGATTCATATTTAGTAATTAATTAATTTCATAAAAAACACATGTGAAGAGTCTTAAAAATTCATACGCGCATTAGTCCGATTCAAAGTACTCAATCCAGTAATTGTTTTTTTCCCTCGTCAATACTAACAATATATCAAAATTTCAGATTTCTTAAAAATAGTTGATTTTTTTCGATGCACGTTTTCAAAAAAATAGCCGACTAATAATAATTTCAATAATTTTGTTTACGAAAAACTTGCTGTTCTATATTAAAAATTGAATTTGATTAGAAAAACCTGTTAAGTCACAAAAGTGGTTATAAAAAAATAAATACTGAATTAAATAACCTTTCTTTTATTTTATATTGTAAGGAATACAAATAAATGTTCAAAAATGTAAAAGATTTTTTAAAAAATATATTAAATTTTTTTTTAAAATGTTTTTTGTCTCCTGATAATTTACTTTGTTGGCTGTTAGCAGGTTTACACTCTAAGCCGACGACATATTTTTCTCAATTAAGTATTGGTAAGTGGTTATGCGCGCATCAAAACTAAAAATAACCAAAAAATAACCTCAATCCAGTAAGAATTTTGAACTAAGTTAATTTGTTTGAAGTTGAGTTTAGTTACATATGTATATACATTCATTAAAAATGATATCATTTTTTATCTATGATTTTAGGGAATATAACTATAATTATTTAATTTTCGTTTTATTATTTAAAAAAATCAATAAACTTTTGTCATAACGTAATATTGTACATTTACCGGGTAAATTATTATTTGGGCATTTATATGAACTCGAATCACAGTTTACCATATCAGATCGTTTTGATGAACACTCTAGTCTACTTAAAAATAAAATCGATTGTTTTGGGATGTATTTGTTAACACCCCACTCCCTGTATTAATTATTAGAAATTTTGTCTTAATTAAGAATTTTTGTATAACGGATTTTCAATATTTCAATATTATTCTAGAGATATTTTCGCATTTGAGTGTTATGTTATTGCGAACTCAAATAAAATATTACTACAAACGAACAAATAAAAATATTATTATTCTTTAGTATTAATTTTAAACTAAAGCAAGCTACAGACCTACAATCAAATTGACAATCAATCGAAAACGAAAATAAACGAAATAAAATTTCAATGTTAAAATCCCCTAAATTTTATTTCGTTTATTTTCGTTGTCGATTGATTGTCAATTTGATTGTAGGTCTGTAGCTTGCTTAATAGTGAATTCTTTTCTACTTGTTCGGTACAAGTTCCGACTCCAAATTATCCGAATTTGTTTTTTTTGTATTGCTTTTTTTACAAAAGAATACAAATTTCGTTAATTCTGTGTTGGAACTTGTACCGAACAGGTAGAAAAGAATTCACTATAAGTGGAGTTGTTTGTGAACATTTTAAAAGAAATGATTGGTGTAACTTTAATTTTATCCATTGTGTTTACTGTTGTTGTGTTTGTGTATTATTACTTAAGAAAATCGTTAAACTATTGGTTAGATCGAGGTATTGCGCATTTGCCCGGAAAAATATTTTATGGTCATTTATATGGAGTTGGAACGAAATTTACACTTGTTGATCGTATTGATGAACACTATAAACTTCTGAAGAATAAAGATGATTATTTCGGGATGTTTTTTTTTACACGACCGACTTTATTAATAACTAATTTGGATTTAATCAAGAATATTTGTATAAAAGATTTCAACTCATTTCATGATCGTGGTGTCTATGTGGATGAAGTAGGTGAGCCAATATCTGCTCACTTATTTGCGATGGCAGGTGTTAAATGGCGTAACATGAGAAATAAATTAAGTCCAACTTTTACCTCTGGTAGAATAAAACATATGTTTTCAACAATTGCTGATAAAAGTGATGATCTAATATCCACAATGGATACACTAATTGCAAAAATGTCTCCAATCGATATAAAGAATCTTTGTACTCGTTATACAGCTGATGTTATCTCATCTACAGCATTTGGAATTGAAGCAAATGCTCTTGCAAACGAAAATTCAGAAATCTTGAAAATTGCTCGATCGATTTTTGCGCCATCAGCATCGGCCAATTTTAAATTTCTTTTCCTTAATTCATGCCATTCGGTTTCACAATTTTTAAACTTGCGTTTTCATTCTCGTGCGGTTAGTGACTTTTTTTTTAATATAACTCGTCAGACCGTTGAAAATCGAGAAAAAAATAATATTCAACGTAATGACTTCATCAACATATTGATACAAATTAAAAATTTGGGTCGAATTGATTCGATAGACGATACGTTGGAAGATAAAGAAGTTGGGAAAATCACGTTTAATGAGTTGGTTGCTCAGACTTTTATATTTTTTTTCGCTGGCTTGGAAACTTCATCAACAGCTATGAGTTATTGTCTGTTTGAATTATCGAGAAGCCCCGATGTTCAGGCAAGGGTGAAAGAAGAAATACGAAATGTTTTAAATGAACATGGAGGAAAACTTACGTATGAAGCAGTTATGTCAATGAGTTATCTTGATCAATGTTTAAACGGTATGTCGATTTCACTTTGATAATTTGTTTCTGATTATAAATATAAAGCAATCATTAATTTTATTTACCAGAATCATTACGACTATTTCCACCAGTTAACGTACTAGGCAGAGAGGCAACGGAAAATTACAAAATACCAAATACAAACCACGTAATAGAAAAAGGAACACAAGTATTCATTCCAACATATTCAATACATAATGATGAAGATATATTCCCTGACCCTGATGAATTTGATCCAGAGCGATTTAGTCCTGAAAATATAAAATCTCGACATCCATTCGCATTTTTACCGTTTGGAGATGGCCCTAGAAACTGTATTGGTATGCGATTTGCTCAAATGCAATTAAAAGTTGGGTTAGCAAGTTTGCTTTCAAAATTTAGATTTACTGTTAATGAGAAAACACAATTACCATACAAACTCGACCCAACGAATATAAATATGGCAATTACAGGCGGGTTTTGGATGGATGCTGAAAGGATATCATAATTACACTCAGAGAAAAATCAGTTAATATTAATTAGAATTCATTTTATAGTTATAGTTTTTACTATTAAAATTGGTCAATTGTTTTTTTCCTATTATCATAATGTTTTTGATACTATTAAAATAATAATATTAACATCTCATTAAATCGAAAATTTTATCACATAGTTTTAAAAATATAGTCTATTATTTTAATAGCTTTTAAGTGTGTATGGTATATATTTTTATGTATATGAGATGATCCGTTTAAAATAACAAGACTCGGCTATTAATTTATCTATATAATATACCATTATTTTAATCATCTTGATGTTTTAGATATTATTCGCTATAATATTGATTTTATAGTTGGATGAGTTTTCTTTAATTTGCATCCTACATCAATAGTAAATCCCATAGAAATTATTAATTAAATTAGTCATTCCACTAATACCAAATAGATTAAAAACATTTTAGTTTTCAGAAAAAATTTATTTTTATTAAATGAAATTATGTCTATAATTTTAAATACATATATATTTATTTATTTTTAATTCTGAAGCAACAGAAAAAGTACACAATAGTGAATAAAAACATGGTCTAGCAAATGGTAAAGGAATTCCAGTTATTGATGTTAACAGCCGTTTTTGCACTGAGTGGTATGTCATGGTGCTCGATCCAATCATAACATTGGCATTTTGAATTAATTGATTACTTACATCTCCAATATTATTACGCCAAAATTACGTGAAATTTAAATAAAGAAAAATATGGAGGGGCTGAAATCTCACAGTTCTGAGATATCAAGACTTCGGTCTGGGTTAAGGATTTTGATATAGTTTTCGACAAAAAACTTTTATGAGGACATGGTTTTTAGTTTTGGGCAGCGATGTATATCAAACATAACTCTTTGTTAAAGTACAAGTATTCAGAGATAAACTCTGTTTAAAAATTTATTACAAAACTAACACGAAACATCAATACGTTGCCGGAAAATTATAATCAAAATTCCAAAAGTATTCAAACTTTTTTAAAATTCCAAAAATATTCCAAAAATTAGAGTAAAATCAAATATTTAAACTTCACTCTTTAAGATAATAAATCATATTTTTGCGGTGAAATGAAATGATAAAAAACTTATCACTTTACCGTTCACAGTTACAGATTTAAATGACCTACTATGTTAGGGCTCTAACTGGGAGATCTGGGTTCACTGAAAACACTTTACCATTGGCACTTGACGTATGTTTTCAAACAACAAAATGTCAATCTCTTGTTACTTTATGCAAATTACTTATTTAATAAGTTTTATGAAAAAAGTTTTTTTTTATAATTTAAATGTTACTGTATATATACATTTCGGCTTGTAAGTCATCTTCTGGAGTTTATTGGAGGAGTCAGATGTTAAAATCCCTATTAAGGCTTCGTCTATTACACCTTGATCCGGCCGGATCAAAGTAGGGTATGCCTGAACGAAATTCTAATCAAGCATTATAATATTGCATTATTCCTCACAAAATCAAAACAAATTAAGTTGTTTACAAAAAATCAAAATCTACGACCCTCAGAAATATTTTGTAACTTCTCAAAACCTATCAACACAAATCATATAAGAATAAATACGTAAATTTCGATTTAAAGCACTGCGGCAAAGTTACAATACACATTTAATTTTTTTTCGTCAAACTATTTGTGTAGTAGGAATTAGAATATAAAAACCTACAAAACATAAAAACCTTTAAGACCTAGGTTCCACAACAACATGCGATCTGATGAGCGCAATTTTTTCGTTTGCTTTAAGGGTTCCGTTTTTAACACTATTGGTGAGAGTAAAACGAGTTTTTTACATTATATCGATTATCTCGTAAATTATAAATGCTATGAACTTGAAATTTGAGGTACGTACAAAACTAATCTGTCCACATGAAATGACGGATACAAATAAAACTAAAGTGGTTTTCGTTGTGTTTACAGGGGTACGATGTGAGAACTTTGAGAAAATACATTTTTTTATAGATTGAAGTAGGGTATCATACGAAAGGGCTTCATTTCAGTATTACTTAAAAATTTATTTTGGAATTTTAGACTTTATTTTAGACTTATTTTAGACTTATTTTAGCCTTAAAACTTTTTCATTTAAGACTTATTTTGGACTTTATTTTAGACTTTATTTTAGACTTTATTTTAGAATTTTTTTATTTTACTTCGGTTTTGAAAAAACCTAAGTATTGCATTCATGAGCCAAAAGTGAAATTCTTACCCCCACTTTTTTTGGAATTTCTTAACGTTTTAGGACCTACTGATTCTAAAAATGCAAAAAAAAAATGTATGTCTCTCTGAGGGCCGGCCGTCACAACCGACGAAATCTAGAAAGCCGCTGGAGGGATTTTAAAAATTTTTGTTTCTAAAAATAGGTTTACTCAATGGTAAGAGCCCAAGGGACCACGTGTTCGAATAACTGTACCGAAAGTGTATTGTATAAAAAAAATCGGCAAGTTTGTCAAAGCACGGAAATTTGCATATATTTTGTTTAACAAGGTTCATTTTAAGTGATTACGAGTAGGAACATTGAATTTGGAGAAATTTTGATGGTCGTGATTGGTATGTGAGACCAAAAACTAGATTATTGCATTATAAAATTTTCAAAAAAATATTGTCAAGTGTGTCAAAAGAATGATTTTCATTTTTCTACCCAATGTTTTGGAAAAAAATTAAATTAATTATTTGTATGACATGGAATGTAATCGAACATGAAATTGGACATGGAAATTTTTGATTTTGTTATAATTTTTGGAATTTTGGAAAAAGTTTGTTTTTTTGATTTTGTAAGAATTTTCGGAATATTTTTAGAGTTTTGAAAATGTTAAATTTTGTTTTTACTATAACTTTTGGAATGTTTTTTTAATTTTAAAAAGAAGTTTGTAATATTGGTTTTGTTTTAATTTTTACGATAGTTTTAGAATTTTGGAAAAGGTTTTTGAATTTCAATTTTTTGAAATATTTTTAGAATTTTGGATAAAGTTTCAATTTTTGATTTTGTAATAATTTTGGAAAAAAATTTAAATTTTTGTTTATTATAATTTTTAGAATATTTTTAGAAAAATATGAATTTTTGATTATGTAATATTTGCTCGAAAATCTAAATGGAGAGGTTTTTGAGTAGTTTGCTGTTTGTATTATCTTTTCAAAGTTTTTTGCCGTAAATTATATCAAAATCCTTAACGCATACCGAAGTCTTGATATCTCAGAGCTTGAGATATCAGTCCCTTCATATTTTTTATATTCGTTTTACTTCCGTTCAAAATTTTATTGTTGTTTTATGCATTTTTGATATAGTTTGAAAAAAATAAACAAAAAAATAATTAAATTATTTACATAAAAGATGTTTGCTTTCAAACCAATATTTTCTTGACCGGTGCGATGCTTGAAGTGCTGCTTGGAAGCTACAATACAATAATGAATTTTGAACTCAGATATCAATAGAGAAATGTAAGTACCTTATTTCCTCTCCCACTCGTGACGTTTATACCTTAACCACCTATAACTTTAAAAAAGGAGTTCTAAAAATAAAAACTATCGACATTTAAGTACTGGCCGAAATTGATAAAATATAGAAATTGCAATAATATAAAATATAGAAGTTACAAAAGGTAGAATCGAGATCGAACAGAAGATAAGTAGCTCGGTCAAAAACGTAACAATACCAAACAAACAATACATTTTTAAATTTAAAGAAAACCTAGCAAAACATGCATTTCTAAGGTTTATTTTTAAAAAAGGTTTACTTAATTTTAAAACAACTTTTTCTACGAAAACCTATTAGTCCCTGGGCCCTCGCCGATTTCATTTGATGATCCTCACATATTTTGTACTTCGTGAGGCGCCTGTCCTTGTTGAGTCCGAAAACTTTTGTTTTGCCATTTTCCTCGATTCGGCGCCTCACGAAGTATAAAATATGTGGCAACCATCAAATGAAATCGGCGAAGGCCTGGGGACTAAAACTATTTGTTTAGAAAAGGTTCTAGGTGTATGACTTGTCAACCGAAATCGGGGAAGCTTACATTATAAAATAAAATAGTAATACGCAAAAACTCAGAGTAGAATACGTCAAAAGTAAAATTAGCTGCCCAAAATTTTAAGAGACTTATCTATAATAATATATACAGAAATAATATATGAACTACAAATCACTCTCCTGATTTATAAAATAAAAAATAATCTGATTAAACACACCTTACAACTATCATATAGACATAACATTCATACTTATCCAACCAGACAACACCGTGAACTAAACCTACCACAAATAAAAACGAACACGGACTAAATACCCTACTCTACAAAGGAGTTAGTTTTTTTAACAAACTGCCCAGCGCAATCAAAAATACAAATAGTATCGCACAATTTAAGCATGATACACAACAGCTCTTTCTTCAAGCATACTACACAAAAAATAAATTAATTTAGGCTCCATATAAAATATGAAATTACTAAATAGAACAACAATATAACGTAAATAAAACATTAAATTTAAATTAAAATAAAAAATGTTACCAGACAAGAGTAATTCTTTTGTAACATAAGATACAAGTTAATAATAAAATTAAAAAAAAAAAAAAAAAAAAAAGAAAGTGTTTTTAGTTTTTAAAGTGTTTTATTCTATAAATCAAATTTATTTATAAAATCAAAAAAGTGTTTGCTGCAAACGATGTGTGAGATATAAAGAAGATGAACTAACGGATAACTCGACGGACATTTAATGGATTTTGTTATACTTCTTCAAACAGTTCGTAATTAAACCGAAATAACCGTAATTTTTTTGTTTTATATTTTTGACTAAAAGACCGTTCCTTATTTTCTACCAAGTATTCGTTACATACGATCAATTTTGTAATTTTTATAATTATATCCTAAATGATTGCTATAGTATTATTTAAAATTGAGGTTTTTATTTCCCGATGTTTCTATCTTTGTCAACAAAACTTTGGCGATGTTCTTAATTCTATCAAGCTCCAAGATAATATCCTACTAATAAGTAATAATATTAACATGTAAATATATATATATATATGTAAATATATATATATATATATATATATATATATATATATATATATATATATATATATATATATATATATATATATATATATATATATATATATATATATATATATATATATATATATATATATATATATATATATATATATATATATATATATATATATATATATATATATATATATATATATATATATATATATATATATATATATATATATATATATATATATATATATATATATATATATATATATATATATATATATATATATATATATATATATATATATATATATATATATATATATATATATATTAGACTGGTCGTTAAAAACTAAATTTGCCGAGACGCCCCCTAGAAAAATTCTTTGGGGTCAAAAAACCACAACGGCATTATTTTTTTTTTTTTTAAATCAAAAGAACACGTGCCGCAAAATCGTTGAAGTTGATTTTTTGAAAAATTCGTAGATTTTTTCAAATATTTCATAAAATATGCAAATGTCAAAAAAAACCGCAGAACCATTTTTGTAGGAAATTTAATTCTCTACAAAAAAAGTCCAAGTCATTTTTTCCCGAAAACGTATAGTTCTCATGATATTTTGAAAATGAACTTGTAAGTTTTCGTAATTTTTAAAAAACATAAAAAATAAAGATGACGAAAAACTCCTAACTTTCTTCTTATGCTATAGAATGAAATGTATAAAAAAATAATCGTGACAAAAAAAATCAAAATTAGTACTTTTTCGTCGAAATTTTCATCATTTGGTTTTACGAGTTTCGAAGAATTTCAAGTTTTATTTCAAAATATCATCAGAAATATAGGTTTTAGGAAAAAAATGACCTGGACCTTTTTTGTAGAGAATTAAATTTCCTGCAAAAATGATTCTATGATTTTTTTTGACATCTGCATATTTTATGAGATATTAACAATTTTATCAAAAAATAAACTTCGATGATTTTGCGGCACGTGTTCTTTTCACTTAAAAAAAAAAAAAATAGAGCCGTTGTGGTTTTTTGACCACAAAGAATTTTTCTGGGGGGCGTCTCGGAAAATTTAGTTTTTAACGACCAGTCTAATATATATATATATATATATATATATATATATATATATATATATATATATATATATATATATATATATATATATATATATATATATATATATATATATATATATATATATATATATATATATATATATATATATATATATATGTATATGAGCAATTTCACGAAGATTCAACAACGCTTTGACTTGACCCCTTTTAATTTTGATTATTTTTTGTTTATAGATAGTCTTTGATAAATAAAAAATACAAGCTCTCTTAGAATTTTTTTTTTCGACCAGGGGTCTTCACAGGGTGCCCCTCAATTTTTGTTATTTTGTGATGTGAGTGCTTTTTGACGAGCGATTGTAGAAAAACTACTGAATCGATTTTCATAAATGATATGTCGTTGAATAGGTATTAGAACAGAGTTTTTAAAAATGTACACTGCTAATTTTTTGAAATAATTTTTAACGGTGTAACATAAGAAAAAAACGGTGTAATTGAAAAAAAGATGGCACAGCCTTTTTTTTTTTTTTTTTTAAACTAAATTGAAGCTTATTTTATATCTAACAACTTGTGAAAGTTAAGGACTAGCATGATTTTTTGTTTTAGAGATAAAATTCGTTGTGCATATGACTGTCGGGAATCAGTTTTTTTTGTTCTGAAGGAAAATTTAAAAATGGCGATTTTTAGATTCAGATTTTTTTTTTATGTTAATATCAAATATTTTATTATAAAAGTTCATTTACTTTTTAAAAACCAATTTTAGTCAAGTTCAGCAAAATTTTGCGACATTTTGACTCGACCCTTTTTAATTTGGTTTATTTTGGTCTACATTTAAAAAAATTCTACTTGAAGCCGTATTTTTCATTTATCAAAGGCTATCTGTAAACTAAAAATAAACCAAATTAAAAAGGGTCGAGTCAAAATGTCGCAAAATTTTTCTGAACTTGACTGAAATTGCTTTTTAAAAAGTTCATTTAATAATAAAATATTTGATATTTAACATAAAAAAAAATCTGAATCTAAAAATCACCATTTTTATAATTTTCCTTCAGAACAAAAAAAACTGATTCCCGACAGTCATATGCACAACGAATTTTATCTCTAAAACAAAAAATCATGCTAGTCCTTAACTTTCACAAGTTGTTAGATATAAAATAAGCTTCAATTTAGTTTAAAAAAAAAAAAAAAAAAGGCTGTGCCATCTTTTTTTCAATTACACCGTTTTTTTCTTATGTTACACCGTTAAAAATTATTTCAAAAAATTAGCAGTGTACATTTTTAAAAACTTTGTTCTAATACCTATTCAACGACATATCATTTATGAAAATCGATTCAGTAGTTTTTCTACAATCGCTCGTCAAAAAGCACTCACATCACAAAATAACAAAAATTGAGGGGCACCCTGTGAAGACCCCTGGTCGAAAAAAAAATTCTAAGAGAACTTGTATTTTTTATTTATCAAAGACTATCTATAAACAAAAAATAATCAAAATTAAAAGGGGTCAAGTCAAAGCGTTGTTGAATCTTCGTGAAATTGCTCATATATATATATATATATATATATATATATATATATATATATATATATATATATATATATATATATATATATATATATATATATATATATATATATATATATATATATATATATATATATATATATATATATATATATATATATATATATATATATATATATATTAGACTGGTCGTTAAAAACTAAATTTTCCGAGACGCCCCCTAGAAAAATTCTTTGAGGTCAAAAAACCACAACGGCATTATTTTTTTTTTTTTAAAATCAAAAGAACACGTGCCGCAAAATCGTTGAAGTTGATTTTTTGAAAAATTCGTAGATTTTTTCAAATATCTCATAAAATATGCAGATGTCAAAAAAAATCACATAACCATTTTTGTAGGAAATTTAGTTCTCTACAAAAAAGGTGCATGTCATTTTTTCCCGAAAACGTATAGTTCTCATGATATTTTGAAAATGAGCTTGTAAGTTTTCGTAATTTTTAAAAAACATAAAAAATAAAGATGACGAAAAACACCTAATTTTCTTCTTATGCTATAGAATGAAATGTATAAAAAAATAATCGTGACAAAAAAAATCAAAATTAGTACTTTTTCGTCGAAATTTTCATCATTTCGTTTTACGAGTTTCGAAGAATTTCAAGTTTTATTTCAAAATATCATCAGAAATATAGGTTTTAGGAAAAAAATGACCTGGACCTTTTTTGTAGAGAATTAAATTTCCTACAAAAAAGATTATGTGATTTTTTTTGACATCTGCGTATTTTATGAGATATTAACAATTTGATCAAAAAATAAACTTCGATGATTTTGCGGCACGTGTTCTTTTGACCTAAAAAAAAAAAAAATAATGCCGTTGTGGTTTTTTGACCACAAAGAATTTTTCTAGGGGGCGTCTCGCAAAATTTAGTTTTTAACGACCAGTCTAATATATATATATATATATATATATATATATATATATATATATATATATATATATATATATATATATATATATATATATATATATATATATATATATATATATATATATATATATATATATATATATCTATATCTATATATATATATATATATATATATATATATATATATATATATATATATATATATATATATATATATATATATATATATATATATATATATATATATCTATATATATATATATATATATATATATATATATATATATATATATATATATATATATATATATATATATATATATATATATATATATATATATATATATGTATATATATATATATATATATATATATATATATATATATATATATATATATATATAAGTTAGATCAAAAAAATTTTTTGTACATGTGTGTTCTATTAATATCTCGGACTGGTTCGTGAATCAGCAAAATCCAACACGTGGTTAAGGAACTAGAGCCTTTTTTCTAAAAAAAATTGATTTTTTAAAACCGTTATAACGGCCGTTTGGATACTAATATTTTAAAAAATATAACAAATTTAGATTTTTTGGAATCTTTTTTATCAGTTTGTTTTAAAAATAGACCTCTGCAGTTAGAAGTTCCTGAGTGAGCGGCTCCAACAAAAAACTTTGCAAAAAAATTTTTTTTTGAAACAACCGGCACTCTCACGGTCGCATTTGTAAAGCCAGATCAAAAACCCTTTTCTAAAGGTGTGCGTTTTATTAATATCTTGGACGAGTTCGTAAATCAGCCAAATCCGACACATGGTTAAGAAACTAGAGGCTTTATCCTAGAAAAAAACTCTGTTTTTTAGATCCGTTATAACGGCCGTTTAGATTCTAATATTTTTAAAAACTTCATAAATTTAGAATCTTTGAAACCTTTTTAATCAGTTTCTTTCAAAAAAGACCTCTGCAGTTGGAGGTTTCTGAGTGAGCGGCTCCAACAAAAAAGCTTGTAAAACACAAAATGCGTTTGAATCAACCGGTACTCTCACGGTCGCATTTGTGGAGGTAGATCAAAAAACCTTCCGTAGGCATGTGTGTTTTATTAATATCTTGAACAAGTTCGTAAATCAGAAATATCTGACACATGGTTAAATAACTAGAGGCTTTATACTAGAAAAAAAATTCGTTTTTTTAATCCGTTATAACGGCCGTTTGAATACTAATATTTTTAAAAACTTCATAAATTTAAAATCTGTGGAAACATTTTAATTCGTTTCTTATAAATATAAACCTCTGCAGCTAGAGGTTTTTGACTTGTTGGCTTCAACAAAAAAGTTTGCAACAATCCATAACTACAATTTCCAACAACCTTATAACAGTCAATGAAAAAAAAAATAAAAAGGTTGAGAAATTAATTTTTTTTCTTAGAAATAAACTATTTTGATATTTTGCAGTAATTGGACGACTATTGATATAGCGTAGGTTTGTGTCATAAATTGTCACACACATGTTCTGTGGTAGATTTGATATTTGTTTGTTGCAAAATTGGATAGATTTAGTTTTGCTTATATGTAGCTAATTTTCTTTTTAAAATTTGTTCGATATCTGTTTGAAATTAGTTTGTGTAGCTTAAACTAATCTGATACATCAGATTCTACTGGCACACAAAACTGTCTGATCTCGAAATCTACCTATTTCTAGCGGATATACGTGCCGCTTGGACTTTTTTGAATTTGGAGTAGTTTTTTGGCTGCATTCTTCTGTAGATTTTTTCGCAGCACTCATTTGTGTTTGAAATTTTACTGGTTGCATCAATTAAAGTGGTAAATAGAGTAACTTAAACCTCAGACGCCCAGGTGTTCGTACTTTAATCTACGGATAGGATTTTATATGTAATTTTTGGAGTAAACTGATATGATGCAATATAGGGATGGAAAGATTTATAGAAAAATCGATTCTCGATTCCTACTTCGATTTTCTACATTTCGATTCTCAGAACCGATTCTCCGGCTGCAAGAGTCAATTCTTTCGATTTTAATCGATGTTAAGAAAACTAGCTTTAACTGAAAAAAATTTAAATTTATATTTCATACCGCATTCACAGCGACATAGCAAGTTAGTAGATTTAATTTAAATCTGTGCTGTAAACACTTTTTATTTTAAAATTTTGCAACTAATTTGATATCTAGGCTTACTACCATTACAAACGATTCAAATACTTACGATTCACATTACAATCTACGTTTTAAACTCATATTAAATATGCCAAAATGCAAATTATAATTTACTATCTACTAATTTGCAATGTCGCTGTGAATGCGGTATCATTGATATACATTTATCTATACAGTGAAACCTCGTTATAACAAACTTCAAGGGACCATAATTTGGGATTGTTATATGCGATGGTTTTTAATACAAGATTTCGTTTGTAACAAACCAGAGTGTTACAAGCGGAGCAAGAAAAACTACTGTACAAGAAAATGAAAGAGAAGTAATGAAAGATTTTTTTCAAACTAAAATTTATTGCGACTTCAAGTGCCTACTTCAATAAAGTATGCGAAATACATAAAAGCTCAACTTAGATCAACTTAAATTATACAAATCAAATCATAAGCTATGTTGTATTTTCTGTTGCTAGTTAACTAGGTTGTTATAAAAAAGTCAGTTATTTTTGACTGCGTTAATCTAGTTACGTTAACATCTTCCACGAAATTTTGAATATCGTTGAGTTTATTTAAAAGTCCTTCGCAATTTTTCTCCATAGATAATATTTTTCGAATGCATTTAAATGATGTTTCTATTTCCAGCGAAGTTGGATATTTATTACATTCGGACAACTCGTCATTTTCTTTATCAAAGCATGTAGAATCATCTGAATCAGTATTAACAATTTTATTTGAAATTTCAACAAGAGCTTCATCTGTTAAATCTTCGCAAGTTTCGACATTATCATCAACCGATAGATAAATGTCAACACCAACGCCATCCATAAGCTCTTGAACACTATGATTATCCCAAATGGACAGTATTCGTTGCTCTGTTGCTTTTTGTGGTGTTTCTTGTATTTCAATATGAAAATGGGCTTTCTTGAAGCAATTTGCAATTGTTTCCGATTTTACTTTGTCCCACTACCGCTTAATCAAATGAAGAGCATCAAGTAGATTTATTTTAATTTCCGAAGCTACTAATTTGGACGAATCATTTTGTTCTAATACACTTATAATTCCTCGAACAATAAGCTCCCGGTAGAACCCTTTAAAATTTTTAATAACTCCTTGGTTCATGGGTTGTAGTATGGAAGTTGTGTTTGCAAGCAAATTTAAAATTTTTATATTAAGCAAGCTTAAAACAGGAAGGTGTGAGGGCGCGTTGCCAACAAAAAATAAAACTTTTCTGTTTTCTTTTGCGAAACGTTGGTCCATTTTTTTAACATATTCTTCCCAAAGAAGAAATGTCATCCATGCTTTTTTATTAGATTGATACAACACAGGTAACGTTTGGATATTTTTAAAACAGCGCGGTTTCTTTGCCTTACCAATAACAAGTAGAGGTAGCTTTTCTGATCAATCCGAATTCGCATCAAATAAAACGGTGATCCGTTCCTTACTTAGTTTACCACCAGAACAGTTTTCATTCTGTATCATCATAGTTTTATTCGGCATTAACTTATAAAATAGAGCCGTTTCATCCAAATTAAAAACGTCCCTTTTGTGGTATCCGTCTATCAGCTTAGGTAGCTGAAACCGACTCCATTCAGTTATAAGCTCTACAGACACAGACTGACTTTCTGCTGTAATGGTTCTAAAAATAATAGCGTTTCGCTTTTTAAAGCGATGAAACCAGCCTTGTGTAGCATTAAAATTGCTAATACCCATTTTTAAGGCAAGCTGAACAGCTTTTTCTCGAAATAACGTGCCACTTATATTTACACCTTTAGCTCTCATGGTTTTAATCCAAATTAACAAAGCATCTTCAAGTTGTGGATATTGTGAACCACGCAATTTTTTACGAGTAGTTGGCACGTTTTTAAGCTCAACAATTTTTTTTCTATTACGTACAATACCAGCAACGGTCGATTTAGGGCATTTGAACAATACTCCTACTTCATCATACGTTTTTGCGGTTGAATCGATCATATTTAAAATAGCTAGCTTAGTTTCTAATGAAATCGCTTTTCTTTGAAGTGATGGCATTGTGCTGAAAGGAAAGAGCTTTTATTTTAGTTGATTTTAGAATGAATAATTAGTTTGAATTTGATACTACACACTTTGTTATGATGAAACAGCAAAACGTGATAAATTTTACAACTTTAATTTCACTTGCTGCTTGTTATATTAGAATCAATCAACAAATCAAACTGCACAAAAATATTTTGAATAACTCAATCAAAATAAAAACTTACCGTTATAGGATTTTGAGTAAATGGATGGTTTGTACTTTTTATAATTTTGGTACATTATATTTACTATACATACACACATACATTTTTGTTTGACTAGGAAATATGTATAGAATGAAGGAAAGAAAATTATATTTGCGTATGTTTGTGCATTAATATGTTATAAACGAAAACATGGTTTGTTATATCAGGTTATTTTTCTTCTACAAAACACATCTGGTAGTACAAGTTGGTTTGCTATAGTTGTATAGCCGAGGTTTTTAATAAGAGGAGGACTTTAGGTACTATTAATATATTTAAACGCACGGACTTTAAAAGAGATATGTTAAATGCAAAAAATTGTTATAAACCGAGTTTGTTATAACGGGGTTTCACTGTATATATAAAATTGAAAGTATGTATGTTTGTCGTTTATGCATTAATAAACCATGCATCCGATCATCATGAAACTTTGGGAAGTTGTTGTGTATACTTGCGCATAGGTAACAGGCAATTTTTTTTTTTTTGAATGGAACCCCAGGGCCATTATAATTATCTTAAGGGGTTCTGCCTAAATGTTGATAATAATTTAATTTGATTTTTCTTTAAATATCGTTTTATACGGTTAGATTCCTTTGATCAATTTTTTTGTTGAACATAATTTAATGAAATTGAAAAATGAGAGTATAATCTGAAACAAATACATTTGTATATCAAAACTATATGTATTTGAATGAAACACATAATGATGTTACAAATTTTATCATCTATACAATGTGTTATTGTTATTGGTAATAAACTAAATATATAATTGGTTTGCAATTCTATGTAATGCATGTTTCTTCAACTAAGAAAGATAGTTGATAACATCGATTAAAAGCTCAAAATTACGAAATGGAATTCGCACAAATACTATACAAAGAAATTTAGCTTATGTATAATCAAACTTGGATAGCAAGTATGATAAACAAACTAATTAAAATGTGGCCCTTAGACGGCAACACGTTTGCAATAGTGATTTGCAAACAGTTACAATGCATTAATACCAATGAATTTAAAATATATGCCCGCCCGCAGGAACATATGTAAAATTTAAAATTTTAGTTCTATGGATGTGACAAAGCGTCCTACTTTAGTACCTGCTATTGGCAAATCAGTTAACGTGAGATATCGTAAACTACCGACAATGGCAGTAAGATATAACTTATATTAAGGGGATAAGTGATATTTTAGGTGTGCTGGCGGATGTACTTTTTTCAATCACCGATAGTACCCTTAGTCTTAGTTATGGTTTATTCTTTGACGATTACGCTCTATTTTTTTAAAATAAAATGTGTTGGGTAGTAGGAACTACAATGTGTGTCACAACAACACATAAGAACATGCTTTCTAAGGTGTTGATGGACGTAATTTTTTTATTTTTTAGAAGAATGAACTTTTTGCTTGCTCGAACAAATGAGCTTCCATATAATTATTATATATGCTGGCTTGAGGTAAACAATGCGTTATATGATCTTGGTATATGCTTCAATTAGGAACCTAATTTTAGCTTTGTTCCTGCAAATTTGAAAAAAAAGTATATTGTTTTTATTTCCTCCATCCTATCATAAAATACTGCCCTATATCGTACATTATTATGTGAAAGGATTTATTATTAAGTTTTCTATTCTTTAAGAAGAATATAAAAAAAGAAATTTGCATCCATCAACGTCTTAAAAAGCATTATGTTGTAGAGCCTATGTCATAAAAGGTTTATATGTGTTGTTGTGACACATATTGTAATTTCAAATATGTCACATATTTTGAAATTGCACAAACTTTTTTGAACTTCCGTGAAAGCAAAGATGTACAATCATTGAAGCTACAATTTTGAGTGGAAAAATTCGAAAAGGAAGATGTAGTGTTGCCACGACAGACAGGCCACATATTTCAATGATCCCAACAGGTTCAAACGTTTAGTTTCCAGTGCAACTCGCTTTTGCAATTACCATCAACAAAGCACATGGACAGTTACTGCAAGTATGTGGACTAGATTTGGAGAATCCGTTCTTCTCACATGGACAACTATATGTGGCTGGCGCGTTAAGAAAACCTTCTCATTTATTCGTGTACGTACCAGACGGAAAAACAAAAAATAAAGTGTATCCACAAGTACTCGAATAAATAAATAGAATTAAAACGACATTTTGAAATTCGTTCCATATTAAAATAAATAAGTTGCAATAAAAATGACACAATGTTAATTTTATGTTATCTTTACGAGTTTTCTCGAGTTTTCTTTCTTATGAGATAGCTGCAATATGAGACCAATGTTAAATAAACAAAACTTTTACGCTATTTGGTGTAAACAATAAAATTTTGAGATATTTTGTGAGTGATTAAGATCAAAGTAATTATTGTAATTCACTTGAATTTTGCAATTTGACAGCATTTTTCATTTTCATTTCTCAGAAAAACTTCTTTAGAAAAGTTTTTGTGTGTTTCGTGTCGGGTACAAATACAATGCATGAGCACTGTGAACATTTGTGAATCAATTTTTGTTCTGTATAATGTTCTATATAGAGATGAGTGTTGACACACCTCTACTAATTCAACAAGTCATTTAAACTTTTTTATTACTTGAAGAACTTATTTTTTAGAACTTATTTGATCGCCAATTTTCCATATATCCGAACTGATGAGCTAAAGTACTGATTATTTTTCATTCATATTTTTAAAAACAAAAATTAAAAACTACGCTATCATTGCTCATTACTACTTTTTGAAATCATTGCTACTACGTCAACAAAATGTCCGTGCACAAACTTTATTTATAAGCGTAGCAAAGCACGCCGGGTCCTGCTAGTTCAAAATAAATTTTAGACAGTCAACTTATGAAAAGCACATATTTTCTGCAACCGATCTTAAGAAATGTAGCATATTCAAATAATCAGGCGTTCATCGAATTCGAATCTGATTTGTAATCAGACCATAGGATGAAAACAAACGCTCACATGGTTGATGTTTGACGTGGCTATATTGTTGATAAATTTGGGTATTCATTTTCGAGTGTTTTCCATGTGATAATTGGATCCGGATTACTTTTTCTGTCGACTGTTGGCCGATTAATGAATTGTCTTAACTCAATCGGCCACCCGCCTACTTCATCACTGCCATTACTTTGATGGTTTTGTTGCATAGTGTCGTCTAAAAAAGCCCAAAAACCATTACTATTTGAAGAGCGTTGATGATATGCAGATTCACTTTCACGATCAACCGCAACACTTTTTGTTAGTTGAATTTCTTTTTTCAAGCAATCACATATGTAGATAAAGTTTGAACAAATTAATTAAAAAACCATGACGAAGAATAGTATATTCTTGTATGAGCTAGAATGAAGGCAATTCTTCACGAGGATGAAGTTTCCCGGAACGAGCGTAGCGAGTGGAGGGAATCATCCGAGTGAAGAATTGCCTTCATCCTAAGCGAATACAAGATACTATTTTATCCAGGACTACAAATATTTCAAATAATTTGATTCATGTTTTCCTGTATAACTTGTATCGCCATATTGAATGTAATGAAAAACAAAACCAAACATGTTTGTTTATTTTAGATTTTATATATGTTTTGTTTTTGTTTTAACTGGTTTATATTACTATACCAACAAACCAAGTTTTTAATTTGTTAGGGGAATTTTGAATAAATAAAGCGTAATAAAAGAAATAAAAAATAATTTGATATATAGAAAAGGAATGAATACAATTACAATAAAAGATATACGCATGGAAAGTATATATTCTTTAGTAGTCGTGGATAAATGTTTTTTTAAACTTTAAAGATTTCATGTGATGCACACATACCGAAAATAGTCACAGCACGCGCATAGTTGCAAATATTATGAAATCTTAGTTTTTTACATCGGGAGTCGAGCAGCGTAGCAATAGCATATAACTTAACGGCTTCTAATGTCAAAAAAATCGAATACTAAGAATCGATTCTTGATCGACTTTGAAAATGAAAAATCGATTCTTAATAATCGATTATTTTAACAGAAAAGTCGATTCTCGAGTAGAATCGGAATCGACTTTTCCATCCCCATGATGCAATTGTTTTTGTTTTTGGTTGGAGACGTATACTAAAAATGAAATGCAAATAAAATAAAATATGGTACAAATATTTTATTTCTGTTAAGAAAAGATTTACAAAACAAGCTCAAAACATGAACACGTACTCGTTTAATTTTCATAACATAATTGAATAATGATACTGGATGCAATCAGGAATCTTCTCATGAAATTTCTCCGTTTAGAATAAATTCTTTGTTCAATAGTTATTACTTTTTTAGAAAAACGACATTTAATCTACAGCTACCTGATATTTTCTTCGATAGGAAGCATTTACACTGACTGATCTATCCATTTAAACCGACATAATTTGGTTTCAGTTGCGTTGAAGGAAATTAAATTTGGTTACGATCACCCTATTTTATCATATGGCTTAAGTCATTTTTGTTGTTGTTTCAACCAAAACAAAATCCGCCGCATTAAGAATTATTTTCAAGTTGTGTTTTATCGAAGAAAATGCATAGACACAAGTAATATAAAATAATTTGCCGACATAGTTTTTTCTTCCGCTCTAGAAGGATCGATCGAATTTTAAAACTCGTTTATCAGGAACATTCGTCTATCAGGAACAAAATTTCAATATTTTTATTTGTTATTGTTGTATCATTCCTAGAAAAGATACAATAAAAATATTACAACATCAAATATACAAATGTTGTATAACTTCGGTTTTGAAAAAACCTAAGTATTGCATTCATCATGAGACAAAAGTGAAATTCTTACCCCCCACTTTTTTGGCATTTCTCGACGTTTTAGGACCTACTAATTCTAAAAAAGCAAAAAAAACGTATGTCTGTCCGTCGGCCGTCCGGCCGACCTACGAAATCTAGAAAAAAACTGGACGGATTTCAAATTTTTTTTTTAAATAGGTTTACTCAATAGAAAGAACCAAAAGGACGATGTGCTCGATAACTGTACCGGAAGTGTGTCAAAAAATCGTCAAGTGTGTCAAAACAAGGAAATTTGCATATTTTTTGCTTAAAAAACGTTCATTTTAAGTGATTACGAATAGAAATCTTGAATTGAAGAAATTTTGATGGTCGGGGTTGGTATGTGAGACCAAAAACTAGATTATTGCATTATAATTTTGTCAAAAAAATGTTGTCAAGTGTGTCAAAAGAAAGATTTTCATTTCTATTTTTAGAAAATAATAAAATTATTTATTTGGATGAAATGAAATGTAATGATCATGATATTATTATTATTGAGAATTTTATTGCATTATAAGTTTGTGAAAAAAATATTGTCAAGTATGTCAAAAAAATGATTTCATTTATTTTTTTAGCCAATTTTTAAAATAAAAAATTTAGCTGTGCGTATGACGTAAATGTGACATGGAAATTTTTGCTTTTGTTATAGTTTTGGAAATATTTTTGGAATTTTGAAAAAAGTTTGAATTTTTGAATTTTTAAGAATTTTTGGAATATTATTAGAATTTACAAAAAGTTTAAATATTTGATTTTATTCTAATTTTTGGAATTTTAAAAAAAGTTTCAATTTTTGATATTGTTATAATGTTTGCAATATTTTCAGAATTTTTGAAAAAAGTTTAATCTTTGATTTTGTAATAATTTTTGGAATATTTATAGAATTTTGAAAAAAGTTTGATTTTATTTAATTTTTACGATATTTTTGGAATTTTGAGAGAAATATGAATTTGTGATTTTGTAATATTTTCTCGTGTTAGTTTTGTAATAAATTTCTAAACAGAGATAAAAAAATACATGTACTTTAACAAAGAGTTATGTTTGATATACATCGCTGCCCAAAACTAAAAACAATGTCCTCATAAAAGTTTTATGCCGAAAACTATATCAAAATCCTTAACCAAAACCGAAGTCTTGAAATCTCAGAGCTGTGAGATTTCAGCCCCTCCATATTTTGTTAAACCATTCCCGTAGGGCGTAGAAGAATTACGACAAATATTGTATTTTTTTCATAATCATTCTACTGGTGATGATGAGATGATGATGAGTGTATTTCCTTGCTGTTTTGTACTTCTTCAAGATTTTGCTATAACCGTTCCGTAGGAATATCTATAAATTTTTTGTGGTGGTACATTTTTTTTCAAATTATTTTAATCTTTCTTTGCACATCAAATTTTTATTATCAAATAATATTTTTTTTTTAGTCTGACGCACGATAAAAATGCAAAACAAATTAAAATTCGTTTTAATCTTATCACAATATAAATTTAATCCGTATCGAAAATTATTGAACACAAGAACTTCAGAATGGTAATGGCAATGTAACAATTGTTTTTATGATTTTCAAATCAAACAAACTTAAAGGTTACAAGCAAGACTATCATTAAATTAAAATTACATAGTTTTTTGGAATTTTTGCACATGATGGGTACCACTTTTGAGAGCACTGCTGCAATATAGAGAATATGGGAAGAAATCAGGGAAGAATCAGGGAATAGACAAATCGGCTCGAAAGCAGGGTTGTCACATCCGTAGATCAAAAATAAAAGTTTGTTCGAAATCTAAATCGTCATCATCCGAATCAGATAAGTTTTCGTTTGAAGCTTCTAATAAACTTTTTGTTATTCTTTCATTAGTCTCACCAGCTGCTGTTGCGATATTTAATAGATTTTGAGTGTAGTTGACTCATCATTATTGATAGTAGCTGAATCCTGAATTAATTTACGAAGTAATAACTCTTTATAGTGTAGAGGCACATTTTCAGACTTCATTATTTTGATCAATTTTGTAGCGGTTTCCTCCACTTTGTGAAATTGACCACATTTGAAGATATTGATAATCTGCGAAATATTGTCACAGGATTGATTGGGACAGAGGAGATAAATTGTTATAATGCACTGGTTTTTTTTCATGCAAAGTTAGGCATGTTTAGTGTTAATTATAATAAATTATAAAATAACGTCTCTAAATATCTGAAGATACCACGCCAACTAGGGATAGAATGGAATGCAAATTAAGTTTCTCTGAGAAATTTATGAACGTTGACTTTAAAGCTTTGAGGATTAAAGTCATCAGGGAAAACCCAGGAAGGTAAGGCATTCCAAAGATGAGAGACTCTGTTGAAAAAGTCACATTGGAAGGCTACAGTTCTACACCTAATTATTTGAACCGTAAAGGGATGGACCGCTACAGTTGCTCTAGTGTGACGCGAAAGGTTTGCTGATTTAGGTATAATCGATTTGATCTCATCAGAAGATCGTTCATCCATAATATATTTATAAAATATAGTCAAATCAGCAACAATTCTTCTGTGCTGCATAGAATCAAGACCGTTAGTAAGACTTGCGTTACCAATAAGTTTAATAGCTCTACGCTGTACAGATTCAAGGGAATTTAGACTGCTCAAGTAAGCTCCACCCCATATGTGAGAACAGTATTCCATGCAGGGACGTATAAAAGATTTATAAACTAAAAGAAGTTGTTCGCTATTGAAAAACTTACGACATCGCCCTAAAAAACCTAACTTTTGAACAGCATTCTTAGCCCGATTAAAATGATGAGAATTCCACTTCATATTATTATTTAATTTCAACTTCTAGAAGTCTGACAGACTCATTCTCTAAAAGATTTTTGGGGCCAAACGTTAATAGAAAAGGATTAGGTGTCGTTATTCTAGAAAAATAACAAACCTGTATTTTGCTTGTATTGAATTCAACACTGTTAGCAATACCCTAATTGATAGAATCTATCAATTTTGACCTACAGTCACTAAGCGCAAAGTGTGTATATAATTGAGGTGCTTCATGAGACGCATGAAGCATGCTATTATCAGCAAAACTTTGTATAGGATGAACCGTTAAATCTAACAAATCATTAATACAGATAAGAAAAAGAGTTGGTGACAAAGCGGAACCTTGGGAGCTCCTGCATTAGTTGAAAAAGTATTCGATGATTCATCGTCAACATTAACCCGAAATTTGTGATCAGATATAAAGCTCTGTGTTCAAGATATAAAGTGCTCGTCTAAACCATAAGATCTCAATTTGCATATAAGGTTGTTATGCCATACTTTGTCAAATGCTTTGGAAATATCAAGAGCAACACCGAATGTTTCTCCAAAGTTCTCAAGCGACTTGTTCCAGGCATGAGTGACAAAAGACAATAAATCTCCCGTCACTCTTCCTTTTCGAAAGCCGTATTGTCTCTCATTAAGTAATTTGGAAGACTCTAAGAAGCTCATTAAATTAAAATTTACATATTTCTCAAAAATTTTAGCAACTACCGATAAAATTGAAATGGGTCTGTAATTTGTAGGATCAGTCTTACTGCCCTTTTTTTAAACTGACTGTACACTAGCCATTTTCCATATTTCAGGAAAAATTCCTTTCTTTTATGACAAATAGAAAATTTTAGTGAGGATTGGTGCTAGCTCCCTAGCAAATGTTTTAAGTATATTCGGAGAAATAAAATCAGGGCCTGTTGCCTTGTTAGTATTGATTTGTAAAAGCATTTTTCGAATAATGTTTTTTCGAAAAATTATCCGCCTTATTTTATAAGAAACTTTAGAAATAGGTTTAGGCTGGAAATTAGGTTCTTTTAAAGTAGAATTTATAGGGAAATAATGCCCAAGCATATTAGCTTTCTCTTTTGGATCAATGATATAGGTACATCTCTATCAACAAGAGGTGGTAGGGAAGATTTACAAAAATTACTTTGGACAGCCTTTGCGGCTTTACAGAAATTGCGTGAACCAGTTGGAATTTTCAGCGAATTTAGATGCTTTTTTCCTATGAAATAGATGGTTCTGTTCATCTATTAACTTTCGACATAAATTTCTCTCTTTACGGTACTGTCTAAGGTTTTTAAAGGTTTTGTTTTAATTAAACTTTCGAAAAGCCTTTTTTTAACTTTTATAGCTTTTTTGCATTTACTAGAAAACCATAAATCTGAGGCCCTATTCCCGAACACATAAATGTGAATTTTGACAATATTGTCAAGTTTGTATTGCATAACATTAAACGATAATGGTAACGATTTTCTAGAAAACGAAATTCAGAATATTGTCTAAATTCAATTTAGACAACCTTGTGAAATTCGTTTTTCGAAAAATTGTTACCGTTTCCTTTTAATGTTACGCAATACAAACTTAACAATATTGTCCAAATTCACATTTATTTGTTCGGGAATAGGGCCCCAGTCTTCGGAATGATCAATTGCATTATAATTTTGTCAAAAAAATGTTGTCAAGTGTGTCAAAAGAAAGATTTTCATTTCTATTTTTAGAAAATAATAAAATTATTTATTTGGATGAAATGAAATGTAATGATCATGCTATTATTATTATTGAGAATTTTATTGCATTATAAGTTTGTGAAAAAAATATTGTCAAGTATGTCAAAAAATGATTTCATTTATTTTTTTAGCCAAATTTTAAAATATAAAATTTAGCTGTGTGTATGACGTAAATGTGACATGGAAATTTTTGCTTTTGTTATAGTTTTGGAAATATTTTTGGAATTTTGAAAAAAGTTTGAATTTTTGAATTTTTAAGAATTTTTGGAATATTATTAGAATTTACAAAAAGTTTAAATATTTGATTTTATTCTAATTTTTGGAATTTTAAAAAAAGTTTCAATTTTTGATATTGTTATAATGTTTGCAATATTTTCAGAATTTTTGAAAAAGTTTAATCTTTGATTTTGTAATAATTTTTGGAATATTTATAGAATTTTGAAAAAAGTTTGATTTTATTTAATTTTTACGATATTTTTGGAATTTTGAGAGAAATATGAATTTGTGATTTTGTAATATTTTCTCGTGTTAGTTTTGTAATAAATTTCTAAACAGAGATAAAAAAATACATGTACTTTAACAAAGAGTTATGTTTGATATACATCGCTGCCCAAAACTAAAAACAATGTCCTCATAAAAGTTTTATGCCGAAAACTATATCAAAATCCTTAACCAAAACCGAAGTCTTGAAATCTCAGAGCTGTGAGATTTCAGCCCCTCCATATTTTGTTAAACCATTCCCGTAGGGCGTAGAAGAATTACGACAAATATTGTATTTTTTTCATAATCATTCTACTGGTGATGATGAGATGATGATGAGTGTATTTCCTTGCTGTTTTGTACTTCTTCAAGATTTTGCTATAACCGTTCCGTAGGAATATCTATAAATTTTTTGTGGTGGTACATTTTTTTTCAAATTATTTTAATCTTTCTTTGCACATCAAATTTTTATTATCAAATAATATTTTTTTTTTAGTCTGACGCACGATAAAAATGCAAAACAAATTAAAATTCGTTTTAATCTTATCACAATATAAATTTAATCCGTATCGAAAATTATTGAACACAAGAACTTCAGAATGGTAATGGCAATGTAACAATTGTTTTTATGATTTTCAAATCAAACAAACTTAAAGGTTACAAGCAAGACTATCATTAAATTAAAATTACATTGTTTTTTGGAATTTTTGCACATGATGGGTACCACTTTTGAGAGCACTGCTGCAATATAGAGAATATGGGAAGAAATCAGGGAAGAATCAGGGAATAGACAAATCGGCTCGAAAGCAGGGTTGTCACATCCGTAGATCAAAAATAAAAGTTTGTTCGAAATCTAAATCGTCATCATCCGAATCAGATAAGTTTTCGTTTGAAGCTTCTAATAAACTTTTTGTTATTCTTTCATTAGTCTCACCAGCTGCTGTTGCGATATTTAATAGATTTTGAGTGTAGTTGACTCATCATTATTGATAGTAGCTGAATCCTGAATTAATTTACGAAGTAATAACTCTTTATAGTGTAGAGGCACATTTTCAGACTTCATTATTTTGATCAATTTTGTAGCGGTTTCCTCCACTTTGTGAAATTGACCACATTTGAAGATATTGATAATCTGCGAAATATTGTCACAGGATTGATTGGGACAGAGGAGATAAATTGTTATAATGCACTGGTTTTTTTTCATGCAAAGTTAGGCATGTTTAGTGTTAATTATAATAAATTATAAAATAACGTCTCTGAATATCTGAAGATACCACGCCAACTAGGGATAGAATGGAATGCAAATTAAGTTTCTCTGAGAAATTTATGAACGTTGACTTTAAAGCTTTGAGGATTAAAGTCATCAGGGAAAACCCAGGAAGGTAAGGCATTCCAAAGATGAGAGACTCTGTTGAAAAAGTCACATTGGAAGGCTACAGTTCTACACCTAATTATTTGAACCGTAAAGGGATGGACCGCTACAGTTGCTCTAGTGTGACGCGAAAGGTTTGCTGATTTAGGTATAATCGATTTGATCTCATCAGAAGATCGTTCATCCATAATATATTTATAAAATATAGTCAAATCAGCAACAATTCTTCTGTGCTGCATAGAATCAAGACCGTTAGTAAGACTTGCGTTACCAATAAGTTTAATAGCTCTACGCTGTACAGATTCAAGGGAATTTAGACTGCTCAAGTAAGCTCCACCCCATATGTGAGAACAGTATTCCATGCAGGGACGTATAAAAGATTTATAAACTAAAAGAAGTTGTTCGCTATTGAAAAACTTACGACATCGCCCTAAAAAACCTAACTTTTGAACAGCATTCTTAGCCCGATTAAAATGATGAGAATTCCACTTCATATTATTATTTAATTTCAACTTCTAGAAGTCTGACAGACTCATTCTCTAAAAGATTTTTGGGGCCAAACGTTAATAGAAAAGGATTAGGTGTCGTTATTCTAGAAAAATAACAAACCTGTATTTTGCTTGTATTGAATTCAACACTGTTAGCAATACCCTAATTGATAGAATCTATCAATTTTGACCTACAGTCACTAAGCGCAAAGTGTGTATATAATTGAGGTGCTTCATGAGATGCATGAAGCATGCTATTATCAGCAAAACTTTGTATAGGATGAACCGTTAAATCTAACAAATCATTAATACAGATAAGAAAAAGAGTTGGTGACAAAGCGGAACCTTGGGAGCTCCTGCATTAGTTGAAAAAGTATTCGATGATTCATCGTCAACATTAACCCGAAATTTGTGATCAGATATAAAGCTCTGTGTTCAAGATATAAAGTGCTCGTCTAAACCATAAGATCTCAATTTGCATATAAGGTTGTTATGCCATACTTTGTCAAATGCTTTGGAAATATCAAGAGCAACACCGAATGTTTCTCCAAAGTTCTCAAGCGACTTGTTCCAGGCATGAGTGACAAAAGACAATAAATCTCCCGTCACTCTTCCTTTTCGAAAGCCGTATTGTCTCTCATTAAGTAATTTGGAAGACTCTAAGAAGCTCATTAAATTAAAATTTACATATTTCTCAAAAATTTTAGCAACTACCGATAAAATTGAAATGGGTCTGTAATTTGTAGGATCAGTCTTACTGCCCTTTTTTTAAACTGACTGTACACTAGCCATTTTCCATATTTCAGGAAAAATTCCTTTCTTTTATGACAAATAGAAAATTTTAGTGAGGATTGGTGCTAGCTCCCTAGCAAATGTTTTAAGTATATTCGGAGAAATAAAATCAGGGCCTGTTGCCTTGTTAGTATTGATTTGTAAAAGCATTTTTCGAATAATGTTTTTTCGAAAAATTATCCGCCTTATTTTATAAGAAACTTTAGAAATAGGTTTAGGCTGGAAATTAGGTTCTTTTAAAGTAGAATTTATAGGGAAATAATGCCCAAGCATATTAGCTTTCTCTTTTGGATCAATGATATAGGTACATCTCTATCAACAAGAGGTGGTAGGGAAGATTTACAAAAATTACTTTGGACAGCCTTTGCGGCTTTACAGAAATTGCGTGAACCAGTTGGAATTTTCAGCGAATTTAGATGCTTTTTTCCTATGAAATAGATGGTTCTGTTCATCTATTAACTTTCGACATAAATTTCTCTCTTTACGGTACTGTCTAAGGTTTTTAAAGGTTTTGTTTTAATTAAACTTTCGAAAAGCCTTTTTTTAACTTTTATAGCTTTTTTGCATTTACTAGAAAACCATAAATCTGAGGCCCTATTCCCGAACACATAAATGTGAATTTTGACAATATTGTCAAGTTTGTATTGCATAACATTAAACGATAATGGTAACGATTTTCTAGAAAACGAAATTCAGAATATTGTCTAAATTCAATTTAGACAACGTTGTGAAATTCGTTTTTCGAAAAATTGTTACCGTTTCCTTTTAATGTTACGCAATACAAACTTAACAATATTGTCCAAATTCACATTTATTTGTTCGGGAATAGGGCCCCAGTCTTCGGAATGATCAATTGCATTATAATTTTGTCAAAAAAATGTTGTCAAGTGTGTCAAAAGAAAGATTTTCATTTCTATTTTTAGAAAATAATAAAATTATTTATTTGGATGAAATGAAATGTAATGATCATGATATTATTATTATTGAGAATTTTATTGCATTATAAGTTTGTGAAAAAAATATTGTCAAGTATGTCAAAAAAATGATTTCATTTATTTTTTTAGCCAATTTTTAAAATAAAAAATTTAGCTGTGTGTATGACGTAAATGTGACATGGAAATTTTTGCTTTTGTTATAGTTTTGGAAATATTTTTGGAATTTTGAAAAAAGTTTGAATTTTTGAATTTTTAAGAATTTTTGGAATATTATTAGAATTTACAAAAAGTTTAAATATTTGATTTTATTCTAATTTTTGGAATTTTAAAAAAAGTTTCAATTTTTGATATTGTTATAATGTTTGCAATATTTTCAGAATTTTTGAAAAAAGTTTAATCTTTGATTTTGTAATAATTTTTGGAATATTTATAGAATTTTGAAAAAAGTTTGATTTTATTTAATTTTTACGATATTTTTGGAATTTTGAGAGAAATATGAATTTGTGATTTTGTAATATTTTCTCGTGTTAGTTTTGTAATAAATTTCTAAACAGAGATAAAAAAATACATGTACTTTAACAAAGAGTTATGTTTGATATACATCGCTGCCCAAAACTAAAAACAATGTCCTCATAAAAGTTTTATGCCGAAAACTATATCAAAATCCTTAACCAAAACCGAAGTCTTGAAATCTCAGAGCTGTGAGATTTCAGCCCCTCCATATTTTGTTAAACCATTCCCGTAGGGCGTAGAAGAATTACGACAAATATTGTATTTTTTTCATAATCATTCTACTGGTGATGATGAGATGATGATGAGTGTATTTCCTTGCTGTTTTGTACTTCTTCAAGATTTTGCTATAACCGTTCCGTAGGAATATCTATAAATTTTTTGTGGTGGTACATTTTTTTTCAAATTATTTTAATCTTTCTTTGCACATCAAATTTTTATTATCAAATAATATTTTTTTTTTAGTCTGACGCACGATAAAAATGCAAAACAAATTAAAATTCGTTTTAATCTTATCACAATATAAATTTAATCCGTATCGAAAATTATTGAACACAAGAACTTCAGAATGGTAATGGCAATGTAACAATTGTTTTTATGATTTTCAAATCAAACAAACTTAAAGGTTACAAGCAAGACTATCATTAAATTAAAATTACATTGTTTTTTGGAATTTTTGCACATGATGGGTACCACTTTTGAGAGCACTGCTGCAATATAGAGAATATGGGAAGAAATCAGGGAAGAATCAGGGAATAGACAAATCGGCTCGAAAGCAGGGTTGTCACATCCGTAGATCAAAAATAAAAGTTTGTTCGAAATCTAAATCGTCATCATCCGAATCAGATAAGTTTTCGTTTGAAGCTTCTAATAAACTTTTTGTTATTCTTTCATTAGTCTCACCAGCTGCTGTTGCGATATTTAATAGATTTTGAGTGTAGTTGACTCATCATTATTGATAGTAGCTGAATCCTGAATTAATTTACGAAGTAATAACTCTTTATAGTGTAGAGGCACATTTTCAGACTTCATTATTTTGATCAATTTTGTAGCGGTTTCCTCCACTTTGTGAAATTGACCACATTTGAAGATATTGATAATCTGCGAAATATTGTCACAGGATTGATTGGGACAGAGGAGATAAATTGTTATAATGCACTGGTTTTTTTTCATGCAAAGTTAGGCATGTTTAGTGTTAATTATAATAAATTATAAAATAACGTCTCTGAATATCTGAAGATACCACGCCAACTAGGGATAGAATGGAATGCAAATTAAGTTTCTCTGAGAAATTTATGAACGTTGACTTTAAAGCTTTGAGGATTAAAGTCATCAGGGAAAACCCAGGAAGGTAAGGCATTCCAAAGATGAGAGACTCTGTTGAAAAAGTCACATTGGAAGGCTACAGTTCTACACCTAATTATTTGAACCGTAAAGGGATGGACCGCTAAAGTTGCTCTAGTGTGACGCGAAAGGTTTGCTGATTTAGGTATAATCGATTTGATCTCATCAGAAGATCGTTCATCCATAATATATTTATAAAATATAGTCAAATCAGCAACAATTCTTCTGTGCTGCATAGAATCAAGACCGTTAGTAAGACTTGCGTTACCAATAAGTTTAATAGCTCTACGCTGTACAGATTCAAGGGAATTTAGACTGCTCAAGTAAGCTCCACCCCATATGTGAGAACAGTATTCCATGCAGGGACGTATAAAAGATTTATAAACTAAAAGAAGTTGTTCGCTATTGAAAAACTTACGACATCGCCCTAAAAAACCTAACTTTTGAACAGCATTCTTAGCCCGATTAAAATGATGAGAATTCCACTTCATATTATTATTTAATTTCAACTTCTAGAAGTCTGACAGACTCATTCTCTAAAAGATTTTTGGGGCCAAACGTTAATAGAAAAGGATTAGGTGTCGTTATTCTAGAAAAATAACAAACCTGTATTTTGCTTGTATTGAATTCAACACTGTTAGCAATACCCTAATTGATAGAATCTATCAATTTTGACCTACAGTCACTAAGCGCAAAGTGTGTATATAATTGAGGTGCTTCATGAGACGCATGAAGCATGCTATTATCAGCAAAACTTTGTATAGGATGAACCGTTAAATCTAACAAATCATTAATACAGATAAGAAAAAGAGTTGGTGACAAAGCGGAACCTTGGGAGCTCCTGCATTAGTTGAAAAAGTATTCGATGATTCATCGTCAACATTAACCCGAAATTTGTGATCAGATATAAAGCTCTGTGTTCAAGATATAAAGTGCTCGTCTAAACCATAAGATCTCAATTTGCATATAAGGTTGTTATGCCATACTTTGTCAAATGCTTTGGAAATATCAAGAGCAACACCGAATGTTTCTCCAAAGTTCTCAAGCGACTTGTTCCAGGCATGAGTGACAAAAGACAATAAATCTCCCGTCACTCTTCCTTTTCGAAAGCCGTATTGTCTCTCATTAAGTAATTTGGAAGACTCTAAGAAGCTCATTAAATTAAAATTTACATATTTCTCAAAAATTTTAGCAACTACCGATAAAATTGAAATGGGTCTGTAATTTGTAGGATCAGTCTTACTGCCTTTTTTTTAAACTGACTGTACACTAGCCATTTTCCATATTTCAGGAAAAATTCCTTTCTTTTATGACAAATAGAAAATTTTAGTGAGGATTGGTGCTAGCTCCCTAGCAAATGTTTTAAGTATATTCGGAGAAATAAAATCAGGGCCTGTTGCCTTGTTAGTATTGATTTGTAAAAGCATTTTTCGAATAATGTTTTTTCGAAAAATTATCCGCCTTATTTTATAAGAAACTTTAGAAATAGGTTTAGGCTGGAAATTAGGTTCTTTTAAAGTAGAATTTATAGGGAAATAATGCCCAAGCATATTAGCTTTCTCTTTTGGATCAATGATATAGGTACATCTCTATCAACAAGAGGTGGTAGGGAAGATTTACAAAAATTACTTTGGACAGCCTTTGCGGCTTTACAGAAATTGCGTGAACCAGTTGGAATTTTCAGCGAATTTAGATGCTTTTTTCCTATGAAATAGATGGTTCTGTTCATCTATTAACTTTCGACATAAATTTCTCTCTTTACGGTACTGTCTAAGGTTTTTAAAGGTTTTGTTTTAATTAAACTTTCGAAAAGCCTTTTTTTAACTTTTATAGCTTTTTTGCATTTACTAGAAAACCATAAATCTGAGGCCCTATTCCCGAACACATAAATGTGAATTTTGACAATATTGTCAAGTTTGTATTGCATAACATTAAACGATAATGGTAACGATTTTCTAGAAAACGAAATTCAGAATATTGTCTAAATTCAATTTAGACAACGTTGTGAAATTCGTTTTTCGAAAAATTGTTACCGTTTCCTTTTAATGTTACGCAATACAAACTTAACAATATTGTCCAAATTCACATTTATTTGTTCGGGAATAGGGCCCCAGTCTTCGGAATGATCAATTTATTAGGAATGAATCTGCCCATACCATCAATTATAGTTTCAGAAAAATTTAAAGCAGCTATGTCTGGGTCTTGGCCGGGAAGGCAATAGCGTTTCCAGGGAAACCATTTAAAAAACTTTTTAATTCCTTGCCAATCCGCAGCAGCTTTGTAATCCCAAACATTGCGAGGATTCGCTTTAAATTGTTTTGGTATTTGTATATTTAGTTGTGTGGAGATCAAATTATGATCTGAACCACCCAATGGTTCTGATATTTTAAATTGAACCAGATATGGATCGTTTGTCAAAAACAAATCAAGCAGGTTACTACTTTGTCCAGGAATGTCAGGAATTCTGTTTGGCTGGTCCATCACTTGAGTAAGACCGTGATAAAGAGCAAACAACTCAGTCTGTCTACCAACCTCGTCAGTTTTAGAGCTGTGTGTAAGCCATTCTTTATTGTTGACATTAAAATCGCCAAGAACTATAAACTTTGCATTAGGATACTCAACCAACCTATCTATCTTTTCAGATAAGTCATGAAATAAATTAAAGTTCTCAGGCGAATTAGGCGAACGGGTAATTCCAAAGACAAACTGCACTTGACTTGGGCAACTAATTTTTAGTGACACCATATTGTGAATTTTTGTATTTAATTCAAATTTATTTAATCTCACATATGGTATAATATTCCTAATATAAGCACAAACTCCATGCTTAATGTAGAAAGAAGACTCAAGCTCATAATTCGACAAAGATATCTACTTTTATCTAAGGTCACAGCACGCGCACTGATAATTGTTTCCGTTAAAAACAAAATATCAGGTTTCATATTTTCAAGAAAAAGATGGACTGAAATAAGGTTAACATTCAATCCTCTTATGTTCGCAAAACTGATGGATAAACTTGTCATTTTAATTCAAAGGGAAATTTATGTGAAACACATATGCAACACAATAATACGCAAACAAATAAATGGCTGTTGGGATAAAGCACTGAATGACAAGCAATCCCATACATGGACTCAATAGTAGATTGAAAATTTGCGATAAAGTCTCTCTTGTATATCCACTGTTATTGTTCCAAAACGGGACGAAAACGAGCCATAATTGGGGAAAGCTGCCATAATTGTGGGCCGATTTTAGACCAGAGAAGATTGACAGTGACGATAGTTCTCATGAGATTCACTGTTCTAAATATCAATGAAAAAAACATTTAAATTTAATGTAGTTAAAATAAAAAAAGAAAATAAATTCGTCTGCTGTAAATAATTTTTTTGAAGTGAAAACTTCTTTAGCCGCGTTATGCAATTTTGTATGGAGTAAAATTTATATATTCGCGAACGCATTTTTAAGAGAACAAAATATTTTTAAATATGAAATACATCTATCATTTCTTAACGTTGTAAATTGCGATGTGGGTATCGCGGTCGACTGAGGTTCTATAGGGTGTGAGTTCAATTCCTGGCGTGGTACATTTTTTTATTGTTTTTTTTTTAATTTTTATTAAATACCATTAAAATTATTTTTTTTTAATTCATGAATTCATAAAAATAATAAAAATTTCTTATTACGAATTTTAAAAAATTGATCTATAATGCAGTTTTTTAAAGTTATATTGCTACTTTCTTTTGAAATTTGCATTCGAGTCATCATGCTAAATAAATATTGAATATATATGAAATTGAAACTATGTCTGTTTGTCCTTTATGCATTAGGTAATACATTAATCATCATGAAAATTTGGGGAGTTGTTGTGCACACTTAATTTGCTTTTTATTTCACTATCATTTTAAACAATGATCAATGTTTTTTTTGTTGAACATAATTTTTTTATGAAATTAAAAATAACGTAAGAAAGGTAGTATAACCTCAAACAGTTACATTTGTATATCAAAATTATATGTATTGGAATTTTATCATCTTCACCAAATATGTTGTCGGTTTGGAATTGTATGTAATACATGTTCTTAAAATTAAGTGAAGACTTAATACTTGTAGCTAGATATCTGATAACATCACCGATTATATCGATTTAAAGCTCACAATTACGAGACGGAAATCGCATAAATTCTATACAAAGAAGCATAGCTTACATATGATTAAACATGGATGGCAATCATGATAAAAAAGGTAATTACAAATGGTAGCACTTAGCCGATAGTGATTCGCAAACGGCAACAATGCGCATTAATACCAATGAATTAACTTAGCTTTCCGCAGGAAGATTTGTAAAATATAAAATTGTTGATCTATGGGTGTGACAACCACGCGTACTTTAGTCCCTGCTATTGGCATATGAGTTATCTTGAGATAACGTATACCACTGGCAATAGCAGTGGAATCTCATTAGCCAAAGTGATATCTTAGGGGTGCTGGCGGATGAAGTATTTTCAATCAACGATACCATCCCTTACTCTAAGTTATGGAATATTCTTTGATGATACGCTATTTTTGTAAAATAAAATGAGTTTGGTAGTGTGTCACAATAACAAGGGAACAAGGTCCCACAACAACATGCTTTCTAAGGTGTTGATAGACGCAAATTTTTATATGATATGTTTTGATTATTTTAAATATAAAAATTTATAGAATAGTTGCTTGGAAAGCTGACAGATGTGAAACCCAGAATAATTTAAATGATTTTAATTTAAACATTCTGAAATTTTAATTTCCAATGCTACAATTATTGGAAGATACAAAAAACACAGCTATTTCACAGATTTAAGTTTTCACTTCTGTTGCAAGTTCTTAACACTGCCTTCTTTTTTTAAATGTAATCATAATATGGGGTGGTTTTCAAGAGTTGAGATATTATGAAAAATCATAAATAATATTTCAGAATGTTTAACAACTTCAATTTGTTAAAATTTAATTTGTTGCATAATTTAATTTGTTGCTAGTATTGAGAACAAGGGGTAGTTTTCAACCCCAAAAACTAAAAAGCGCCTATTAGCATAGGGTAGATTTTGAAGTGGAGAGTAAGTTGAGGTGAATTCCAAATGTTCAGGCAAATCCATGCTGATTCAAAGAATTAAAAGACTCCCTACTATTTTTATCATCAGTTATTTGCACGGTTGTTCCTTTACGCGTAATCTAAAATAGATTACATTACATGTAATCTATGTAATGTAATCTATGTCATCTATGTAAATTTGGTGTAATCTATTAATTTTGATTTAAGAAGAAATATGTGGAATTATTGTATTATCCCTACTGAAAATTTTTTTCGCAAAAGACATGATCAATAATATTGTCAAAAACAAGATCTTGCGATCTTGAAAAAAGTTAATTTAATTGCTAAAAAATTTAGAATGCGCATATCAATTAAATAGATTACATAATAGTTTACATTATAGATTACACGAAAATATCTCTCGTAATTTACACGTAATCTATGCGTAATCTATACATGTAAAGTAATCTATTTTGTCTACGGCACAACCCTGGTTATTTGCCTACAACTAAAACAATTTTTCTTAGTTTAAATTTAGTACTAAGAGAAAAAGATTTTTGTCTAGTATTATTTAGTTTGAGTTTAATTTTGATTTCATACCCATGATTTCATTGACGTAGTTAGATCAAAACTATGACTTTTTATGGAGTCTATATCCAAATAAATAAATAAACTAGAACGTTGTGAACCGGAGAAACGAAACTATTAAAAACCAAGAGAAGTACTATCATACATTGCTGAATATAACAAAATGTCAAAAAAATATAATAAATTTAATATATGAGCAATTTCACGAAGATTCAACAACGTTTTGACTTGACCCCTTTTAATTTTGATTATTTTTTGTTTATAGATAGTCTTTCATAAATAAAAAATACGAGTTCTCTTAGAACTTTTTTTTTTCGACCAGGGGTCTTCACAGGGTGCCCCTCAATTTTTTGGTGATGTGAGTGCATTTTGATGAGCGATTCTAGAAAAACTTCTCAATCGATTTTCATAAATGATATGTCGTTGAATAGGTTTTAGAACAAAGTTTTAAAAATGTACACTGCTAATTTTTTGAAATAACTTTTAACGGTGTAACATAAGAAAAAAACGGTGTAACATAAGAAAAGATGGCGCAGCCTTTTTTTTTTTAAAACTAAATTGAAGCTTATTTTATATCTAACTACTTGTGAAAGTTTAGGACATGCGTTACTTTTGTTTTAAAGATAAAATTCGTTGTGCATATGACTGTCGGCAATCAGTTTTTTTTGTTCTGAAGCAAAATTATAAAAATGGCGTTATAAACTAAGAGATTTTTTTTTATGTTAAATATCAAATATTTTATTATAAAATGAACTTTTTAAAATTTTATAAAAATTATATATGTAGTACAATAAATAAAATAAATACAATTGTTAAAAATGATTTACTTATTTTACAAACAGAAACTTCTTTTGAATAGGAAAACACTTCTGCAATTATTTGTATTAGATGGCATAAAAAAATGAAATGTTTATTTACCACTTTTAGTAATTACTTGTCACTCTTATAAAAAATAATTTGACAGTCTCGACTGCAAACAAAAAAACCGTATAAATAACTAAATATATTTAGGAACTTTTGACTGGAGAAGTATGGAATCATTATGGAATCATAAAGTAAAAGATTGTGTTTCAACATTAAATTACAAATATTTTATTATTGAATAAACTTTTTAAAATATCATACAAATTATATATGTAGGTTAAAGAAAATAAATATAGTTATTAAAAATTATTTACTTATTTTACTTGTTTTACTTTTTTCAACCAAATGACGAGTAGCATTACTTCCAAATATATCTTGAATTTCCTGCATTTTCATTTCTTGCGGTAAAATTGACAAAGTTTTTTTGTTTTTCAGCATAGTCCCCATTGTCGAAATGTATCTTTAGGCTTCTAATAATTTCTTCATAACGTTGCCTTATTTTTGCATTTTCAGACAACTCTAATACTTCTCCAGTCAAAAGTTCCTGAATAGACTTAGTTATTTGTACGGCTTTTTGTTTTCTGTAGTCGAGACTGCCGCACAATTTTTTTTAAGAGGTGAAAGATGATCCGATATATGCGGCACAATATGTATGTTTAAATTATTAATTAACTCATCACGCTCTAAGTTAATCAAGTTTGGTGTTTGAACATAACCTCGATTAAAGCTGGTTGCACCAATCACTTGAAAATTTTGCGTTTCATTTGATGTTTCATTTGAAGATTCGTCATTGGATACTGCATCGTCACCCACTATTAGTGATATTGATAAATCTGAACCAGAAGGTAGTGTTGACTGTTTGATTAAACTTAAATAACAAGATGAACATATTCGCTTATTCTCCATCGCACTAATCCCAAGAACATTTAAATGCTGTCGAACATTCTCTGTGTTTTTCATTTTATTTGAAGAACACTTAGAATTTGAAAATGGTTTAATGTATTTATTTTCACTCATTTTAGAAAAATTAAATTTTGAAAGTTTTTGTTAAAGTAATAGAATTTAACTGATAGTGACTAATTTCAAACTTCATTTATATAACGGGATTTAAAATAGTAATGCAGGCATCATTAAATATTATAATATACGCCTATTTTTTATGATCAAATATAATTACTCTACATTTGATTACCTGAGGATCTGTTCAACTTTTTAAAAACTTTGTTTTAATTACAGCCATATATAATTGGAAATCCTTAAGATGGTTTTTATTTATTTTTAATCCTCTTTAATTCATATTATTTTACGCCTATACTCACCTTTTTCAATCATGCATGCATGCCTTTTTCAAACAGCCTTCTTTTAATGGGATTAACGGTGTTTTTGTTTTGGTGTTTTTTTAAACGGATTAATTTCCACAGGTAATTAAATAAAAACAAGCTTCAATTTTATTTTAAAAAAATAAAAAAAGTGGGTATAGATTCTAGCGCCATCTTTTAAGTTTGTTTTCTTATGTTACACCGTTAAATAGGATTAAAAAACTAACAATGCACAATTTCAAATATTTCTTTTTAACATCTATTCAACGACATATCATTTATGAAAATCGATTAAGCAGTTTTTCTACAGTCATTCATCAAATGATTTCTACATGATAGAGATACAAAAATTCAAGGGCACCCATTGAAGGCCCCTGGTGGAAAAAAAATTCTACGAGAAGTCGTATTTTTCATTTAAAGGCTATCTATAAACAAAAAATAAACCAAATTAAAAAGGGTCGAGTCAAAATGTCACCAAATTTTGCTGAACTTGACTGAAATTGCTCATATTTTCTTTATTGTACAAACATAATTTTTATAATATTTTAAAAAGTTCATTGAATAATAAAATATTTGATATTTAACATTAAAAAAAATCTCTTAGTTTATAACGCCATTTTTATAATTTTCCTTCAGAACAAAAAAACAGATTCCCGACAGTCATATGCACAACGAATTTTATCTTTAAAACAGATATAAAATAAGCTTCAATTTAGTTTTAAAAAAAAAAAGGCTGCGCCAACTTTTCTTATGTTACACCGTTTTTTTCTTATGTTACACGTTAAAAGTTGTTAGTATCAGTATGCATTTTTAAAAACTTTGTTATAATACCTATTCAACGACATATCATATATGAAAATCGATTGACTAGTTTTTCTACAATCGCTCATCAAAATGCACTCACATCACAAAATAACAAAAAATTGAGGGGCACCCTGTGAAGACCCCTGGTAGAAAAAATAAATTCTAAGAGAACTTATATTATTTATTTATGAAATACTATCTATAAACCGAAAATAATCAAAATTAAAAGGGGTCAAGTCAAAATTTCCCAAAAATTTGTTGAGCTTGTCTGAAATTGCTCATATGTAGCTCCATATGACTCTGATTTTGAGAAAAATAAATATAAAAAAAAAAATAAAAAAATTTAAATTAAAATAAAAAAAATTCTTCACAAATATGTATTACAATTGATCTGCAGATCTGAAAATCATTGCCATATAGGATATATTGTCCTTAAACACCTGTGTCCCAAATTTGTGTCCACAGACAGACAAAATATTGTATCCACAGACAGACAGATACACATACGTACTTGGAAAATAAATAAGAATGATTTCTTAAATTATTTATTTTTGTACAAAGCGTTATGCTAGTAATACCAAGGTCAATTAATTAATTCAATCAATTATTTTATTACTTCAACATTTCATCGTTGAATTATGGAATATCTCTTACTGATGGTGCGCTATTGCTTTACTCGAAGAAACTGTTGCTGTTTATCTCTTATTCTCTTATTTTATTTTTATTTCCTCAATCCCATCATGAAATATTGGTCTACGTATGATGTCATATTTTATATGTGATAGTGTGATAGTTTTATATGTGATTTATTGTTTAGTTGGTCATTCTTTAACCAAACATGTAAAGAAAACAAAAAAAAAATAGCGTTCATCAGATCGCATGTTGTTGTGGAACCTAGGTCTTAAAGGTTTTTATGTTTTGTAGGATTTTACCCTAGTAAAAGAGAATTAGTGAATTCATACAATAGTTGAAAATCATGATTACCTATTCAATGAAACGTATATGAGCTTGTGATGTGAATTCCCTTATTTACTTTTGTTTTTTGTATATTCTCTTCTCTTCTAATGAATGTTTCAATGAAAACCATGCTGAACTTCATTATGAATATCAGTATTATGGAACTCATGAAATTATTGATGAATATCAGTATTATGGAACGCATGAAGTTATTGATGAATATCAGTATTATGGAACGCATGAAGTTATTGATGAATATCTATCGGAAACTCATGAATGATAAAACAGAGAGTTCATGAATGAACTTCATCAGGAATTTCACTACCAACAAACCGACGAAATAATTAGTGAATTTTCATAAAAGATTCATCACTGATGAAATGATAGAATTCATTTACAAATTTCAGCAGGCACTTCACTACTATAGAATAGTCGAACTCATTGATTACTTATTTATTATAATCGAAATCAATTATGGAGTTAGTGAAATCAATGTGAACATAGAGCGTAAAACCCGTACAGAATATTTAGAATAAAACTAGTATAGAACACAGAATAAAATATAGAACAAATGAAAATTGTGGTATTTTAAAAGCCATTTTCATGTTTTAAATTAGAATTTTATTAGTTAAAAATTTTTTGAGGCTAAAATTAATTTAATAAAGCATTAATATTTTTTAAAGAGATGGTTCTTCCTTCTTTCTATGATTTAGACGCGCCAGTTTATTTCTGAAATTAAAAATTATTATAACAAAAAATTATTGTACTGCAGCTTCTTCGATTTTCTGTACCGTTAATCACTGATTTGTATATTGTTTTTCAACACAATATTTCACTTTTAACCAAAAACTGAAAAAAATCACAAAGTTGCAGCTCTAAACGTAAAAACAAAACTAGATAAAATTTGTTGACTACCCTAGTAAAAATTGTTCACCAGTTTACTAATACAATTTACAAAAAAAATATTAAACAACTACAGATAAGCAAAATATATTGAAGGTTTGATGATTATTTCATTGTATTTCTTATAAGAAATAAATAAATGATCCTGCGATGAATATTTTGATGAAGTTCTTAATTACTTTCATGATAATTATCAGGAACTATTTTTCACTCCCTCTCCGTACCCTCTCCATACTTTTAACAACCGACTCCTCAAATAAACTCCAGAAGATGATCTAACAAGCTGAAATATATATATATATATATATATATATATATATATATATATATATATATATATATATATATATATATATATATATATATATATATATATATATACACCTAATTCTGTTTTTACACGACAGATTGGTTCCAGAGAAAGACGTGTAAAAAAAATTCGTGTAAAAATATACATTGTATATATGGAAAAATGGAGGATTGGTTCCACTCTTAAGAAATCAGTACAAAAAAATATTGGAGGCGCTGTTGCATTGACTCACACCACCATCAGTTCTGAAAATATAGTACGCTTATATATATTATTCAATTGATGGCTATCTGTTGCCATAAATTAGTTCTAACTTTAGAAAATTTGTTAAATAAAAGTAGGAATTCAATAATTTTATCGAAAGTGGCAAACCAAAAATTTGGATATGCAGAATTATTGTGAGTTTTTAAAACTTCACCGCTTCACAATTACAGAATTTGGCTGCTGATCCAATTTTAGTTTTCAGGCCCAAAACGTAAACAAAATTCAAAAAAGCGGGCTAAGTGCGAACAAAATTCGATCACCGAGGATTCGGTGAACGTAAAAGAACATAGTATCAAAAATAATTGACAAAGTTGTGTTGTATTTATATAGTCTTTCTATTGTCAAATCATAAAGACATACAAAAAGTATATTTCCTCTTAAACGTTAAACGATTTTGCCACCTGTGCAATGAGCTTCCATTCATTTCGTTCCATGACTAGTGGACCCCAGTTTGGACATCCTGTATCACGAAGGCTTTGTATGATGTTATCACGTCAACGTTGTCTAGGTCTTCCTCTCCAACAAACACCAGCTGGTTGTTGTTGAGATGCTTTTTTTATCATTCTATCTAGTGGAGCTTTTTCTACAAGACCAAACCATCTAATCCGGTTGAATTTAATGAATCCAATTACATCGCTGCTATTAAGGAGCTGTCTGATTTCGTGATCCATTCGGATTCTTTACTGATTCTCAGCAACTTTGCATGAACCATAAATTCTTCGCATGACCTTCCTCTCGAATGTTGATAGAATTCTACAGTCGATGCGATTCAGTGTCCAGCTTTCACTTTTCAAGTTAGGCACAGGTCGAATTAATGCTTTGTAAAGTGCGGCCGCAAAAGAAATTTTGATCTCAGAAGTTTTAAGTATGCGTAGAAAACTTGGCAGTGACAAGTGCTTTGATATATGCCTGCATGTCATTTGACGATGTTTTTGCAGACCCGAGGTATTTGAAGTTTTCAACGCGTTCCACTTTACAGTCGCCAGTATCCAGATTTCCGGGAGTTATGTTCCTAGATGTTGTTAGAAGTTTAGTTTTGCCGGTGTTGATGCATAATCTAAGTCGTTTAGCATTTATTTCAAGCTGTGAGCCTATTCTTAATATCAATTGTTCTACGTCCGAGAAGCGCAATATCATCTGCGTAACCAAGAATTTAACTAGGATTGTTAAAAATGCAGTTTTGTGTTTCGATTCGGCTTTTTCTTATCGCGTTCTCAGGCGGCAAATTAAATAGCACGGACGCAAGTGCATCATCTTATCGAACACCTGTTTGATCGTGTTATATGGAAAGTTAGATTGAAAGGACCAGAAACTGTTGTTGTCGCGGATGATACTCTCATATGCTTGCTTGAAATCAACGTAGAGCTGGTGGGTGCTGATGTTGTACTCCCAACATTTTTCTAAAATCATCCTTAAAGCAAAACATTGATCTGCGGTTGAACGGTTGGGATGAAAACCACCACTTGACGGCGCAATTGCTTGAACAGGATCAATTTCATTCTTTTTATTCAGTAGGCTTTGAAAGTGGGAGCGCTATACTGCCTGCACATCACGTTCATTTGTTGTAAGCTCGTAGTTTCCATTTTTTACGATTGTGGATCTGGGGTGGTAATTTTTTGTCAGATTTCGCGCATTGGCAAAACACTCTTTCGAATTTCCATTAGCGGCATGTTGGTTGATGTTTTCGATACAACCTTTATATGTTCGCGTTTCTTTTCCGTTGAAGATAATTAGCTTGGAAGCTTCGAGTGTTCCTTGTTGACCATTTTTCTCGCTTATGTTCAAACCTTTAGTGGCAATAGTCGTCAAACCATTCGTTGCGATTTCGGTGGTCGTTTTCCGATTATAATTGGTGAGAACAGACGCTTGAGTTGCATTGGTTTTACGGCGGCAATGACTCGCTATGGCGTAGAATCATTCTTACTTTGTTCTTACGCAGTTCTTACTTTGCTCTTCTCAACTAAACTAACCTAATTCTGTCAACGTTACACAAGTAGCACGGCATGAACGTAGAATTTCGCTAACAAATAGCAATATCAATGGAGAATTGATCGATCAGATACGAAAAATGTAACATATTATCCATTGAAAAATGTTACATATTAAATCTTATTCAAAGCGGTTTATGGTAACTAAAGATAAAGAGTAGCAAAATCCGATGTCTTTGTCGTGTTGCCTGAGTAATGCTGACAGCATTTGGTTGGTGTATCAGAGACAAGCAGAGTAAAAACTGTTTAGTCAATGACGCTACATCACAGCAAATTAGTGCCTTAAAATGTTAGGGGCGGCTGGGAGCAGGTGTCTGTCTTAGATCAAGTGGCACGCTAAACAAACATGTAAAAAGGTTATTCTCTTGACTTTAACATTAGAATGGACCCATTCACAAAATTTGGGTTGGGTCTGAGGTTAACACCCTAACCCCGAAAAAAGTTTTGTTAAATTTAGAAGCCCGAAAAAGAATAACAAACCCGGACAAAAAACAGTATGTTACATGGACGTGAAAAAGGACAGACTACCGAGCGCAGCCTGAGTGCACTTGATGCTCCCTAAAATGTCTAGAAACAGAGGCTGAGAAGTATAGGAAGGATATTATTACTCTGCAAGAAATTAAACAGCCAATAACCGGAAAACAAGATTTAGATATTAACTCTTTATGCTGTAGTGGTTATCCTTCTCGAAGAGAATTTGGTACTGGGTTTCTTGTTGGTGCACGCACACAAGGAGCCGTGATGAAATTCGTTCTGGTCAATGAGAGGATCTGCTACCTACGGATACATGGTACATACAAAAATATTTCTCTTATTGCCGTACATGCACCTACTGCAGTTTAGACCGTCGACGAGGGGAATGCTTTCTACATACCAATGGAAGAGGTAATGAAACAAATACTTCATTATGGTTCTTGATGACTTTAATGGGAAGGTTGGAAGAGTTATTTGAATCGAATGATAATGGTGAGATAATGACTGAGTTTGCATTATCAAATAAATTGAGAATTGCCAGTGCTTTCTTTTCGCATCGATCGATTCATAAGCACACTTGGTTCTTACCGAATGGAAAAACTCGAAATCAAATTGATCACGTGCTAGTAACAGCACGTTTTTTTTAGGGGGATCTGGTTGCGCGATCATTTAGAGCTGCATACATTGGAAGTGACCACCCACTTCCTTGTATGTGCTAAGATAAGGTTCCATTTTCCAAATCCAGGCATTCCAAAATTCAAAGAACAGAATCGTTTCAACATCTAATCACTAAAGAATGCTGAAACAGAAGAGAGATATTAAAACCATAATGCCAAACATTGGAGAAATCAGATCCACGAAGGAGAACTATAAACTGGCAAGACAAGCCGTTACAAAGCTATGTAGATGAACGTAGAGATAATGGTGGAAGAAGAAGTGTGAGGAGATTGAAAGCTTTAATAAGGAACATCAAATACCTTACTTCTTTCAACAGGTTAAAACCAATTAAAGAAGGGACCTCAAACTAGATCGACTGCTATTCAAAATGAAGATGGGAAGCTAAAAGTAGACCTTAAAAAAATTTTAGATGCTTGGGCCTATTATTTTGAGAATTTTCTTAAGTGACCAGGAACAAGTCGGGCGACGAGCAAAGCTTATTATATGACTGATGTCATACTCGGTCAAAGTGAAAATGTTATGAGTAAAACTTTCAAGTCACTTAAGAATGGTGCTAGAAAATTTGATCTGCAAAATAACTACGATAAAACCAAATATATGGATGGTTCAAGGAAGGATGAGTGATCAATGCTTGACTCAAACAAAAGCATACTTACAGATATAAAAGCTTGAATCATTGCAGATAGTCGAACTTTCTACTCAATTAAACCTGTCCTTGGATCACCGTATGTATCAACTAACACCAAACTCATGTTATACAAGACATTGATTAGACCGGTTGATGTATGGGTCACAAACCTGAATCCTTACAAAAAATCACATTTATCTGTATTTGAGCGTAAGATCGTACGCCACATTTTTGGTTCACTTAAGACAGACGATGGAGAGTACAGAACCCGATATAACTTTGAGATAATAGGTTGTATCAGGTTCAATAGGATTGCTTGGTTTGGCCATGTTCTCCGAGCCGATTCACAGTCTGATTGGAATGAGCCACAGTCTGACCGGAATGATTAAAAAAATGTACGTTAGTACCACAGGGAGTGGGCAACCGCGAGGTAGACCGCGACTGCAATGGGAGATGGATGTAATAAACGACCTTAAAAAAATCGGCTGCCATGGTAATTATGTTGCTATGGCGAATGACCGTGGTGAATATGCAAAGCTGATTAGCTTGGCGACGCCCCTGCATGGAACATAAACGCCAAAAAAAAACAAAATTATACAAAAAAAAGAAATATTAAATTATACCAGCCTGTAAATGGTTTATATTGAAATACACACTATATTGAAACACGCACTGTTCAAATAAAATTATAATTTATAAATTATCAACTCAAATATAATAAACGACAGTAACTCAAGAACTGTGCACTTCACAATTATGTAAAAATTGCTATGTTTCTTAAAGCAAGAGCAAGTCTTTCAAACGTATGCCAGTTTAAGTCAAAAAAGATTTTTTCATCCTTCCCCATTTCCATCCCCTCAAAACACAGAAATATAATAAGTGGAAACCGTGCTATTTTTAGATACAAATTTATTCTCCCTTTTCTGATTCCGACTCGTATCACGGATCGTACAATAATGAATAGAGAGTAAAACTGTAAATACTTACTGTATTTCTACTCTACATTTTAATTTTTAAATAATAATAAAATCATACACGCCTTATTCTTTTGAAATTGAGTTTTATTTCACTAAATACGTATTTCGAAAGCTATCGTTTCATCGACAGTAGTATCTAAAAACGTTAAGATACTACTGTCGATGAAAGCATATAGCTTTCGAAATACGTATTTAGTGAAATAAAACTCAATTTAACAAGAATAAGGCGTTTATTATTTTATTATTATTTAAATATCTTGTTAGAGTTTAGAACTTCTAAATTAAAATATTTTAATTTAATTTTTTTTTGCAAATGTATTGTAATTTGAAGCGGCTTTTAAAAATATATGTAGTATACCTTATATATTTTTAAAAGCCGCTTCCATTTACAATACATTTGCCAAATTAAATGCATTTGCAATTTCTTTTCTTGAAAAATCGGAGAAACGGGCGAAAAAATTTAAATTTAAAGGTTTAGTCGATTCGTGTTATTTCAAAAATTTTCGTGCATAAAGAAAATTATTTTTTTTCTCCAACTCGTGTTATTTCAAATTCGTGTATAATAAATTCGTGCAAAAACAGAACTGAGTGTATATATATATATATATATAATATATATATATATATATATATATATATATATATATATATATATATATATATATATATATATATATATATATATATATATATATATATATATATATATATATATATATATATATATATATATATAAATATATATATATATATATATATATATATATATATATATATATATATATATATATATATATATATATATATATATATATATATATATAGATATATATATATATATAGAAATATATATATATATATATATATATATATATATATATATATATATATATATATATATATATATATATATATATATATATATATATATATATATATATTTATATATATATATATATATATATATATATATATATATATATATATATATATATATATATATATATATATCGTCGCTTTAATAATGAAATAACGTATGCCATATATACGTTGTTATTATATAATGGGTGCGCTGCATTCCCCATAAGGATGTCTATAAAGTGGCATTTTAATATTTTCCAATTTTTTTTATAACTGGGGGTGAAAATTAATATATTGTTAATTAACGTACATGCAAATTTGAATTTGGTTAAATATTGAAACAGCGTAAATGCATATACAATATTTCAATTCTTACAGAATAATAACTTGGGTAAAATCAGCGTCGTATACTTTACATACATTACGATCGCCACACGAAATGGTAAATCTAAAATATTGTAGAAGCATCATTCATTACTACATGATATGCCGGTTCATATAAATAAAAAATTGTAAGAATATTATGCGTTAATTCAATAATGATTAGTTTTAGGTTAATCGTACTTCCATGCAAAATGAAATAACGTATATGAAATATGAAATAACGTATAAGGTACCTGATTGACTTTTCACCTCTTTTTAGGTAGAAAAGCCAGCAGGTACCAATGTGAAATTTTAATATGCTATGGGGAAATTAGTCAAGATTAATTGGCAGAAATTTTTTTTCAATATCTTTATTCATTCAATAGTGCTGCCGAGTTTACGAAAATCAGAAAATCGAAAAATCTTTAAACCCAATTATCTCGAAACTACACTTTTGCGAATACGTTAGCTGCGTTTTTTTCATTTGGGTCATGGTCAAGGTTTGAAAAAAACGATGTGGGTCACGCAAAGAAAAAAATATTATATTTGGAATTGTTGGCAACACTGAGCTGAGAAGAAAAAAAATTTTGAACTTGTAGCGCCATTTTGAAATTAAAACTCAATATAAAAAAAATTCAAAAAATATTTAACGTCTCTTGAAAAATAAAACTTCATATAAAAAAAATTCAAAAAAATTTAATCAGAAACACTAATCCATTTTTTTACATATGGCAATGTTCATTGATTATTGCAAATGGCGTGAAATAAAATAATTGATAATTAATAAAAAAATTGTAAACATCTATTCTTTAAAAAATATGGATTTTATATCATAGATATTGCTTTAAAATTAATTTTAAGCAAATTTATTGAAATCATGTTGAAAACAAATAATATTAAACTTGATTTTAAACAAATTTAACAATATATCTTTGACAGTTTTTTTATTTTGAATAAATTTTCTTTGACATTTATAAGTTTTAAAATGACCATACCAACCTTATGAACTCAAAACCTGCGTTTCGCCATCTCTTGCAATTTTATGTAACCAAAATATTTTAGATCATTGATCTAGACCCAGATAAATATCTGGGTTATGTTGTTGTTGTTTTTAAATGTAAAAAATAGAGTTGATCTAGACCTTGACCCTGACCCAAAAAAAAAAAACGCAGCTGTTGTTTCATTATTAAAGCGACGATATATATACATGAATTGCTGTATTTCTTGGATATATATGAATGGTTGGATACATAGATATACACACACATTTACATATAGATATGGGATATAGATGTATGATAACTGGATGAACATACTGAAGAAATTGGCAGATTCCTCGATCAACAACTTTAAGATAAGTTATTATCTTCTTATATATTAATACGCTAGATTAAAACTTTGTGGGGCATTCGGCTTTTTTATTCGAATTTTGATTCATTTGAAATTTTCACTGCTAACTGATATTAGTGTAACTTAGATTTTAAAGATTTTTGGGATTTTTCGGATCATAAATAAAAAAGTTATTATATACGGAAAACTTTTTCTATACATATGCATTATAAGTTTACATACATGCAAAAACAATTTTCTTTTTGCTTTAAAACAATGCTTTAAAATTTTTCTTTTTTATATATTAGCTATCGAACCGAACAACGAATAACAAAAACGAAAATTTTTATATTTATTTTATATTCATTTCAGTCGTCGTATTTATTTTATATTTTAGTCGTCTTTTATCTTTTAAGAAGGACGGTTTTCGATATTTTTCGATTATTTTGTTTTTTATTGATATAAAGATTTTTGAGATATTTTGATATTTGAGTTATTTCATATTTTTGATATATTGATATATTTATTTATTTCGATGCCAAGACTACGTCGTAAACGTTTGGATGTGAGTGGTACATCGAGTCGTCGGAATAAAAGAGATTATATGCGTAATATGCGTAATAATGTTGATTTTATGAATGATGAAATGAATGGTAATAATGATGGAATGAATGCTGAAGCTGATGTTGTTGTGAATGATGAAGTGAATGTTGATGATATGAATGGTGTCATGAACGGTGTCATGAATGGTGTCATGAATGTTGCGAATGATTTAGAATTGAATGTGGTGAATGATGAAATTCCCTTTGTAATTTTGAGAGATTCGTTCAAGTGTGCTTTGAATGTGATTCCAGGTAACTTTGATTCGTATGTTTGTGGTGCTTTGGATATGAGTTGTCATTTTTGTCATGCCAAACATTTTGCAAGAGAAGTTACTTCAAATAATAATGAAGCGTTTTCTTTGTGTTGCCATAAAGGCAAAGTCAATTTACCTCCTCTTTCTAAAAATGCATTTTTCTCTAATATTTTCGAAGGATTGAATTCAAATGATAATGCTATAAAAAAACGTTCTAAAAGTTTTCTTTCAAATATTCGTTCCTATAATTCGGCATTTGCAATGATCAGTTCTGAATGTAATATAGCGGATTCTACTGCACGTGGTATTTATCATTTTAAAATTCATAATATTTTTTATCATCGTACTGGTGCTTTAATTCCTGCTTATGGTCGACCTCCAATGTATGCACAATTATATTTTTATGATGTTGATACTGCTGCTAATATGAGAATGAATAGAAATACCAATGTATGTGAAATTTTTCTTATGCGTGAGATAGGTTTTGAGTTAGATCGTGTGAATCCTTTTGTTCGTTCTTTCAAATCAATGCATGAATTTTGTGAAAGACCTGAGAATGTTACTGCTGATGTGTCAATGGTTATAAAAGTTAACAGAGAATGTGATATTCGTCGTTTTAATGATGCTGTTCAAACTGATGTGGCTGCTATTTTTAAAAATGATGATGGTGAACCACCTTTTGAAAGAAATATGATTGTTTTTTCAAAAAATGCAAATGAAATTCGTTCTGTTTCTGTCCTTGATTCTTCTTTGGATCCTTTAGCTTATCCTTTGTTGTTTCCAAATGGTGATACTGGGTGGCACGTTAATATTCCACATAATTTAGTTTCAACTTCACGTGCTAATGTGTCACGTACAAAAGTTACAATGTTGCAATATGCATCTTATCGCCTTGCTATACGTGATGGTTTTAGTCTTTTGCATCGTTCTCAAAAATTATTTCTTCAATGGATTGTTGATATGTATGTTCGTATCGAAGGTACACGGCTTCATTACATTCGTTCAAATCAATCTGCTCTTCGTGCTGATTTGTACAATAATTTAACAGATTTCTTGCATCAAAATCGCAATGGCGATGATAATATGCAAGTAGTTGGTCGTAAAGTAATTTTGCCATCTTCTTTCACCGGTTCACCACGTAACATGTATCAAAATTACTTGGATGCAATGTCTATTGTACAACATTTCGGTAAACCTTCTTTATTTATAACAATGACATGTAATCCTCAATGGCCAGAAATTGTTGATAATTTGAGTAATTATGAGTCTTCGAATTTTCGTCCTGATATTGTTGTGCGTGTGTTTAAAGTGAAACTTAAAGAGCTCATAGATTGTTTAATGAAAAAAAAGATTTTCGGTTCTGTCAAAGCACTTATATATACCATTGAATTTCAAAAACGTGGTCTTCCGCATGCCCATATTTTGTTAAATTTATCAGATGAAGATAGAATTGATGGAAATGAAATGATTAATAAATTTGTATGTACTGAAATCCCTGATCCCATTCTTTTTCCTAAATTACATGAATATGTGAAACGTCATATGATGCATGGACCATGTGGTGCTCTAAATCCCAATTCTGTTTGTATGAGAGATGGTAAATGTAGTAAGAATTTTCCAAAACCTTTTTCTGAAAATACTAAAGAATCTGTGAATGGTTATCCTTTGTATCGTCGACGTGATAATGGTATGAGTGTTGATGTACGTGGTGCATCTCTTGATAATAGATACTAGGAGGGCCCGGCGTGCTTCGCTACGCTTATAAATAAAGTTTTTGCGTAGACATTTTGTTGACGTAGAAGCAATGATTTCAAAAAGTGGTAATGAGAAATGCTACCATATAATTTTTAATTTTTCTTCTTAAATATATGAATGAAAAATAATCAGAACTCTAGCTGATCAGTTCGGATATATGAAAAATTAGCGAAGCTTACTTGAAAACTTATTTGATCGCTAATTTTTCATATATCCCAACTGATCAGCTAGAGTTCTGATTATTTTTCATTCATATATTTAAAAAGAAAAATTAAAAATTATATGGTAGCATTTCTCATTACCACTTTTTGAAATCATTGCTTCTACGTCAACAAAATGTCTACGCAAAAACTTTATTTATAAGCGTAGCGAAGCACGCCGGGCCCTCCTAGTTGTTATTATTATTATATTAGTTTTTTTTTCTAATACTATTTTTGGCATTGATTTCGATTGTATTTTTTTTTTGTGGAATTATATTATGACCCTCATGGTTTTATAAGTTAGTTTTTGTCGTGTTAGAGATCTTTCTTGTGTTAGAGTTCGCGTTTTTATCCCGAAATTCGTTTATAGTTAGAGTTATAAAACCATTGGATAAATAGATACCTTTGGTATCTATTCCATACGTGAAAAGTCCTATGTTTCAATATTATAATTTGTTATAAAGTTATTGTTGTTCGTTATAAATAATTAATTAAATTTTTTTATCATATATTTTGTTAATAAAAAATGGAAAAAGCAGATATCATTATATAATGTGTTGTAGGTTGTTGTAATACCTACTGCGATACATTAGCCTTTGTCAAATTTTATTCATTTCTTGTTACATTCTATGGACATAGACAAATTGGGAATAATTCAATCAATCCTTAAGGTTTGTGCTATTTAATTATCATCCAAGCTCATAATAGTACTTTATTGCTGAGATGTTTAATGAATTAGTTTATTTTCAAACAAGAAGTTTACAATGCGATCGAGGTAAGAGCGAGAAATTTTTTGTATTTACTATGTTTATAAATAGACAAACAAAAGTTCTCATTATTGTGTTGCGGTCATTCAAAAATTATAGCTCAACACAATAAAAATTTCATAATTCGTGAATGTAAGAATGTATACAATAATGCATACTATTATTGTTTTAAAAACACAAATACAGATATTTTTAATACCGTCAAATGGATATAATTTATTATTTACTACAAAGATTCGTGATAAAAAAACATCAAAAAATGAAAATTTTAGTTCGTGAAAATGCTGCAGTTTACGGTTTAATAGTCAAAACTATCTACTCACTACAAAAAGGAGTGATATAATGTGTCAAGCAGAAACGAGTGTAAAACAAAACATTTTCAAATAATTAGGTGCTTTATAAATAATTTTAAATACTTACTTTGTGACTCGGATTAGTGGTTAGAATAAATCAACTTCAAATAACTAGGTATTAAAACAAAAGTTTCTAGTAATTGTACATTTAAATTGTACTTTAATAATAAAATTTATTTATTTCTCCTGGAATGAAATTGTTCGATGCGAAATTTGTACGATTGACTGAGTCGAGAGAAAAGCGGAACAATCATGAAACCTCAATGAGGACTAACAGATTATAACTTTTATGAACATGGTCTTCAAATAATGGCTTAGCTAAAAGGCTTAGCTCTTATTGAGGTTTCGTGATTATTTTGTACTACTTTTCACTCAGTCAGTCATACAAATACCGCATGCCACATTTTCATTCGAATAGAAATAAATCAAATTTATTATTTTGTCCTTTATTTTGACCTTGAAACTTTTGTCTTACACTTAGTTAGTTGAAGCTGTTAAATTCTAATCAGTAATCCAAAGGTAGAATTTCAAATTATGTAGAACTCATAATTATTTGAAAATATTTTGTTTTACACTCGCTTGTGCTTGACACAGGATATCATTTCTTTTTGTTGTGAGTAGATAGTTTTGACTCGTAAACTGCACCATTTTTCAATTTTTCACGAACTAAAATTTACATATTGAAACCACAAATTGTTTGGTTAAAACCTTTTCTCGTTCTCACTTAAAGCAAAAAGGCTTTATCTTACGAGTATATAAAAGATAAGATATCTGTTTGCAAATGTTTGGGACGATTTCTCTTAACGAAAAGAATATATTTATGCTAAAACTTTTGATTGAAAGCAGTCTTAAGTTCAAAAAACAACAAACCCAAACATCACAAACTTTGAAGCAAAAAAGGGTTGCAGCTTTTAAGCTTTCATGTTTCCCTTACTAGTTGAAAAAAAAACAAACATAACATAACTAAATTATTTACCGTAACTACCTTTTACATTTTTGTCTATTTTAGTAAACTAAATTTATTTTTGTTCTTTTCTTTTGGGTTTGGTAAGCTTAAAAGGATGAAGACCAACCAATCATTGGTACCGTCAGTTATCTACACATTTACATTATTTTTTTATCAAATTGAAAGATTTTTCTTTGTTTTTTTTTGTTCCTTTGTGAGGAAACTTTTTAATAAGGAAAAGGAAATACCTTATATCGTTTTATTATTGTTTTTTATTATACTGGTAAGAGAAAAATCGGTCTAAGTTTTCATGGTTAACAAAATCTTTGGTATGAAGAGACGAAACTTTTTCACAGTTATTCTTTATATATAATGCTTTTGTGTCTGAACATCTATCAACCTACTCACGATTATATAAGTAATATATTGTTAAGTTTATACATGTTTGTCATGAAGTTGATGGAAAAAAGATAAAAGAAATTATAATTTTTTGTACGAATATAAAAGAAAATTTGTTGAATGAATATAAAAAGAGACAGGAAAAACCGAAATAAAAAAAAATTAATTAAATTTTCGTTTTGAATTAGGTTTTTGAATTAATACTTGTATTACAAACATTGTGATAAGATAATTTTCTTTCAAAGCTAATGCAATAATTTTGGGGTTGTTAATTTTAATTGGATGGCTATTTAAGAAAGGTTTTTTATTAATATAAATAAAAAGGGGACAGCAAAAAAACGTAAATAAATTGTTTTATTACAACTTTTCGGTAGGAAAATTTCGGTTATGGGTTGTTTTAGCAAAATTATCTAAGAGAAATGAATACATAATGTAAAATATGGAGGGGCTGAAATCTCACAGCTCTAAGATATCAAGACTTCGGTCTGAGTTATGGATTTTGATAAAGTTTTCGGTAAAAAACTTTTATGACGACATGGTTTTTAGTTTTGGGCAGCGATGTATATCAAACATAACTTTTTGTTAAAGTACATGTATTTTTTATCTCTGTTTAGATATGTATTACAAAACTAGCACGAAACAATACGTTGTTGGACAATTATAACAGATCATAAATTAACATAATTTAGTGAAAAAATTATACAATCAGCAAACTACTCAAAACCTCTCCATTTAGGGTTTCGAGAAAATATTTCAAAATCACAAATTCATATTTCTTTCAAAATTCCAAAAATATTGTAAAAACTAAATAAAATCAAAAATTCAAACTTTTTTCAAACAAAATTCTAAAAATATTTCAAAAATTATTACAAAATCAAAGATTAAAACTTTTTTCAAAAACTCTAAAAATATTGCATAAATTATAACAAAATCAAAAATTGGAACTTTTTCCAAAATCAAAAATTTAAATTTTTTCAAAATTCTAAAAATATTTCAAAAATTCTTACAAAATCAAATATTGAAACTTTTTTCAAAATTCTAAAAATATATATAAAATTCTATTTTATTTCAAAATTCTAAAAATATTCCAACAATTAGAATAAAATCAAAAATTTAAACTTTTTCTAAATTTTAATAATATTCCAAAAATTCAAAAATTTAAACTTTTTCCAAAACTCTAAAAATATTGCAAAAATAATAATAATATCAAAAATTGAAACTTTTTCCATTAATTAAGTATAAGGGGTAGCGAATTCCGAAATTCGACGTCCACGCCGTTCTGTCTGGTTAATGCTGACAGAATTAGGTTGGTGTACCGGAGACAAGCAGAGTAAAAACTGCTTAGCCAATCATGTTACATCACGGCGAATTGGCGCCTTAAAACCAATGCAACTCAAGTGTCTGTTCTTCATGTAAGGGGCGGCAAAATTATAATTCAAAATTATAATTCAAAAAGTTTCAAAAATTATTTGATTTCTGATAGCGCTGCTTTACAATATAAAAATAAAAAGGATGGATCAATCTTAGCTAGACGTTATTCTAACTCTACGGAATTTAGTAATGTAAAATTAAATAAATGATAAAAAATGTGAGAAATATTTATTTTGAGTTAAAATTAAAAATTTATTATAAAAACATATATGTAAATCCAAAAAAAACTGTCAATTTTTTAACTCCACTTTTTTTTATGATGAAAAATTTTAAGGCGTGTTGCAAAAAAATTAATAAAAAAAAACAAAAAATTTTCCCCTCCTGAATTTTTCATATAATGTTAGTAACATTTGTACCTTTCACATATTAAAAAATCAAAAATTTTAAAAATATGCATTTCTAGAAAATCGAATTTGAATTTTTTACCGTTATTTTTCGAAAAGAAAATGTTCAAGGTCATATGATGTGAGTTATTATTTTGATTAGCTATGTTCAATACCTACATTTTGAGCTATATAACATTAAAATCAGCTCAGTAGTTTTGACTGTAGAGCCATTTCAATACACCAGGGTCGAGCAATTCCTTGATTTTCCAACACCCTGTATCTTAAGACAGGGTTAAAAAAAAAACTTAAAACGCAGAAAATTTTTTTTATTGATGTCAACGAATTCCAATACCTAAATATACAAAATTAAAACCTCATTTCCAAAATTGCATGTTTTTTGCTGATTTCGCGTGTTTTTCACCTATATTAATTATAGTTCAATCAAATTTATTTTGTAGCATCATTTAAAATTAAGAATAACTTACAAAGCATTTTTCTAACGGTAAAACGTTTTAAAAGTCAATCAATTGTCAGCGTCAATCGTACTAAGTTTTAGATGATGGTACAAAATTGATTTTGTTGAACTAACATTGTAGAATATACCAAGATATTTGTTCAGTGTATTTTACTCTTACGGCATGTGACATACATACCAATATTCGAAGTATTAAAGATGGCAGGTATTAAAATTAAGAAGACTTTAAGAAAGTTTTAAGTGAGATCTTACATTCAGCTTTTAAATCAATGTGGGAGTATCATTTAAGAACGATTTAAGAAGCATTAAAGAACTAAAATTTAAACATACTTATTAAGAAAGAGTGAATTAAGTTGGAATTAAGAAATTAAGAAATAACATCTCAAAGCAATACCAATTTTTGCTACTTGGGAGATTTAGCATCGATTGCAATTTAAATATATCTGGCTTTATTTCTTTGAAAGTTTCTGTAGACAAGCTGACACTTAAATTTATTATTAGTCATAATGTGTTACAATGTATGATGTTAGAGTATCTACTTGGGTATAAAGCTATTATAAAATATATTAAAATGATTGTTTATTATTATTATTTATTATTTATTTATTACGAAATTAACATTGGTCAGCGATGTATATCAAACATAACTCTTTGTTAAAGCACAAGTATGTTTTTATCTCTGTTTAGAAATTTATTACAAAACTAACGTATTGATGTCGGAAAATTATAACAGATCATAAATTAACATAATTTAGTGAAAAGATGATACACTCAGCAAACTGCTCAAAAACCTCTTTATTTAGCGTTTCGAGAAAATATTACAAAATCACAAATTCATATTTCTTTCAAAATTCCAAAAATATTTTAAAAATTAAATAAAATCAAACTTTTTTCAAAATTCCAACATAGTATAAAATCAAATATTTAAACTTTTTCTAAATTCCAATATTCCAAAAATTCTTAAAAATTCAAACTTTTCCAAAATTCTAAAAATATTCCAAAAAATATTACAAAATCAAAAATTCAAACTGTTTCCAAAATTCCAAAAATTATAATAAAATCAAAAATTTAAAATTTTTCAAAATTCTAAAAATATTCCAAAAATTCTTACAAAATCAAAAATTAAAACTTTTTCCAAAATTCTAAAAATATTGCAAAAACTATTACAAAATCAAAAATACAAACTTTTTTCATAATTCCAAAAATATTTCAAAAACTATAACAAATTCAAAAATTTCCATGTCCAATTTCATTTTCAATTACATTTACGTCATAAAAACAGCTACATTTTTTTTCCAAAAAATTGTCTAAAAAAATAAATGAAATTATTTTTTGACACACTTGACAACATTTTTTGACAAACTTATAATGCCATAACTCTCTATAATAATAATAAAATTTCATGTCATACAAATAATTAATTTTATTTTTTTCCAAAAAATTGGGTAAAAAGTAAATAAAAATCTTTCTTTTGACACACTTGACAACATTTTTTTGACAAACTTATAATGCCATAACTCTCTATAATAATAATAAAATTTCATGTCATACAAATAATTAATTTTATTTTTTTCCAAAAAATTGGGAAAAAAATAAATAAAAATCTTTCTTTTGACAAACTTGACAACATTTTTTTGACAAACTTATAATGCAATAATCTAGATTTTGGTCTCACATACCAATCCCGACCATCAAGATTCTTCCAAATTCAATGTTCCTACTTGTAATCACTGAAAATGAACGTTTTTTAAGCCAAAAATATGAAAATTTGCTGATTTTGACACACTTAATGATTTTGTTGACACACTTCCGGTACAGTTATCGAGCACAGCGTCCTTTCGGACCTGTCCCTTGAGTATGCCTATTTTTAGAAAAAAAAAATTTGAAATCCCTCCAGCGGTTTTCCCTGCAGCGTAGGTAATGACGGCCAGCCGGCCGGACGGACGGACCGCGCGGCAGACAGACATACATTTTTTTTTGCTTTTTTACAATCAATAGGTCCTAAAACGTCGAGAAATGCCAAAAAAGTGGGGTAAGAATTTCACTTTTGGCGCATGAATGTAATACTTAGGTCTTTCAGACCGAAGTAAAAACCAATAAATAAAATAAAAGAGCTTCAGTGAGTTAGGTCATAAGTAATATTTTGCACTGTCACTGTTTTTGATTATTATTTCTTTACCATTGCACGTCTGCATTATTAATTGCATTTTAGAATCTGGGTGTCCAAAACGAGAATTAGAGAAAGGCACCATTTTTGTTTTGTCAAGATTTAGTTTTAGTAATTTTTGTGCAAGCCAGATGTTTATTTTTGGATAACCGTAGAGTAACAGATTTTCCAGTCAGAACCTAACCTGTGATAATAAGTAACGTGTCGTCCACAAAACCTATTATATCAGTATCGGTGTTAGCCAGTTTAAAGAATGAAGACAATATACCGAATATAAAATAGGCGATAAAAATGTCCTTGTGGTAGTACAAATTCAGTGCTATTTCTAATTTCACTTTTTTCATTGTTAATTTTAACAAACTGTTTCCTATTTGCTAAATAGTCGGTGAATAGTTTTAAAGGTTTATCTGTTATCCCAGTACGTTGTAAAATTTCTATAATAGTGTTGTGTTTTGGGGAGTCAAATGCTTTTGAGAGATCCAGAAAAATACTAAAAGCTTTTTTATTGTTTTCCCATGCAACTTGTCAACGAAGCGAGGGCATCATCGGTTCTTTTGTCTTTTCGGAAACCGAATTAAGCATCATGTATAATTTTATTATCTTCTAGGGAAGCATCCAACCTGCGTTTGATACATCGTCCGAAAATTTTGGCAAATAAATTAGGCAAATGAAAGCTAATCAAGAAGTTTTAATATTTTGATTGTAAGACCATCTTCTACAGGAGCTGAGTTTCCTTTAAGGCTAAATAGTATTTGCTTTATTTCATATTCTGTTGTTTTACAGAAAATTTAGGGATGAATTTATTAAGTCTGATGCGTTATAAAGGTAGGCTTGTTTAGAGTTAGTGAGTTGCATAGGAGATAACTCTTCTGCAATAGACTTCCCTACATTAATGAAATGGTGATTAAAAGCAACGGCTATTCGTTTGGAGTGTTCATGTACGTGTGAGAGAGTGTGATTGACAGTAATTGATTGACAAGAGCGTTTTTCTTTGTTCTGTATGTATAGTCATTTATAATTTTCCAGTATTTCTTAATATTATTATCCATCTGTTCAAGTTTTTGCTTGTAATAACACTCTTTTGCTTTTTTTATGACAGAAGTTGGTATGTTTCTATATCTCTTATAATATATACAATAACCCTTCTGTTGAATGGTTGACTCTTTAGTATTTTGCCAAGTTTTACTCTCTGATAGATCGCACTATTGCTTTTGTAATCCAATTGGGTTTAATTGAGTTAAATTTTGGTTGAATGTGAGTTGTGAGTGTTGAACAACAAATATTATGTGTAACGTCTTTGGTCAATCGATTGATAAAGTCTTCTGGGTTAGAACAGGTCGCGTATTTTACTTCCTAGTTTTGGTCATCTTGAATCATTTTAATTAATTTTAAGTAGTCAGTATGCATTTTAGCTAGTGATTTCTTCTTGTTGACATTATTCTTGTTGTTTGTTCACCACTTTACACCTAAAACTTGAGGGTAATAGTCTGTTACGTATGTTTCGTGAATTGTCGGTGCGAAACTAATTTTGTCCCTGTTGGTGTTAACTTTAATAAATATATGATCAATACATTTGCTGCTTGATTGTTGTACTCTAGTTGGCTTATTTATATACATTGACTGAAAGCGTAAGTTCCAAGTAATAAGATATAGTCGTTTACATATTCGTCATTTATATCTAAAATATCTATATTTTTTGGTCACCTATTAATATTTCTATGTCAGTTTTATAGACAAATAGAATTTCTTGAAAGAAATTGAAAAATCGATGGAGCATACATCGATTTTTCAATTTCTTTTAAGAAATTCTTTTTGTCTCTACTGGGGGATCTGTAAATGGATAGATAATATTCCAATATTGTAAGAGTTTATAGAAATTTTGGTGAATAATGCGCAAGGCTCTTTTATAGATGGTACCCAGGTTAAAAATACCAAGGCTTATCGAATGGGCCAAGCTTGGAAAACTAATAAATGATTATCAAGGCATGGCCAAGTCTTAGTCTGATACACTTTGTCACACTAAGCCAAAGGTTAAAATAAATAAATAAGTTTATCATTTGACTACTATATTTAGTTTTGGGCCAAACTTGGTCCAATGTTGAAACAAATTTATTGTAATCGTTATATAATTTCAGCGTTTTTATATTTTTAAGATCAATGTATAGAAGGCCTTCATCAGTGCAATGATGGTCTGTAACCAACAAATTTACAATATGTTTCCCTCATATTACCATTACAATACCCGGGTAAGAAAAGGCTACGTGGCCAGACCTGCACCACAGCTTTTGGGATTTGGGCCAGACTTAAAATTTGCAAACGACCCAAGCTTGGGCCAAGTGTGGACTGATGTCCTTGGGCCAAGTCTGGCAAACCAGGCTTGGGCCAAGTCTGGCAAATAAAACTTGGGCCAGGTCTACCAAACCAATTTTTTTTCCAGACCTCCTTTAAATGTGTGGAAAGAAGTTGTGGAAAGAGTAACATATATAAAATTAGAGAAAAACTTCATATGGCTTGCACATGTTTACACTACATTAGACTAGTGAAAAATGCGTAGCATAATAAACTGAATCTTGGTTCAGTCTAGGCATTTACAACTGGCCCAGACTAAAACCAAAGTTAACTAGCCAAGGCTTGGCTCGCCAATAATGGGCCAATATTGGTTCGTTGTTGAATATTGGCAGCTCCTACCCGGGGCAACCATAAATCATGCAATTCAATTCACAAACGGTCTTCAATTCATAAGCCGGTTCAAATATCCATTTTATAATTTAATTCTTTTAAATTTTACTTCGGTCTGAAAGACCTAAGTATTACATTCATGAGCCAAAAGTGAAATTCTTACCCCCACTTTTTTTGGCATTTCTCGACGTTTTAGGCCCTACTGATTCTAAAAAAGCAAAACAAAAAATGTATGTCTGTCTGCCGGCCGGCCGGCCGTCCGTCCGTCATTACCTACGCTGCAAGGAAAACGGCTGGAGGGATTTCAAAAATTTTTTTTTCTAAAAATAGGTATTCACAAGGGACAGGTCCGAAAGGACGCTGTGTTCGATAACTGTACCGGAAGTGTGTCAAAAAATCATTATGTGTGTCAAAAATAGTAAATTTTCATATTTTTGGCTTAAAAAACGTTCATTTTAAGGGATTACGAGTAGGAACATTAAATTTGGAGAAATCTTGATGGTCGGGATTAGTATCTCACATACCAATCTGAAAATCTAGATTATTGCAATATAAGTTTGTCAAAAAAATGTTGTCAAGTGTATCAAACGAAAGATTTTTATTTATTTTTTTAAATGATGATTTCAAAAATGATTTCTTTTTTTTTTTAGACAATTTTTTGGAAAAAAAATGTAACTGTTTTTATGACGTAAATGAATTTTAAAATGAAATTGGACATGGAAATTTTTGAATTTGTTATAGTTTTTGAAATATTTTTGGAATTTTGAAAAAGTTTGTATTTTTGATTTTGTAATAATTTTTGCAATATTTTTAGAATTTGGGCAAAAGTTTTAATTTTTGATTTTGTAAGAATTTTTGGAATATTTTTAGAATTTTGAAAAATTTTAAATATTTGATTATATTATAATTTTTGGAATTTTGAAAAAATTTTCAATTTTTGATTTTGTAATAATTTTTGCAATATTTTTAGAATTTTGGAAAAAGTTTGAATTTTTTGAGAATTTTTGAAATATTATTGGAATTTAGAAAAAATGTAAATATTTGATTTTATTCTAATTTTTGGAATATTTTTGGAATTTTGAAAAAGTTTGATTTTATTTAATTTAACAATATTTTTGGAATTTTGATTATATTTTTCCGGCAACGTAATGAAGTTTCGTGTTAGTTTTAGTTAGTTTAGTTTTAGTTAGTTAGTTTATCTCTGAATACTTGTACTTTAACAAAGAGTTATGTTTGACATACATCGCTGCCCAAAACTAAAAACTATGTCCTCATAAAAGTTTTTTGCCGAAAACTATATCAAAATCCTTAACCCAGACCGAAGTCTTGATATCTCAGAGCTGTGAGATTTCAGCCCCTCCATATTTTATTAATATCTTTGTCATAAGAAATTAATTAATTTGTTAGATAAATTACTTTGATTTACTTCTATTGTTTTTTGAACAAAAATGAATTATACTGTGCATGCATTGAATAAAAAATTAAAAAGCTATAAATTCGATTTATTTGTTTTAGATTGGCTCAGCATTGTATTTAAATAAATTGTACCAATGTGTAAAAATAATAATGGTACATGGTTATTAATCATGGTTGAAACAACGTTCAACCATTTTTATTTTAAAGCTTGTTCGACCTTAAAACAAGCTTGGCTCAATGTAAAAACAATCCTTTCTGTTTACCTGGGTAGAATTGGGCCAACATTGTATTTGAATATTGTTCCAATGTGTAAAAATAATAATGGTACGTGGTTATCATTTAAGGTTAAAACAACATTCAACCAAGTTTATTGTAAAGCTTGTCCCAACATTGTTCGACCTTAAAACAAGCTTGGCTCAATGTAAAAACAATCCTCTCTGCTTACCTGGGTAGTACTAGTAATACCTACCTACGATAGTATTACTACTCAATCTTTTATGTGCATTAATAAAAATGCCTTCACATTTATTTTGTTTAGTTGCAGTAAAATATAGGTTATAGTTAGAAATTTGAAAAGCTATAGAAAATTTGTTTTGTGGCAGTGAGTAACTATGGTGATGCGTTTCTGATAATACTATAATATCAACTGTTTGAAAATGGTTTAAATTATTAATAATATATCTTAACTCTTCAATATGATGCTGAATACTGCGAATAATCATGTGGTAAGTTTGAATTATTTAAAACTTCTTTGATGTCTCCTGTTTTATTTATATCTAGTGTAACTGTAGGTCCATGATATTTAATGTTGTTTAATGTGTAGCTGTGTTGTGTTTAATTAATATAATTTATTATAATTTAATATAATTTAAGCAAGTCTTGTTTATTATTTATAACTATTGTAGTGTTGTTGTTTTCATCTTGTTTAATTAAAACTTTATCACCACGAACAAAAATAAGTTTATATTTTCACATCCAACTTTTTTGTCTTCTTTCAATAGTTCAGCTAGTGCTGGGCTTAGGATGATCTTGCGTAGAAACTCTGCTGTCTTGTAATGCATGTGGTAATGCATACTTTTTTGACTGAGATGCCTGGACCCAAATTATCAGTATTAGACTCTTTCTTAAATTGATTCAACCAAATCTCTTTGTCTACTCTACGAATAAATTTGGCTATAATTAGTTTAACACCCTTCATGCTCGATTGATCGTAAGACTTTGTAAAAATCAAGTTAAAGCGCTTCTCTTCTCTGATTACTTTTTACACACTTTTATTTAACTTGACTCTTGAGAGCTTTGATGGGTGGAATTTTGTGATTCATTTTTCTGTAACTTCCCATTATGTGATTGATCCCAAATTGAAAAGACAAGTTTGTTGAAGCAGTCAGTACGTATTTGTAAAACTTTTAAAGCAAAAAACTTTATAAATCTGATGAAAAAAAATTCAAATTTTTCTTCATTCTGAAAGACCTTAAAGAATTGCACTGAAATCCTCATCCTCTGGTTGACTCATTTTGAGCGAAGGAATTTTGGTAATACTGTGTATATCATTATAATCATAGACATCATACATGTTTGTGTCATTTCATATGGATAAAACGCCTTACATTATAAATAATGAACACAAAAAAAAATAAAAGTATGACATTTCGTTAAAAGCTTATAGACCTTTTTTCTTAAAGTTCAAATCGTTATTTTGGTGTATTTGACAGATTACATACAGCAATGATAATTAAAAATCAGTTATTATGTATGAAAATATGAAAATCCATAAGATCTGAATGACCCATTTACCGCGCTGAAATTTTGCTCATACTGACTATCTCATTATAATAGAGGACATATTACACATTTTTGTCATTTTTATATGAAAAAATGGCCTCAAATTGTAAATAATGAGTGATTTGTATTTCGAAAATTTTAAATAATTGTTATTTCTTCTAAATCCAGATTGTTTTGTGTTCTCGTTAAGTTTTTTTTACTATAGTTGCATAATTATTATTTTTTCAATACATTTTAATACATAATTAATGATTTCTAATTATCATTGCTGTATGTAATCTGTCAATTACATACAGTAATATAACGATTCGAATTTTAAGGAAAAAGCTCTATAGTTCAGACCTTTTTTCCGAAAAAAACTTGACATTTGGTGCGAACATATATATTTAATAATTTATGTACAACTTAAAATTAATACAATGAGCAAAGAAACGTACTAAAATTTTACACTGGATGTTTAAATAACGTTATAGTGCAATTAACCTTATTAAAATTACTTTAAATTTCAAAGAATATTAAATTTTCGGTAAGTGATTTAATTGCTAGTTTTACTTATGGTGTATTTTCTGTGAAATAATGTGGTTAACTTATTTGTAGGTAAAATTATATAACTAAAAACTCAAAAATAAAAAAATAAATAAAAAAAATTTAAAAAACACACTTTTTGAAAAGCGAACTAAAAAGTAGAAAATAAATTTTGCATTAACACCAGCGTTATGTCTTTTATAATTATATTTCCTTTGAAATTGTTAGAAGAAAAAATATTTAAATGGTATTTAACACATCTTAGCATAGATGCAAATATTAAATTTTTGACTAATTTAAAATGCTAATTTTCGATGACAAACAGTTTTCCGTTCCCATTTGTTACATAAAATAAAAGTGGGTGGCGCATTCAGAAAGGAAAGGGAATAAACGTTGGTAGTCTCTCTTGTTAGAGATTAACATAGAATACATTTGTTCCTTTTCTATATTAATGTATGCGTCACCCACTTTTATTTTATGTAACAAATGGGAACGGAAAACTGTTTGTCAATCAATAATTAGCATTTTAAATTAGTCAAAAATTTAATATTTGCATCTATGCAAAGATGTGGTTAATGCCATTTAAATATTTTTTCTTCTAACAATTTTTTGTATTAAACTTCTTTGTCAAACACAAATATCAACATTCAATCCATTGTCGTTATAAATGCGTTTTAGTCCTGGCCCCAACAACCCCAACAGTCAAGACAATATATATCTATTAATTCTTTTAATGCAAGATATTTGAATATTGGAGTGGAGAATACAAAATCAGTCTGCAATTACAGGCGGTTATATTTGTTTTAATAGAATGTGCCGTGTAGATAGAATTACAAAATGTGTCACAACAATACATAGGGACCTTTTAAGAACAAGTTCCCACAACAGCATGCGTTTTGAGGTTTTGATGGACGCACAGATTTCCAGATTTTTTTTTATATTTTATGATAGGATAAAGAAAATAAAAATAAAATGTAAGATAAAAAGCAAATTTGTTTTAAAAATTTGTAGGACCAAAACTAAAATGAGGTTGTTAATAATCCAGTTATAGTGACTTATTTCTTTATTAAGAAACATACTGTCTGCCTCAATGATTGAAATCCACACATAGAGTTATATGCAGGATACTTCGATTACTTCAAGCAAGCAATAACATGCCATCATCAAGGATCTATGGGTGTGACAACTCCGCGTACTTTGGTACCTGCTATTGGCAAATCAGTTAACGTGAGATATCGTATACCACTGGCAATGGCAGTAAGATATCACTGATATAAGGGGTTAAGTGATATTTTAGGGGTGCTGGGGGATAAACTTTTTTCAATCAACAATAGCACACTTGGTCTCTTTTTTGAAATCATTGCTACTACGTCAATAAAATGTCTGCGCACAAACTTTATTTATAAGCGTAGCAAAGCACGCCGGGTCCTGCTAGTATCTTATATTTCTCAATTGAAACTCAGTTTTACTATATAGTTTATATTCTATAGGTATAGTTTGATTTACAGTGAAGATAAATTACGTTCATATATCAATATCATTGCCCTACGGATTTTTAGGTTTCAGAAATTTTCGAAGTGGCTCGTTTCGAAAAATCATGTAATCTGCTGATGAAATTTTTGTCGTTCAAGTAAATAAAGAAATACAAACAACCTTAAGCTAAACACCTACTAAAACGCTGATGTCCTTCTTATGTCGACATAAACGAACAGAAAAGAAAACCATCTGGACTACTTCGCAAGTTTTTACTATATATTATGATGAGCATATATTTTAAAAAAATATTAAAGCATATATTTTTATATGAATCATAAGGATGTTTTAAATTAAAGTAAAGCACAAATCAGCACTTTAAGTAAAACATTTGCAACACACTTGTTTTCTACGTTTTAAATTATTTGTTTTAAATAAAGATTTATAACATAAATATTTTCATCACTTTAGGATATTATCAGGAGCTTAGAGTATTTATATACATATATTATATACATATATATGTAATATGTATGTATTATAATTGATATAGTTGGTAATGGTAATAATGGTAATAAAACGTCACCTTTTCTTGGTTCTAGAAGCTCAAACAATTTTTAAAAGAAATAAATGTGACTCTTGGCCTCTTGGCTAATATTTATTTAAAAACAACTAACTCAACGTCCTAAAACGAGATCATCTTAGTATTCATAGCCTCGTTATGAGTAAAAGCTTAGAAAAACAAGAAGTTTTGCAATTTTATTTTGATTTGAGAGATGCAGCCTGTTCAGAGTTCCTTTTTTTATTTTGCCTGTCATCGTCATCTCATTATAATTCGCGCAGATAGAAAATCTTTTCATATCTCTCACATCTCTCGAGAATTATAGCCACGTGTCAAAGCTTTTGTAAAATAACGACAAAAATCATAACCGAACCATCTTAACATAACGAAAATAAATCAAACAAAGTAAAAACAGCAGAGATAAATTGAAAATAAACCAAAACATCCCAAACCCAAAATTCCAATGGTAAGAAGATTTATAACTTTTCACAAATATTTTAGAAACTTTTTTATTTATACAAAAAAATTTAAAAGCACTTACTTTTATGTTTTATCCTTAAATAACTTATTTATAACACAAATTATAATTTTTCTTTTAACAATCTATTTATACAAGAAGTGCCACTTAAGCTTGTGTTTTGTATTTTTTATTTCTTTTCACTTAGATAAAAAAACTTGAACCTTATTTTTTATTTCATTTAACATAAATGCATTTATTATTTTTATTATGTTTTCCTTGTTGCTTACAAAGCTTAAAGATACAAAGAAAGCACGGACAGATTTAAAGTGAAAACATCAAACAAACAATTTACACACTTAACACTTTTGATATGATTAAATTTTAATTTTTGTAATTTAATTTATATTTGAAATTAAAACTACACATGAAAATTACAAAACATTTTAATAAATCCGAAATATTTATAACAAAAAAAACTTAAAACATTTTTCATTAAATAAATTTATAATTATTGAAGAAAGGAAAAGAATCTTCGTCAATCCTTATCTCACGAAATTTCTATAAAAACTAAAGAATATTATTTACGTTAGATTATATTTATATTTATGAAAACCGATACGGGAATATTTGATATTCCTTCCAAAATAAAAGAGTTTTCACGGTTGGAAATTTTGTTGGAAAGTTTGCGCATGCCAAAATAAAACAAAACGTTGAGGGAAATAAGTGGAAGCAAAGTTGAGTTGAAATGTTGTTAGTTCAAACATAATGTTAGTGTTATTTTTTTTAAATTTATGGACTTTGCACAACTCAGTGTT